>CM051266.1:41506604-41599104 GCA_027921565.1 Artemia sinica | reverse complement strand
TTCAAACGGGTGGGTTATTTTTTATGAAATGTCCGTATCCATTTCTTAGTTCATTTACCAAAAAAAAGTTGTGAGAATAAAAAAAATTTAACGATGGACAATTGAGTTCGCTACATGTCTCTTAAAACAGAAAAAAAATACATTCCCCAAAAAATGATTATTTAGGATATTTTTGTTTGTTTTGACTAATATGCGCAAAATACAATCTCGTTTTGGAAAATTACTGACAGCCCCACAGATGACCAAGTCTAGTTTTCAGTAAAAACGCAATATGTCCTAGGCATTTTTTATATCCGTTTGGGAAAAAAAGACCAAACAGCATTTAAGAAAAAATTGAAAGAAGGTGGCCGGCTCTATGGCCCATGCCCACCTACCAAGCTAGAAACTACAAAAAAAACATATTCATCTTCACTGGCGCACTATTTTGTTTTTTGGGTTCCTATCTAATTACCGTCCCCTTATTGAGAACCTAAATATGTCAAAGTATGCTGCTCTCAATGTCCTATTCCTATTGTTTATAATTTGACTAGATGTAACTCTATGGACCGTTTTTAACTGAGTGTAAATACATGGAATGATTTTACATTAATTCAACTCCATGGCAAATATGACGATAATAATTATGTAAAAAGATAGCATTATGGTCCTTTAGAAATGTAACAATTATTAGACATATCCATCAATGTTATAGACATAAGAAAAACCAAATATAAAATAATGAAATAACACCTAATAAGAAAACGCATTACGCCCTAAAAGAAGCAAAAAACTATAAAAAAAACATTAAAATTCAATTAATGGAGTATTTAATCCCCGATGAACGCTCCAACAATTGCTTTAAAAAAAAGTAGTAATGAATAAAGGAAGAAACAAATAAAAGAAAAGGCATCCTTTGTCTTAAAAGTATATATATTTCTCACAGCAAAACCAACAGCATTACATCACTAATATACCTGGATTACATGTTTCCAGTTAGAGACCTGGTTACAGACCCCACATCGAAAAGCAGGAATATTTTTTCCTGACACGGGCTGCTTAGGAGTGAGTGCCCAGGTTAGGTCACGACCAACTAAACTCGCCGCTAAAGGTTGTCCGTCATAATGCTCATTCCTTATATGCTGTAATACTTCTTCTCTTGAAATGTTTCTAAAAATAAAATACGTATAGTCCCCACACCATATTAGTCACAAAACAGCACTAACTTAAGAAATATTTAAGCTAATTGGCAACATATAAAGCTGGGTATACGGATTCAAAAAGTCTACGTAAAGAAGTTCATTTTTTTTTCATTTATGTTCTATCAGCGACTTACCTCACTAAATGTGGATTGGCGTATCCAATAGCCATTACAAAGGGAAAGAAAAAGAAATCACTAGATATCACCCTATCCTGGGTATGGCGTTTTATTCACTTACATTATGCAGCCATTGCGTTCGATTACAAAAGTTTCTTCAGCTTAGCACCTTTTTAAGCGCATTGTTTTGTATGCAAATAGGATAAGGGTCAAGGATATTTGGGGTTTAGACACCCCACAAAACAAACAGCTACAACATTCTTAAGTACTTCACTATACCATCATTTATCCCCCCCCCCCGCGCTGCTGAAAACTATACCAACATCCTTGAATACACAAAAAATTATATATTTAACTTGGCTTTATTATGTTTTGGTTTTAAAACGTTTTTCGATGACAGGAATAAGCTGTATCAAAAAGCAGGAAAATCGGCTTAATTTAAATTTCAAACGCATATGTCTAAAAATACCGCAGTTATATCATGCAGTATGTATACGAAGAGAACAACTCTTTGTAGACAACAACTTAAGAACAACTCAATGTTTTTGATATAATTTATATCAGCCAAACAATCAAATACGGCATGTCTTGTTGTTTCGTTGCCTTGTGGCATTCCGATATAAAGTTGAAGACATTACATTTATCAGATAGACAACCTTATTTATTCTTCTTTGTTGTTTTGTTGCCATATTGCATGGTGGTAGTTATCATAATTAACATCATTAGATGTGAGTTTTGTATGTTTGCATTTGTTTGTTTTCTATTTTTCTTTCGGTTGATCAAGGCTTTCGGAACTCAAGCCGAAATATTCGGACTTTATTATTAGTAGTGAGGAAAAAAAAATTATTATTCCACTATCTTACTGAAATGTCATGCTCGTTTTTTTTTTACTTTCGCTTCGTTTTCATCGTAGTAATAACAATACCGCTTATATAACTTAGGTTTTTAAGTTGAAGCAAAGAAGAAAAAGTCATGCCAAGAAATTTCGATTGTGGCTAAAAATAAGAATCAGGAAGACATTTGCCGAAGGGTTTGCTGTAGGTAGCCTCAGATCAAATGATAAGGAAGGGTTAGTTGAAACATAAGGGCCATTTTTTTCACTCATCAATGTGCTAACATTTTACATCTTTTGTAAGAAAACACTTAAAAGTGAAATCTTTGAACTAAGATCTTTGGTCGTTTTTATTCAAACGTCTTTCATCATTCTGCTCTGATCAACGGTCTGAGAACAATGATGAGTAGATCATCAAAGTTTTCTCATCATTGTTCTATATGGCAGAAAGACGGCGTCCTCCACACTTTTTGCTAACATCAGGGAGGTGTAAGATCTTAGAACAAAGATGAGTTAAAAGAACGGAAATCTTTGCAGAAATATGTGAGATCTTAGATGACAGATGAAACACAATCAACAGATGAAACATCTCCCAAAATTGCTTTGAAGAAATGAATCAAGCAAAAGTAAAATATTGAAAGAAACTTGTCAAAAAGGAGCTTTAAGAATTTGGTAATGATCTGAAGACACTTCTAATTCAGTGGAAATAGACGAAACACCGAAACTTTAACGGTATATATTTACAAGGTAAAAAGCTCGATCACTATGTCAACACGAAAAGCCCGGACGTTCTAAAATAAGGCAAAGATCCTTTAAGTAAGACAAATCTTAAAAAAGGAAGACGTGTACTTGGATATATGTAAGCATTGCAGAAACTTCGTTTATTTGAGGGGGAAGTCGACAAGGGTGGATCTAGAGCAATTTTCTTTTTTTGGGGGTGGGGAGGGCAATGTGACAAGGGCAGAGATAATTGACCAAATCGACAAATCTATTTAAAAAAGAGTGAAAAACAGAAAAAAAAAACACGGAATGAGGGCACCAGGAAAAATATTTGGGGGGAGGGGGGGAGCCCGACCCTCTGAATCTGCATTAGGAAGCCGAACACAAAATAGCAAAGCCATTTTTTAAGTATTTTTGTTTCATTCGGTCCGAATTTTGGTAGTTGTTTTTTTTAGGGAAGGTGTGCCCACATCACCTTGCATCCAGTAGAAAAGAGAGATGGCGTGAACATGAGTAGAGCTAGAAATCTGGTATATTTTTGGAAAGTAATATTGACAGAAAATCTGTTCTTATGCGCCTTTAAGCCGTAAATTCATGCGCAATGTAGCTACAAATTCTTAGTAATGCTAAAAAAAAGAAGTAACTTTCAAAAAATTCAAGGAAAAAAAAGGGGGCTAAGTCGGAGACACCAAAGAATTGTGTCGTACGGTCGTATTTATTTCCAAAAATTAGCAAATGAACATGGATGCAATAAGTATATGTTCCAAAATTTGTCCGCAATGAGGAATTTTTCAAAGTAAAGTTCACTTTTGAGAAAAGAATATAGTCAATTCAACACTGAGATACTGCATTGTTTCGGTTTTTCATTTATTGCATTGGAAAATAAACGTCTTGTACAAAATTTCTCGGCCGCATTGACAGCCATAATTATTCCATACATAGGTTTGCGCAGGATATACTAGGATGTAATAACTGTTATGTTGTTGAAACCAGCCTTGTGGTTTTCAATTTTTCTTTCAATCAGACGCATAGAAAAACGTGTCAAACCTGAAATACAACTCTCCTTTCAGCAATATAATTTTATTAAGTCCCGTGAATACCTTAGGTCATCATTACTTGAAACCTACTGGTTTAAACCTACTGGGAAAACCAGTCCCTTTATGAATATAAAGAAATTGCAATAGCTTTACTTCTACATTTTCCGAATAACACTAGGCCTGCCGGACGTCAGTCATAAGAAAGAGAAAAATCGTATACTCTCTTGTGAGGATTGGAAACCACCTTAATATGTCAGTACAATGGAGAAATACTCGCTTTAGGTGCCCGCAGAATAAAGTCATATGTGTTTTTTTAGGTGATTGATTGGCTGGGAGTTACCGACACTAGTAGTTATGTCAATTTAAATCTGCTATAATTTATAGTATTCTCGAAGGACAGCAGAAAAGGTAACAAGGAAACCTTGTTAAAGAAGGTAGGTAGCATTTTAGCCCACCCTTCGGAAGTATTTCCATTAACGAAACTAATCTAGAGCATGTACGAGCATGCAATACTACAATTTTAAAGGCAACATGAAACAAAGAGATTAGTAGCGTTCATGCAGTATTATAATACCATAACCAATTGCTATATTAATACAGTCCTACCCGGACAACAGACTGCCAGTTCGAGCCTTTTCCACATATGCCACAGAAAAACTTCTCTATTCGGGTGTGTCTTGCCATGTGTGCAATAACCATTCTTTTATCTTTGTGTCTAAATAAAAGGATTATTACTAAAGTCTAAGTATTGCCGAGCAAATATCTAATTCAAACTGGATCTACGTCTAATAACAATACCAACGTTCAAGAGAAGCTATCATAATTAGTTGTATCAATATGGTGGGAATAATACGTCGTAGAGACAGAAAAACTGTTAATTCATTTTTGGCCCTTCATACCTGACGCTAAGTTATTGAATATTGTTCTAATATGGGTATCATACGTTCAAGGTGAACCACACTGGCGGTACCATATCTTATGGCTCAATATCCTATGCACCATATCTCCTGTTCCGTGTTCCCATAATCCAGATAAAATTGTTGCTGACAACGAGTCAAATTCTAAAGAGCCGTTTACATTCGGAACCTTATTTGACTCTCTTATCATAATTTTTCAATTCCGCTAGCATATAATTCAGATCTAGGCTATGCACGTCCTTTTGGTTAAGTCATAGATTACTTTTTATTTCGCAACAAATCAATTGGTAATTTAGCTGATTGCCGTCGAGTTTCAGCGAAAAAAGAGTTGCCAAAGAAGGCTTTTGTCGAATTTCGAGCGTGATATTCAAAAACTTGAAACATCGACCAAAAATTAGAAAATATAGGGTGAGCGATAATTATGGACTACTTTTGTGTTTGACAATTTTATGCTTTGTTTTCACACATTTTTGCCTCTTTAAACGTTGTTTCAAACCTGAATCTGCGTGACAAACGAATCCTTTCAAGATTTTTTTTCAAGAATCCTTTCAAGGTTTGTCAAGATTTCATCCGAAGTCTTCATTTCTCGGTTGTGACTTGGGATTTGAACATTAAAATTTGAAGCATAAAAATATGCTCAATCGGCATTAAATATCTGTATCCTTTGCTTTGCTGAGGATATATATATAAGGTCACTGGACGAGAAAAACCCTTGGGTAAACCTACTATTGCTATACATCAAATGTACAAGAGATCCATCACAATAAACTCTTTTTGGGGTTGAGGGACAATATCTGGCTAAAACATTTCGCCCGCTTAAAACAAGAATTTGATAAGGTTGATTTATCTCCTAGAATTACGAATGGTGTACACATATTTTATAGACTATAAAAGCCTTAATTTATTCTTCTAAGTAAGTGTTTTTGAAACCAGTTTTTTTTTCTTTTTTTTTTTACTGGTGCTTAAAAAAAAAACTTTTTCGCATGCTGAGCAATGGTCTGCGTTGCGCAGGTACTGATGTCCTGATTTACTGCCTTCAGCCAAGAGTGCAATGCGTGGTTGGGAGCGAATCATCCGACGCTTCCCGTGTTTTCCCCCCAGATTTCTCCAGGTACCCATTTAGAGCTGGGTAGACTCTGAGCTGACACAGTCACACCATTGACCCTAAACCAAAGGGCCAGTGACACCAGGACTCAAACCCCTGTCCTCAGGACAGGTGCTTTACTATTAAATAAACGCTGCTATGGTTTTGTAAATTATGCTCTCTAGTTATTAACTGAGAGATGTTGGATATCAACTGTGGCACTGCGGCGATATTTTACGACTGGAACTAAATTATGCTAGTCGAATTACACGTATAAAATTGGACTTAACTTCTTTTAAATTAACACAAAATAAGATTGTATTGCCGCAGCCAAGCTTCAAAATCGCTTAGAAAATCTTACTTACAAACAATACTTTAACTTTGAAAAATTCGCAATAAGAAGATAAAGAAAAGATGATTAATTATAGTGGCTAAAAGATTACTTTCCAGAAACAAATAGCCGACGTAATCCCTTATCATTTTTAAGAATGTTACGTCCTAAAAAGAAAATACACAGAACTTGATTCTAGAATCGTCCGAAACAGCAGATCAAGCGAATCATACGAAGCATTTAATAAATAGGGAAAAAACATTAACGATCACCAAAATTTGAGATTTCTCAAGACCAATCTCCACGTAGGTGCCTATGTCTCCATGCCAAAACAAAATAATTATTCCGAATAATCGTTTGTTACAAATGTTACGAATTTGATCCTGGAAACGCTTAAACCATTTTGCCTTGAAAACTCCATATTCATGCATTTCATTGCCCTGAAGACTTCCTTGCTCATCACAAGTCTTTCATCCATTTAGTTATTGCTCTTATTTTTTGTTTTTTATAGTCTTACTATTGTTTTACTATTATAGTCTTACTATAGTCTTACTATTTTTATTGTTTTATAGTCTTACTATTGTTTTGCTTCTAGTCCTTCAAGAAAATATTTAAGTCGAAGTCATTCCTAAATAGAAAAATCGCAGAAACAATTAAAATTGGGGACTATGGCTTATTATCGAAAGGTTTGGCTCTTTGAAAAGAGTTTTGATAAGGGTCACGATTCAAAAGCCTATTTTACTAGTCATGTTAGCAAACACTCGGGTATACGAACGTAAATATATATATATATATATATATATATATATATATATATATATATATATATATATATATATATATATATATATATATATATATATATTATATATATATATATATATATATATATATATATATATATATATATATATATATATATAATATATATATATATATATATATATATATATATATATATATATATACATATATCTAGTCCATGGAAAATCAATCGTTATTATAAACTATTCCAGTAAAACTAGCATTTATCCAGTAAAGCATCTATGGGGGTTACCTCGTTTTTCAGAGGTTAATTGGGTAGATGCGGGTAACGCCATAATTCTTAAATTTTCCCCATATAACACAATACTTTTGGAATCTGCAAGAAAAAAGGACTATTTTTCGTCCTGCCACATACTCAGGAATTTTCATTAAAGGGAGGAACCTTAAAAATCTGCATTCATTAGAGAAAGGAGAGCCTGAAGTTATATGACATGGTGTTATTAATATGACATGGCGTTATCATATTAATAACGTTATCGTTATAAATATGATACGGCGTGTACTAAATTTCCTCCTTCCAATATGCAGGCAGTCAACGTGCGTGTATTTTTAAATTAGGATTAACTGGCATTTTCCAAAGAGATACGAATGAATTTAATCGACGTCAAATCCAAGAGACGTCACAGGGCTGCGTTAACAATGAAAGACCCTTAATCGCCGATTTCCGCCACTCATGATCGCTCATTGGTATATAAAATACCATGGTATTTAAAAAAAAGTCGTGGGCAAAAAATAAGTGTCGGTAAATCTACTCCACAAAACCTAAAAAAGAATTTTCTTTATTAAAAAAGAAAGACAGAGTGAAACAACAACAATAGTTACGCAGAGCATTAATTTTTTTTTTCTGG
The DNA here is from genome assembly GCA_027921565.1 of Artemia sinica. Taxonomy (NCBI): domain Eukaryota; kingdom Metazoa; phylum Arthropoda; class Branchiopoda; order Anostraca; family Artemiidae; genus Artemia; species Artemia sinica. Next base: position 41,591,216 of record CM051266.1, on the reverse strand, counting down.
AAGAGGGAACTCTTCAAGCACCGAAAAACAGATGAATTATACAAAAACTGCAGAAAGATATGGAAAAAACAATCGTGGGACAATCATGGGGGGGGGGGGGTGAGTTTAGCAATGCCATGTTTTTTTTTACTTCTTGGCTTTTTTATACGAATGAAAAAAAACTGGATATGGCAAAACTCCTATGATTTTATTACTATCAATTTTTAGTAATTTATGCAAAAATAATGATTAAGCTAAAACTCATTAAGAAATCAGTGGAAATAAAAGAGCGAATCAGTCATATGGGGCGGGGGGGGGACATATCTGAGTTTTGCCTGGCTCTGTTACAGAGCAGTGGCGTCAATTCTCATAAATTTAAGCGGGGGATAGAGTGTATTTCCAATATCTAGGGTATGGCAAATTTGTTGCTTTAAATTGTTTTTAACAATGTGAAATGCCGAAAAAGAGAATTCTCCAAATCAAGGAGGAGCGTAAAAACCTAGGAAGAGGGCGCATTCCCCCTGTCCCTTCAACTAACGCCACTGTTACAGAAACGAAGAAACACTAATTTTCATATACTTGGCAAAATCCGATTCCTCTAACAAAGTTCCCGTGTTTTTATCTTAGTAAAAACCGATACATAAATGCAAGGTTTTTTTTTCTTTAATGTTAATCTTTGTCTAAATCAAACAATGAACTTGGAAAAACATCTCTTTAATTTATTTTAATACACGACCTTTAGCCCAAATAATTCTACCTGCGTTGTTGACTGGGAAAAACTGCCAACAAAATGGACTTTTCAATCCAGTTTTTAATGCAACTATCTTCAAATGTTTAACTAATCTATATTTATTGATGTGAAACGGAACTGGGTACTAAGTCCGATGTTTCAGTAAGCAACGCGCATCCTAATTTACGAAATTCATCTAGTTAGGAGCAGAAAATTATACAACAAACATTTCAACATTAATGTCACGTATTCAACGCAACAATTGGTTTTTAGAACTGAGAAGATGGATATCTCATTTTGACTCTGCATCATGTCTGAGACAATACACCTTTCAGAATATATAATCAATTAAATCTGCTCCAGTTTTCGGCTTTTCTTCTGAATTGGCTAAAGTTCTTTAACCTTACCAAAACCAGCAGTGATAGTAAAATAATCCGTATACGCAGATTATCTGGACACAGGATAAGAGCATTCTGAACCAGGTTCTTTGTTCGCTTCTCCCTTTTTTGTCTAGATTTTAAAAAACACATTTTTGAGGTTTTAGTTGAAAAAAAGAAGGAAAGATGCCCCCTCTCTCAAGACAAGACCGTATCCAAGAAGGTTAGGGGTTTTGACCCCCCCCCCCCCCGAAATGTTTGTCCAACTCGTAAAAACGTAAAAAAATGCATATAAACAAATTTTTTACTTGTTTTTTGAAGTTTTTTTAGTACCCCCCCCCCAAAAAAAAAAAAAATCACCCCCTTCCCCCGAACAAGAATCTTGGAAACGGCCTTCCGCCAAGGGTTTGAAAAATACACTTTTTTTCGTGTGTATCTTTATTAACAAAAAAGTTGAAGAAAAATCATTACCCCCTTACATTTTTATAAATTGGCGCCATCCCTAAAAGGCTTATATATAGACAAGTTGATTTTAGACAAAGGAACTGAAGCCATTTACCGTATATCATTAATGCAGAATTGAACCTTTTACGAAATGGGAAGGAGTGACTTTTCACCAGCCCGGTCAGTTAGTGCGATCGGGGAATACAACTCAAGAATGCATCTATAGCCAAAACTGGGACTCAAGGAGCAGTTTTCAAGCTTCTATCTCCACCCCCTTTAGAACTAAAAGTTTTTGCGTTAGGTGGGTGACACTTTAAGGAATGGACCCAAAGCCCAGGGTAAAATATTCTATATAAAAAATGGGCTTAAAAACACGGGAAAAAACACTTAAACAAGATATTTTATTGGTGTCGACCATGCAAAATCTTAAAAAACCGATGTGCCTAAATTCACAGACTAAAAGAAGAAGATTAAAAAAAGAAAAATGGACAGAAACAGAAATTTTGAAACAGAACTTGGAAATACTTCAATTACACATAAATAATAGTCTTGGCTTTAGATTCATCCTTGAACTCCAATTAACAATACAACTTTTTGAGCAAGCAAATACCGCGCTTCAAGATTTAACCCCACATTTATGTTTTAGACAATTAATCTGAGAGAAACTTTATTATCAACAAAGCAAAATTAAAAAAAAAAAAATTCACAGATGAAAAATTCTTCATATGGAAAATCGTAGAGAAATAATGACGTATAAATTTCAAGCTTAGAAGGGGAGTAGAAAACAAAAAACACAAAAGATATCGTTTTATATTAATATTTAGCGTTATAAAGAATAAAGAAAGAACGAAAGTGAGAACAAAATGAGTAGAGGAGGATCTAGCACAAGCAGGGGCTTCCTGGGCTCATTTTGTTGGGGGGGGGGATCTTTTTAAATTTTACGGAGACCTGACTTGTACCGAATTTTCTGCTGAAGTCAAAAATTTTGAAAAATTTCGGCCGATTTTGCAAAATTTCTGCCAAATACCAAAAAGTTTGGGGCGGGGGCATGACGCGCCCCTCCCCCCCCCAGGACGCCCCTGAACATAAGGCAGCTTGGTGCTGCAATAGGTTGTCGACAGTTGCATTTTCCGAGGCCCAGATATTTTTACTACAGACAGCAAATCTCTGGGGTTTGATCATACTCTGGACTGTAATTTTTCCTAATTTTAGGAGAAAACATATTCAGGTCTGAATCTAACTATTAATCATTTAACTTTTAAAAAAACGTCTGCATGCAACATAAAAAACACTTTCAGCTAATTTCAAATTGGTCTTTATAAGACTTAATCAGTACATCCACAGCACACTCATAATCGAACTAACAGAACAGGAGAAATACTCAATGGACGGGAATTTCTTTGCTTCTAAGAATAATCCTGTTAAGGAGACGCAAAATTAGCACAAACAAGACCCTCCAAAATGGTCCTCCTCTTTCTGCCCAGGGATTCATTCGACCGTGACAATTAAGTTCACTTTATCAAATTTACTTTAACAAAGTGTTCACCTATTCAGTGGGAGATAGAATCAGGTTTTATTATGAGCAGTGAAGATAAACAAATAAATGAATATTCAAAAATAATAATAGGAATCTGGACTTTTCATGTCAAATTTGCTCCGCAAATATATTTTTTCTAATTCGTCTTAAATGGACAGAGTGCTGACCTCCGTCTCAAATTCTCTGGTAGAACTTCCTAGACCTGGGTGCATGTGCCATCAACCGAGAAACCAGACCGAACAGCTGGCGTAAAGGGCACAATCAACATTACTTTTCTCGCGTTCCTATCTTGCTGGCGTTCCCAGGAAGTAATCTTATTATTTCTGCTTCATAATTTGGCGCATCATTTTGCTTATTGCTAAGATTCTCCTTCTTCTAAAAATAAGTGCCATCCTCTAATCGTTTATTTAAATACTGAGGGAAAGCACGAAATCCTAAATGTAAGAAAGAAGTCAGTCAAGGCTTTCCTTAAAAGGCAAAAGGGTTTTCAAATAGATGTTATTTCAATTCCTACTTTAAGGTTGTATAAGAACTATATCCAGTGAAAGGAAAATCCCTATTCTTTCAATATCAATCTCAATTTCAACATCAATTCTTTCAATTTCAAAATCTTCTTAAACTTTAAAATTTTTTAACGAGTTCATATTTCATATTTAGATATGTAAAGAAAAAAATTGACAAAATAAAAGATATGATATTTCTTAATGTGTAGTTTGGGCCTTGGAACAATTTTTCCTTCGAACTGGAAGAATTTACAGGGCAAAACAAATTACATGTCTGTATAGACTGCATCCTTCACTAAAGAGTTTCACCCAATTTAAATGAAAATCCTGCTGATGACATTTTGCAGGATGTTTTAGTGTTTCCCCAGTCTAAGCCTTAGCAAGAATAAAAGGCAGATCGATGTGTTATTTTGATGTCAAAGAACTGGTTACTCCGTAAGAACGGCTTTTAAAATCCGTACGTAATTTTCTACGCTAAGTGGTCACGTGAAGGGACGTGACATAGATGTTTAACCATTCATGTTTGAACAAGTCCTTTCTCACTAGGCTAATTTAAAAATCCATAAAGACATCAGACCATCGTCTAAAATCATCATAAGAAACCTATTGAAAATTAAATCGTGGAATTGATATGAAGATCAATCTCTAATCAAGGTTTTCTAGGAAAACTTAAATTATTTTTAAAATTCATTAGTTGCACACCCAGGAATTACGACTTCTTTACTACCATGTTGACCATTCCATAACGTAGCATAAACTTGCGTAACGTAAAATTCTATATTTAGCTCAAGTCTACTAGGCATTGCCTACGTTACTGACAAAATTTCCTCCGCGCGAATAAATAACGTAACGTCGACCCAAATATGGAATCTACTAGATTGAGAACGGGATATCACTAGACTAAAAAGGTGCCTCAAGGATCACACAAGAAAAAAGTCCCTCTAGCTGGCTGACCTTTAAACACGTAGAGTACAGATGTCATACCTTGTTGTGTTAAAAATTAAAGAGTGTTCAGATCAAGTGATAAATCACAACGAAACTGCGTAAAACCATAAAAATGGAAACTTGATATTAAATACTGCTGGTTTTCTCCGAGTCCTTTGAGCTCTGTTCCCCGCATGGAAAAATGTTTATTTTTCTGTATATTTTATGAGTCTAGACATTTTTCATTTTTTTGCTCATTGTATTTTATTACGTTCTAATTAAGTTACAAGTTATGATAGAAAGCAATGGTGATCTAGCATTTCCCTACATATACATTAATTATTGACAAAGAATGGATATTATTGGCTTTTTTCTATTAATTTCATTCCTGTTCGCTTTTATTCTTTATTTTTGATTGTGTTTTGTTTGTAGCATGAAAATGTCCAATGTACTCGGTATGTAGTACGGATATGAAAAAAAATAAATATGCGTATTTTTGCGTCGTAACACAGTTTTGTAACCATTGGGTGAAGCCTGGAAATTTTTCGAATTTTTTAAAGACACCTAAACTTAGATAGGAGTAAACCTAAAAGTCACTCCCAGAAGGAGCCTATTTGGAGTCACTCCCAATGGACAAGTAGCAAACCTGGTTGGAAAGGAGCTCAAAATGTGTAAGAGCAATATAACGTTTCCATTCAAAACAGTGATGGTTTAGCAAAAAACAACATGGGGTAAATCGTGCGAACGTTTGGGCATTTGTGACCCTTGAGGGGTGCACAAATGTGTTTTCCCAGGTACAACCCCTTCCCCCAAGTAAATTTTAGAATATGTGAAGAATCTAAAAGGAAACATACAATACAAAACTAATTAAACTATCTTCATTAAGCTAAAAACACAATGCAAAGCAAATGAGTAGAAGTTGACTTACTTGAATGAACAGCGTTTGCATTTCCATATAGTGCGCCGTGCATCCATCATGATACCGGGAGGTAAAACTGCAGAAGATGTTCTAGACCTTCCTTCATCTTTTTCTTCTTTTTCACCGCTGGTCGTGTTGCTTATTTGGACATTTCTCCCAGAATTGAGTGCCTCAGCGTTCACTGATTGCTTTGGATTCTTCTTTCTCTCTGAAAAATTACTGGTTATTTTGTTTGCCATTATCGCACTTTAAATGCTACTGAAAAAGCCTCTCTGTCAGAGATTAAACAAGGAGTCGAAATACAAACGTTAACCTATATTTTGAAAAGAAGAAGACGAGTCCAATCAAAATCTTTAGTTCGTGGGCTGGCAAAGTGAAAATTTTAACGGAAGAGTCAAATACGACTTACTCTTCTTCCTTTTTCTTCCTCTTTCATAGGCACTCTTCTTCCTCTTTCATAGGCAGCGCAGTCGCGCTGCCTAAGTAAAGAACGATGTTGGCACAAAGTATTATTTTTTTTTCCTTTAGACCAGGGAACTTCGTATCAAAGGAGTTGTAGAAACTTCAAAAAGGGCTCAATCGATTGGAAATTAGAGTGGCGTGTGCCCTTTTTTAATAGTCGAAAGTGATTGGAAGGCAACTAACACCCCTTCCACGCCCATCATTTCCCCAAATACATCCAATCAAAATTTTGAGATAGCCATTTTGTTCAGCGTAGTTGATTTCCAAATAGAAATTATGTTTTTGAGGAGAACCCTCCCCCACAACCCTCAGGGCAAGGGTTTTAAGCTACGCCCTGGGGGCATATAAGAACGATGTTGGCACAATGTGTTATTTATTGTTTTTTTCCTTTAGACCAGGGCACTTCGTAACGAAGAAGTTGTCGTAAAAACTTCGAAAAGGGCTCATTCAATTGGAAACTGGAATGGCTAGTGCCCTTTTTAATAGTCGAAAGTGATTGGAAGGCAACTAACACTCCTTCCACGCCCACCATTTCACGAAACAAATCCAATCAAAGTTTTGAGATAGCCGTTTTGTTCAGCGTAGTTGATTCCAGATAGAAATTATGTTTTTGAGGAGGACAATTCCCCCAAAGCCCTCAGGGCAAGGGTTGTAAGTTATGCCCTGGGGGCATATAAGGTATTTATAGAAAGCGTTGTCACAGAAACTTCAAGAAAGGCTCATCCGATTCGATATTCAAAGGACTAGTGCCCTTTTTAATAGTCGAAAGTGATTAGACAGGCAACTAACCCCCCTCTCAAGCCAACCTTTTCCCCAAACAGATCCGATCAAAATTATGAGATAGCCATTTTTCTCAACGTAGTTGAAAGTTCTGGAAATTAAGTCTTTGACTTTTTTTGAAAGCGTTGTCGCAGAAAATTCAAAAAGGGCTCATTCGATTGGAAATTGAAATGGCTAGTGCCTTTTTTAATAGTCGAAAGTGATTGGAAGGCAACTAACACCCCTTCCAAGCCCACCATTTCCCCAAACCCATCCATTTTATCCAGCGTAGTTGAAAGTTTTGTAAATTAGGTCTTTAAGGGTGACACCCCCCCCCCCCACAGCCCTAAGGGCAAGGGTTGTAAGTTATGCCCTTAGGGCATATAAGGTTTTTATAGAAAAAGATGTGATAGAAACTTCAAAAAGTGCTCATTCAATTGGAAATTGAAAGGGCTAGTGCCCTTTTTAATACTCGAAAGTGATTGAAGGGTAACTAACCCCCTTCTCACGCCCACCATTCCCCAAACACATCTAACCAAAATTTTGAGATATCCATTTTGTTCAAGGTAGTTGAAAAATCTGGAAATTTGGTCTTTTAGGATGATAACCCCCTCAGAGCCCTTAGTGCAAAGGTTGTAAGTTATGCCCTGGGAACATATAAGGTTTATGTAGAAAGTTGTTGAAGAAATTTCAAAATCGCTCATTTGATTGGAAATTAAAAGGGATAGTGCCCTTTTTAATAGTCGAAAGTGAGTGGAGAGTAATTAACCCCCCTCACACCTACAATTTCCCCAAACACATTCAATCAAAGTTTAGAGATAGCCATTTTGTTCAACGTAGTTGAAAGTTCTGGAAATTATGTATTTGAGGATGACAAACCCCCCAAAGCCCCAAGGGCAAAGGTTGTAAGTTATGCCCTGGGGGCATATAAGGTTTTTATAGATAGCGTTGTCGTAAAAACTTCAAAAGGGGCTCATTCAATTTAAAATTGAGAGGGCTAGTGCCCTTTTTAATAGTCGAAAGTGATTAGAGGGTAACTAACCCCCTTCTCACGCCCACCATTCCCCCAAACACATCCAATCAAAGTCTTCAGATAGCCATTCTGTTCAACATAGTAGAAAGTTCTGGAAATTAGGTCTTTGAGGGTGACACCCCCCCCCCCAGCCCTCAGGGCAAGGGTTGTAAGTTATGGCCTGGGGGCATATAAGGTTTTTATTGAAAGCTTTGTCGTAAAAACTTGAAAAAGGGCTCATTCGATTGGAAATTCAAAGGCTAGTGCCCTATTTAATAGTCTCGAAAGTGATTTGAGGGCCATTAACCCCCCTCTCACGCCCTCCTTTTCCCCAAACACATCCAATTCAAATTTTTAGATAACCATTTTGTGCAACGTAGTTGAAAGTTTTGGAAATTAGGTCTTTGAGGATGATAACTCCCCCACAGCCCTCAGGGCAAGGGTTGTAAGTTATGCCCTGGGGGCAAATAAGGTTTTTGTAGAAAGCGGTGTCGTAGAAACTTCAAAAAGGGCTCATTCGATTGGAATTTGAAATGGCTAGTGCCCTTTTTAATAGTTGAAAATGATTGGAGGGAAACTAACCCCTTCTCACGCCCACCATTTCCCCAGACACATACAATCAAAATGTTCAGATAGCCATTTTTTCAACGTAGTTAAAAGTTCTGGAAATTATGTCTTTGAGGATGACAGCCCCCCACAGCCCTCAGGGCAAGGGTTGTAAGTTATGCCCTGGGAGCATATAAGGTGTTTTTAGAAAGCGATGTTGTAGAAACATCAAAAATGGCTCATTCGATTGGAAATTGAAAGGGCTAGTGCCCTGTTTATAGTCGAAAGTGATTGAAGGGCAACTAACCCCCTTTTCACGCCCACCATTTCTCCAAACACATCCAATCAAAATTTTGAGATAGCCATTTTGTTAAACGTAGTTGAAAGTTCGGGAAATTAGGTCTTTAAGGCTGATAACCCACTAGGAGCCCTCAGGGCAAGAATTATAAGATATGCCCTGGGGGTATGTAAGGTTTTTAGAGAAAAAGTTGTCGTATAAACTTAAAAAAGGGCTCACTTGTTGGAAACTGAAAGGGCTAGTGCCCTTTTTAATAGTCGATAGTGAATGGAGAGCAACTGAGCCCCCCCTCACGCCCACCATTTCCCCAAACACATTCAATCAAAGTTTTGAGATAGCCATTTTGTTCAAAGTAGTTGAAAGTTTTAGAAATTACGTATTTGAGGATGACGAACCCCCCAGAGCCCCCCAGGCTAAAGGTTGTAAGTTATGCCCTAGGGGCATATAAGGTTTTAATAAATAGTGTTGTCGTAAAAATTTCAAAAGGGGCTCATTCAATTGGAAATTGAGAGGGCTAGTGCCCTTTTTAATAGTCGATAGTGATTGGAGAGCAACTAAGCCCCCCCTCACGCCCACCATTTCCCCAAACACATTCAATCAAAGTTTTGAGATAGCCATTTTGTTCAACGTAGTAGAAAGTTCTGGAAATCAGGTCTTTGAGGATGACAAACCCTCCAGCCCTCAGGGCCAGGGTTGTAAGTTATGCCCTGGGGGCATATAAGGTTTTTATTGAACGCTTTGTCGTAAAAACTTGAAAAAGGGCTCATTCGATTGGAAATTCAAAGGGCTAGTGCCCTTGTTGAAAGTCGAAAGTGATTGGATGGCAACTAACCCCCCTATCACGCTCACCTTTTCCCCAAACACATCCAATTCAAATTTTTAGATAGCCATTTTGTGCAACGTAGTTGAAAGTTTTGGAAATTAGGTCTTTGAGGATGATAACTCCCCCACAGCCCTCAGGGCAAGGGTTGAAAGTTATGCCCTGAGGGCATATAAGGTTTTTATAGAAAGCGGTTTCGTAGAAACTTCAAAAAGGTTTCATTCGATTGGAATTTGAACTGGCTGGTGCCCTTTTTAATAGTTGAAAATGATTGGAGGGAAACTAACCCCTTCTCACGCCCACCATTTCCCCAGACACATACAATCAAAATGTTCAGATAGCCATTTTTTCAACGTAGTTAAAAGTTCTGGAAATTATGTCTTTGAGGATGACAACCCCCCACAGCCCTCAGGGCAAGGGTTGTAAGTTATGCCCTGGGGGCATATAAGGTGTTTATAGAAAGTGATGTTGCAGAAACATCAAAAATGGCTCATTCGATTGGAAATTGAAAGGGCTAGTGCCCTTTTTAATAGTCGATAGTGATTGGAGGGCAACTAAGCCCCCTCTCACGCCCACCATTTCCCCAAACACATCCAATCAAAATTTTGAGATAGCCATTTTGTTCAACATAGTTGAAAGTTCGGGAAATCAGGTCTTTGAGGCTGATAACCCCCTAGGAGCCCTCAGGGCAAGGATTATAAGTTATACCCTGGGGATATGTAAGGTTTTTAGAGAAAAAGTTGTCGTATAAACTTCAAAAAGGGCTCACGTCTTGGAAATTGAAAGGGCTAGTGTGTACCGTGAGCAAAATGCGATATATTTAAAATACAAAGATTCTTTCCTTCTAAAGATGATTCTGACAGAAATTAAACGTCCCCTAATTGAGTTCAAATACCGCTTCCAAGAGTCTAAATTCTTAATCAGCAAAAAGAGAAATTGTATTCTAGCTTCAGTCAAACAACGACGCTAGTCGGTTTGAATTTCGCTAAGATAATTAGTAACAAAAAAGATAATACGCACAATATTTCTAAGGAAGTTTAAACTATAAGAGCCGTGTGAACATTTGAATCATCAGAAATAATCAAGACAGATTATTGGACGAAGGGTTCGCATCCTTGGGCCACCTGAGCCAATTGTGAGCCAGTTCTCACAGCGCAGGACAAAAAACTATGTTTGATAGTGGGGTAAAAGTGCTTTTTGAAGGATTCGTAAATCAGATTTGGAAGGATTCGTAAAGCAGAATCAGGATCATTTAGACAGAATTTTTCGACGTTGATTGGTAAATCAGATTTGGAAGGATTCGTAAAAGAGATTCAGGACCATTTAGATAGAACTTTTTCGATGTTCAAGCTTTGCAATTCTCTCATTCTTGTATCTCAGTCACCGTTGTGTCATTTGAAGTGACCTACTGCTGTTCACCTAAATATGTAAGTCTCAATAAATCCATTGCTTTTTACCTGTGTTTATTTCATTTTATATGTCCGTATCTAGCCTAATGATAGCTAATTAGTTCGCATGTCTCCAAGGTAGCGCTCCCAGAGGAATCTGATCTCCAGATAGCTCGAAGAGAAGAGGTCACATTTATATGGCTATACATTTTATTTTCTCTCATTAATTGAGGGTGGCGTAAGCCTTGTTGGCACGATCTTTAGCGCTATAAGCGGCGCCATCGGAGAACTTATAAGGTGTAAGTTCACGGCTTCAAGGTACGATATTCGATTTGACGCGGTCAATATTTATGACCACAATTAAGCCCAGTCCTTTTCTTTCACCCCAACAATTTCCCTTTATAGCCACAAATATCGTTCTTTCACCGCTACAAGTGCCCTTTTTAATAGTCGATAGTGAATGCAGAGCAACTGACCCCCCTCTCATGCCCACCATTTCCCCAAACACATTCAATCAAAGTTTTGAGATAGCCATTTTGTTCAAAGTAGTTGAAAGTTTTAGAAATTACGTATTTGAGGATGACGAACCCCCCAGAGCCCCCCAGGCTAAAGGTTGTAAGTTATGCCCTAGGGGCATATAAGGTTTTTATAAATAGTGTTGTCGTAAAAACTTCAAAAGGGGCTCATTCAATTGGAAATTGAGAGGGCTAGTGCCCTTTTTAATAGCCGAAACTGATTGGAGGGTAACTAACCCCCTCTCACGTCAACCATTCCCCAAAACACATCCAATCAAAATTTTCACATAGCCATTTTGTTCAACGTAGTAGAAAGTTCTGGAAATCAGGTCTTTGTGGATGACAAACCCTCCAGCCCTCAGGGCCAGGGTTGTAAGTTATGCCCTGGGGGCATATAAGGTTTGTATTGAAAGCGTTGTCGTAGAAACTTCAAAAGGGCTCATTTGATTGAAAATTGAAAGGGCTAGTACCTTTTTTAATAGTTGAAAGTGATTGGAGACTAACTAACGCCCCTCTTACGACCACCAATTCCCCAAACACATCCAATCAAAATTTTGAGATAGCCATTTTGTTTAACGTAGTTAAAAGTTCTGGAAATTAGGTCTTTGAGAATGACAACCCCCCTCACAGCCGTTAGGGTAAGCTTTGTAATTTATGCCCTGGGGTCATATAAGGTGTGTATAGAAAGCGTTGTCTTAGAAACTCAAAAAAGGCTCATCCAATTGGAAATCGAAAGGCCTATTGCCCTTTTTAATAATCGAAAATGATTGGAAGGCTTGCCATTTTTATAGTAAAGATCGATGTGGGTACAATGTATTTTTTTTTTAGACCAGGGCACTTCGTATCGAAGGAGTTGTCGTAGGAACTTCGAAAAAGGTTCATTCGAAAGGGCTGATGCCCTTTTAAAATAGTTGAAAGTCATTGGAGGGCAACTGATCCCCCTCCCACGCCCACCCTCCTATTTGCCCATTATGTTTAAAAACTAAATGTTGTCTTAAGATTAAATCAAAATGTACTGTGTTAATGGTAATTCCCAATAAGGCACCTCAGCAGTATCCCAATAATGACTGAGGATATTATTTTACAGCTTTCGGGGCTACTTCTGCACTTAAAATTTAACCAAATCAAAATAGCGTAAGTGTATCCAAGCTATCAAAGAAAGTAAACAGATTTTTTTGCGAATGGTATCAAGTTTTCCATTTCAGGTCAACTAGAGGAGGTATGAAACTAAATTCAACACTATTATTTGTGTCCAGATTTTCAAAATGGTGTATGTGGCTAAAAATTGCTGAAAATGTTTTCTCTAGCATACAAACTATAAAGTCTTAAAAGAAAGAAAAGATTTAACCTATTATTTTCTTTTTCCCTGAAAAGACTGTGTCAATATAAAACGAACAGAAATTAATTAAAAAAAACTTTTTCTACAAAATAAGTTTTTCAAAGAAAAGTAAAGAACTCCATTAAACCAAAAATGAGTAAAAATAAAGTCAAATAATCCACCAAGCGTGAAACTACCACAAATCAGCATCGATAAATAAATGAAACCCAAAAACGAACAGAAATTACAATAAATAACCGAGTCTGTTATTGTCATTTCAGACCGAGTCTGAAATGAATATGCATCCTCAGTTTAATATACATTTACTGATATTTAGTAATCAAAATGTTAATATTATTTGATTTATTAAGTTATAAAAGTAGAAACATTTATATATTTTCGGTAAAGTGCAAATTATGTTCTAGCCTTGGGAAGGCATAGGGATTTTGAGCCCAACTCATGTTAATTTCTGCTCGTTTTGAGTTTGACTCGGTTATATATGGTAATTTGTGTTCGTTTTGGGTTTTATTTATATATCGATGCTGATTTGTGGTAGTTTCACGCTTGGTAGATTATTTGATTTTATTTTTGATCATTTTTGGTTTAATGGAGTTCTTTACTTTTCTTTGAAAAACTTATTTTGTAGAAAAAGTTTTTTTAATTAGTTAAAACAAAAGCCGATGGGGATCCTTAGAATTTTCAATTTGGCTCAGTGAAGAAAATTCATATTTCGTTAAGAGTTTTCTACGCTTAAACTTTTCTTTTATATTCAATTTTTTTCTTGTTAACAGCAAAGTCATTTTAACAATCCATGTTTAATAATCTTAACATGATCAATTTTGCAGGACAGAAAAAAGGAAATTACAATCTCCCTAGAATTTATCCTAGGGACTATTTTTATAATTACAATTTTTAATTTTATAAAAAGTTATAATTGTAATTATATCGTTTTTTGTAATTATAATTTATACTTATAATTTTACTTGTTAAACCTCTAGTTATGGTTTAAACACAGCGGTAATTACCAAGATACACAGTTGTGTCACTATCCCTTTTGAACTAAAAAATACTTTTTAAATAGAATAAAGAAGGTGAGACCAAAGCAGCTAAAACAAAAAATTGGATAAAAAATGGTGGTGTGCAATACAATCGAAGGATTTTTGAAGGAAGTGAATGATTTGCGAAGCATGCAAAGATGTGGTTTTCAGTATATTTTCTTCCTAAAGAGAATATTTTGATGAAAAATTAGTTAAAATAAAAAAATAGTTGGATAAAGAGTTAAAATTTCAAGATATAAATTATAAATTAAAAAAAGTGCTTAGAAAGCTTCTGAATTTTTCTGTTTTTTCAGATAATTGAGAAAAATTATCTTTTTCTTTAATGTTTCCCACAAGAAGCAAATACTACATTACAGAGATCTTTTATAATTTTTCCATTTATTAATTGACAAAATGTGACGCTTGATCACTTTAACCCGTTATGTCCTCTTTGTTTCCATATTGCTTCAATTTTCTTCAAAGAATATTCTAAAAATAACGTATGCCATGGCCCTTATTAGACAGCTCCCCACGTTCTTGGAGCCATTAAGGTTAAGTAAAACGAAATGCTTGTCTATCAACTAAAACGTTGTTAAAGCAACACTTCCTTTTTTAACCGTTTCCTTTTTTAACTGACATTGCCACTAAAAACCCGCAAGAAGAAGGAAAGGGTCAATCCCCACCTTCAAGGAAAAATTGAAAAACAAAATTAGACCAAAACACACTTCTTGTTATTTTAACCCCCCCCCCCCCTTCTCATTCGACTTGTGTATACCTAGTAGTTCATTCGAGGTTACAAATATTATTTATCCGACAAGACCAATTACTTATCCTTAGCATTTCACGAGGCATAAATGACGTCAGAGGCTAGGAGTATTTCTACTGGATACGGTCTGAAATAGTTGTCGGATAAGTTAAACCTGCTAAACCCAAAAAATAAAGTAAAAGTGATAACAAGTCAATCTCCCCCCCCCCTCTTTCTCATTCGACTTGTGTATACCTAATAATTCATTCGAGCATACAAATATTACTTATCCGACAAGACCGATTACTTATCCTTAGTATTTCACGAGGCATAAATGACGTCATAGGCTAGGAGTATTTCTACTGGAAACGGTCTGAAATAGTTGTCGGATAAGTTAAACCTGCTAAACCCAAAAAATAAAGCAAAAGTGATAACAAGTCAATCTCCCTCCTCCCCCCCTCTTTCTCATTCGACTTGTGTATACCTAACAATTCATTCGAGCATACAAAAATTACTTATCCGACAAGACCGATTACTTATCCTTAGTATTTCACGAGGCATAAATGACGTCATAGGCTAGGAGTATTTCTACTGGAAACGGTCTGTAATAGTTGTCGGATAAGTTACACCTGCTAAACCCAGAAAATAAAGGAAAAGTAATAACAAGTCGCACCCCCCCCATTCTCATTCGACTTGTGTACACCTAATAATTCATTCGAGCATACAAATATTACTTATCCGACAAAACCGATTACTTATCCTTAGCATTTCACGAGGCATAAATGACGTCAGAGGCTAGGAGTATTTCTACTGGAAACGGTCTGTAATAGTTGTCGGATAAGTTACACCTGCTAAACCCAGAAAATAAAGGAAAAGTGATAACAAGTCACATTCCTCCCCCCCCCCTTCTCATTCGACTTGTGTACACCTAACAATTCATTCGAGCATACAAATATTACTTATCCGACAAAACCGATTACTTATCCTTAGCATTTCACGAGGCATAAATGACGTCAGAGGCTAGGAATATTTCTACTGGAAACGGTCTGAAATAGTTGTCGGATAAGTTACACCTGCTAAACCCAGAAAATAAAGGAAAAGTGATAACAAGTCACATTCCCCCCTTCTCATTCGGCTTGTGTATACCTAATAATTTATTCGAGCATACAAATATTACTTATCCGACAAAACCGATTACTTATCCTTAGCATTTCACGAGGCATAAATGACGTCAGAGGCTAGGAGTATTTCTACTGGAAACGGTCTTAAAAAGTAGTCGGATAAGTTACACCTGTAAAACCCAGAAAATAAAAGAAAAGTGATAACAAGTCAATCTCCCCCCCTCCCTCTTTCTCATTCGACTTGTGTACACCTTATGATTCATTCGAGCATACAAATATTACTTATCCGACAAAACGATTACTTATCCTTAGCATTTCACGAGGCATAAATGACGTCAGAGGCTAGGAGTATTTCTACTGGAAACGGTCTGAAATAGTTGTCGGATATGTTACACCTGCTAAACCCAGAAAATAAAGGAAAAGTGATAACAAGTCACATTCCCCCCCCCTTCTCATTCGACTTGTGTACACCTAATAATTCATTCGAGCATACAAATATCACTTATCCGACAAAACCGATTACTTATCCTTAGCATTTCACGAGGCATAAATGACGTCAGAGGCTAGGAGTATTTCTACAGGAAACGGACTGAAATAGTTGTCGGATAAGTTACACCTGCTAAGCCCAGAAAACAAAGAAAAAGTGATAACAAGTCACATTCCCCCCCCCCCCTTCTCATTCAACTTGTCTACACCTAATAATTCATTCGAGCATACAAATATTACTTATCCGACAAAACCCATTACTTATATCCTTAGCATTTCACGAGGCATAAATGACGTCAGAGGCTAGGAGTATTTCTACTGGAAACGGTCTGAAATAGTTGTCGGATAAGTTACACCTGCTAAACCCAGAAAATAAAGGAAAAGTGATAACAAGTCACATTCCCCCCCCCCCTTCTCATTCGACTTGTGTACACCTAATAATTCATTCGAGCATACAAATATTGTTTATCCGACAAAACCGATTACTTATCCTTAGCATTTCACGAGGCATAAATGACGTCAGAGGCTAGGAGCATTTCTACTGGAAACGGTCTGTAATAGTTGTCGGATAAGTTACACCTGCTAAACCCAGAAAATAAAGGAAAAGTGATAGCAAGTCACATTCCTCCCCCCCCCCTTCTCATTCGACTTGTGTACACCTAATAATTCATTCGAGCATACAAATATTACTTATCCAACAAAACCGATTACTTATCCTTAGCATCTCACGAGGCATAAATGACGTCAGAGGCTAGGAGTTTTTCTACTGGAAACGGTCTGAAAAAGTAGTCGGATAAGTTACACCTGTAAAACCCAGAAAATAAAAGAAAAGTGATAACAAGTCACACTCCCCCCCCTCCTCTCGTTCGACTTGTTTATACCTAATAATTCGCTCGAGCATACAAATATTACTTATCCGACAAGACCGATTACTTATCCTTAGCATTTCACAAGGCATAAATGACGTCAGAGGCTAGGAGTATTTCTACTGGAAACAGTCTGAAATAGTTATCGGATAAGTTACACCTGTTAAACCCAGAAAATAAAGGAAAAGTGAAAAAAACTCCCACTCCCCCCCTCTCATTCAACTTGTGCATACATAATAATTCGTTCGAGCATACAAATATTATTTATCCGACAAGACCGATTACTTATCCTTAGCATTTCACGAGGCATAAATGACGTCAGAGGCTAGGAGTATTTCTACTGGAAACGGACTGAAATAGTTGCCGGGTAAGTTACACCTGTTAAACCCAGAAAATACACGAACAGTGATAATAAGTCACATTCTATGTAAACATACAATTCAGTCAATTTAAATATATATATATATATATATATATATATATATATATATATATATATATATATATATATAATATATATATATATATATATATATATATATATATATATATATATATATATATATCGTTGTTAGCATTTGTTGTTATCTTTTACAGATTATTTTCGGGGAAGTTAAGCTTAGCCAGATAAGGAAGAAGCTTAGCCAGGAAGTCAGATAAAGAGTTCTCGAATGCGCTGTATGTCATTTGAGGTAAGGATAACCAAATAGTAATTACTCACGTTTTACTTCAGGCTCAGGACTTGAAGATGCAGAGCTTGTTTCTCCTCTAATAAGCGACAATGGTGAAGGAACAGTAGCAGGCTTCTTGTGTTTTTGCAAATATACATCTTCAGGTTCTTCCGGTGATAAAACTTCTTCTAACTTCTTCCTTTTCGAAATCACTATTGGTGTAGTCGTACTATCTTTTGCTCCTGCTGCAACACGCATTGTTGTTAAATATTTTTCATATTGATCATAATTTCTTTCACCTGACGAGTCAAGTAAAATAAGGCTAGCGGTGACATGAGCTTGATCTCTAAGTGCTTTGAGACGAATATGTTTTGTAATATCCCACCTCCAATTAGATCGATATCTACATTCTGAGCATTCAAATGGCTTCGTGTTCGTATGTCCTACCATATGTACATGAAAACGACTAGCAGTAGTTGCCCAAAAAGAACACGATGGGCATTTGTACACTCTACGTATAATGGTAGGCCCTTCAACTACGGCATTACAAACCATGCCGTGCCCTGGTTCGGTTTCAAGACCAACAACCGCGTCATCATCGTCGTAGTCTTGAGCGTCAAGATTTCCTTCATTTGCAATGCTTTTACTTGTCTCTTTATTCACAGATATTGCAAGGTTACACGTTTTTAAATGAGAAACAAGGTCATTGCGCGATTTACATCTACGCCGACAAAATTGACACCTACTTGACGTCATTGAGACAGGCCGAATTTCTTCTGGTTTGGGGACTTCGACGGGCGATTGAGCTAATCTTTCAGCAAGTCTATCCAGGAAAGACATAACCTGGAGCGCCATCTCTGTCGAGGCCGTATGAGTTTCCTTTGAAGTTATTTGACTCATTGGTATCAAATTTGGCACTGGTCGGATTTTCTTCTTTTGAGGCTGGTCAGGTGTCTGAATGGCTTCCACAGTAGTGGGGATCAGTGGTTCAACATTAAGTTCACTCTTAGTCGAATCAGAATTGGAATAATCCAG
Organism: Artemia sinica; assembly: GCA_027921565.1. Taxonomy (NCBI): domain Eukaryota; kingdom Metazoa; phylum Arthropoda; class Branchiopoda; order Anostraca; family Artemiidae; genus Artemia; species Artemia sinica. The sequence goes on along the minus strand of CM051266.1, from coordinate 41,572,724 downwards.
GTCCAGTGTTTCCATGTCCGATAATTTTAAAGTTTCAGAATGGTGGTTAAAAGTGTGAACCGTTAAACTTTGCTTTATTCTAGCAGTGAAATTGCATTGCTCACACTTGAACATTCCAGTTCCGCTATGGTTTTTCAAATGTCTATCTAGATTCCACTTGTAAGGGGTCTTGAAGTCACATAGATCACATTTGATCGTGGGCATAGAGTGGTACTTCACATGTTTTGTAAAACGAGCTTTAACGTGCGTTATGTACTGACAACGACTGCACCTGAAAATAAATCATTTATTCATGTTCATATTAGGTATGAAGTACATGCTTGAACCTAGGTATAAAGTAGCCTCATTCAAGTGTGCGTTTATTGTAGAATCAATAAAGGGAGCAGCCATTTACTTTTTTGCTTTTTTAAAGAATTTTTGCTATAAATTTAATTACTTTTTTTTTTAGTTCTTGATAAACTAGACCTTTGATGATTTAAGAACCGTTGGGTTAATATCTGATTTTGTGGCGCTTCAGAGATGGATGGTTTGACAGTTTGTTTGAAAGCCAAACTCTCCATGGTAATGGGCGGTGAGTAAGGAGTGATGTTTCTAAATAGAAAAAAAATTCTAAAAAATGGAAATCGAACTACTACATATGCTTAAGACAAACTGATTTTACCACGTCATGGCTGTATATTTATTTGTTTTTTTTTTGCACTAAGGTGATCGTATTGAAGCAGCAGTTCTGATGTCGATTTTAAGCAACAAAAGAGATCGATCCAAAGCAAACAGCCGATTTGTGCAATTTCGCTCCGTACAGCAATAATTTTGGCCCAACTAAGGGGTCCCTCGAGAACATATTCGAGCAAAAAAAAAAAGAAACAAGATCTATAGAATTATAAATAGATTTTTCATTTCCATACTCCCCTCTCCCATCCCTGAGGAAACCTATTTACGGAGGGGGTAGCTACTTCAGGGGTGGCCATTATTTTCAATGCATCGTTGCTCAAAATTTAGATTTTAGCGTTAGTTAGGGGGTTAAGGGTAAAGGCAGTATCTTCATAATTCGAATAACCATAAAAATAATATTAAAAAAGGACAACCATTAAATTTTAAAAATTTCGAATAAAAGAAATGATAAATGTTGAAAGTTAAAGCGAACAGAATTCATGCTATACTTGAAGTGGCTGCAGGCCCCTTAAACCCTTCCATTCTTTATGCTAAAATGTCAACATGGCATAGTTCCGTTCCTCTTTTCTTAGTTTGAATAGGCAGTAGTTAATGACAGTAATGACCTGACAGTAGTTAATGTCGTACCAGCTGTTAGTTGTTGTGTCATGAAAAGTAGAGTTGATAGTTGAGTTATGTTGTTTATTAATATTAATTTAAAAGACTTTTTCCACAAAATAAGTTTTTCAAACAAAATTAAAGATCTCCATTATAATTAAACCGGGACTATCACCTCTGGTAGAGTAAAATCATCCAAGGTTAAAGAAAAACACACGCAAAATTAAACACGCATCCGCGTCATCTTTAAGGGAAGAGTAAAAAATTTCGTATTTTTAGAAATAAGGGTATGGAATTCCTTATTTTTGAAATTTCGTATTTGGAATTCCGTACTTTTAGAAATAAAGGTATTTTGATCCTGGTATTTAATGAAATTGATAGTTGTGCTCCTTTTTGGGGTTACTGTGCTCCCTTTCCTAAAATTATGCAAATTTCCTTATATTTATAACTTTAGATGGATAATTTTAAACGTATTTAATTCCATACCAACGTATACACACTGAACATTAGTGATGTGGTCTTTAAATGTGAACTTACATCATTCCTTTAATTACAGAAAACAGGGAAATTCTTAAAGGACCTAAAACTACATAAATTTAATTTTCTATAAAACTCTTGTTTCAACAAGATATTAAATTAAAAAAACAATTTTTTTTAACTGAAATTAAGGAGGGACATTAAAATTTAAAACGAACAGAAATTATTCCGTATATGAAAGGGGCTGTCCCCTCCTCAACGTCTCGCTCTTTACGCTAAAGTTTGACTCTTTCTCGCAACTCTATTTTTATTAAACAATAAAAAACTTTAGCGTATAGAGCGAGACGTTGAGGAGGGGACAGCCCCTTTCATATACGGAATAATTTCTGTTTGTTTTAAGTTTTAATGTCCCTCCTTACTTTCAGTTAAAAAAAAACTTGTTTTTTTTATTTAATTTTTGAACGTTTTTGAATTAATGTAGGTCTTGATTTTGGCTCGCCGTAGATAAATAATTAAAACAAAATTTGCACATTAATTTTACTTTTATTTGGTTAAATGGCTTTCTCGAAAGATGTTTAATTTTATTTACGAACGTTTTTATTAGTAATAAATATGCGTAACTTACGAATAAACATACGTAACGAATTTCTATATTCATATATTTTTATTACGTATACTAGGGGGTTCGCAACCTAGTCAATACCTCGCTCTTTATGCGAAAGTTCAAATTTTGTTCCAATTCTTTAAAAATGACCCCTTAATCACAAAGGCCGTTAATTAGAATAAATAGCTCTTATGAAAGTACTAAAAAAATCTTTGGCTTGAGCGAGGTATTGACTAGGGGGGCGAACCCAATCATATATGTAATAATTTCTTTTCGTTTTAAGTTTTGATGTTGCTCCTTACTTTCAGTTGAAAACTTTTTATTTATACTTAATTTCTGATCGTTTTCTAAATAATGCTGCGAAATCCGGTACCCCCTTCATAGCAATGTCCCTTCCCCCATGGAAAGATCCTCCCACATAACCCCCGACCCACACTCCCCCCCCCCCGCACTACCAGAAAAAAAAACCCTGAAAACGTCTGTATACTTCCCAACAACCAATACTATATATAAACATTGGGTAAAGTTCATAACTTTCAGCCCTCCCCCCGGACTTTGGGGGATTAAGTTATCCTACAAGACATATTTATTATGTTTTCGACCATGCCGAACAAAACGGCTGTCTCAAAATTTTGATCGGGTGACTTTGGAAAAATGAGCGTGGGAGGGGCCTAGGTGCTCTCCATTTTTTTGGTCACTTAAAAAGGGCACTAGAACTTTTAATTTCCGTTCGAATGAGCCCTCCCATGATATTCTAGGACCATTGGGTCGATACGATCACCCCTGAGAAAAAAAAAACAAATTAACACGCATCCGTGATCTTTCTTCTGGCAAACAAATACATAATTCCACATTTTTGCAGATAGGAGCTTGAAACCTCTACAGTAGGGTTCTCTGATACGCTAAATCTGATGGTGTGATTTTCATTAAGGTTCTCTAGCTTTTAGGGGGTGTTTCCCCCTTATTTCAAAAATCAGGCAAATTTTCCCAGGCGCGTAACTTTTGATGGGTAGAATAAAACTTGATGAAACTTATATATTTGAAATCAGCATTAAAATCTGATTGTTTTGATGTATCTATTGGTATCAAAATTTCGTTTTTTAGAGTTTCGGCTACTATTGAGCCGGGTCGCTTCTTACTTACAGTTCGTTACCACGAACTGTTTGAAAATACCTGGATTCTTAGCATTAGTAAAATCTCATAGTGAACGGGCCTTTGAGGCGTTAAATCTTTGCTTTTAGCTTTGAGATATACTAAATTTGATTAGTTTTCATTCAGATCAATAAATTTTCATTAAGGTTTCATTAAGAACACTAATTTTTCATTAAGGTTTCCTTAAGTTCATTAAGTTTCATTGAGAACATTAAGTTTTCATTAAGATCGCCTCCTCTTCCCATCCCCCTTCAGAAACGTTTTCTTCCTTTTCCAAGATTATGCAAAATTCCCTACGCTAATGACTTTTGATAGGTGTCTTTCAACTTGGTAATGTTTACATATTAGGAATCATCATGAAAAGCAGATTCTTTTGATGAAAATACTGTTAATAAAAAAATTTTCTTTGGGTTTAAATATGGCGTCTTTACAATCCATCGAATTGCAGAAAACGGGAGAGGTCCTTGAGATCCTAAAATTGTGCGCGTTACGTGACTCTATTTAACACAAAATATAATATAGCTTCGTTTCTGTTAACGTTAACTGGAAATAATATGGATAGTTTGAGCAGCTTGGGACATTTCCATCAGTTTATTTAAAAAAAGCTCCTGAATATCTGTAAAATTCTGCTTTGAAAGAAACATAAAATGTGTTTTTTCATTCCCAAAATTAAATGTTAGTTATTTTTTACATTTTAGAATATACAAATGAGTACATATTCATTAATCTTTACATTATATAATGAGCTGTTTTCCGTAGCTTAGGGACCTTGCCCCAGGGACTAAGAGCATTTAGTTTGCCTCAAGAAAAATCGTTTTTTACATAATACTCATTCTCATTGGAACAGCCACTTTGAATTTCAATCCCAGGTCCTGTTTTGACGCAACGGATCTTGGATAAGAAAAAGCAATGAAGGGAAAACCACTTTTGACTCATAGAAAGGGCACTAGAACTGAGGATTTCCGCTCGAAAGAGCACTCTCCCAATGCAATTTGACCATAAGTTCCATACGACCAAGCCGTGTGATCGTAGTTTTAGGGGGACGCAGAAGAGGAGGGCGTAGAGCCCTTCGATCGTGCAGGACTATTTCTGCTCTAAATGATCAATCTCAAATGTTACAATATCATCAACTTTCTTCAAACGCCTGCCAATTAGACCCTGGACCTAGAATATGACATTTACATAATTTGTTCAATTCCATCAGAAAAATACACTGTCCTTGGGATCCTAAAAGTGTTTGGGATAAAATTTCTGCCATATAAAGACGCCAACAAGCTATAAAATTATCACATCTTCCCTCCCAAAGACGATTCATTGATAAATTATTTCATTTGAGATTGCTCATTTGAATATGTTAGGGCTATTCCCCGGAATTTTCTTTTCAAAAGCTGAAAATACTCTTGACTAAAATATATGCAGCATCTCAAGTTCATCAATGCATATAAAGTCTATCTTGGTTTATTTATGAATTCTTCTATTTAGGTAATTAAATTTTGATTTCTATTTTGAAATTTTTTTTGATGGAAGTAAAAAGCGAAGATGAAACTCTTGCTCAAAAATAGTTTTGAAAAAATTATTGCTTCGAGGTTAATGCAACACATATCTTCAATATGGTTCAAATAAACTGGATCGTAATATTTCCCTAAATTTTTATAATTCTGAAAAAACTACCGCTTTACTGAAAACTGAACTTACTTGAGGTTTAGAGAGAATTAAAATTGTACACTAAAATTTTCTGATTTCACTGCCGGTAAAGACTATTGAGAGCCTTATAAATTAGTCTTTCATTTTCAGCTAAATACTTAAGGACTTTTCCGCTCCTTATCGTGTTTTGATGCACCGATTTTGTGTTTTCAGTAAAGCGCTGGATTTTCATAACTGTAAAAAATTAGGAAAATATTACAAGTCAGTTTATTTGACCAATAATGCAGATATATGTTGCATAAACCATGAAGCAATAATTTTTGTCTTTAAGTTTCATCTTTGCTCCTTACTTTCACAGAAAAATCTGTTTTTTAATTAATTTTTGTTCGTTTTTAGTTTTAGGTGTATACACAATAGATCTTACACAAAGATTTTGCTTCAAAGTGATGAAAAGAAGCCATATGAGCTTTTGTCAAAATATGGCGCTATACATGATTATGCAGGTTTTATTTCACATCCCACTTGTAAGTAAAGTAAGTAAGTATGACGGCACTAGACCCTTAAGGTCCAAACCGGCGGTGCTGATCTCCGTTTCGTGGCCCTTCAGTCAGGAAGTGCAATGGGGGGCTGGGGGGCAGTCATCCTGTGCTTTCGCACACCCTTCCTGCACATCCCACTTGAGCTTTCATTAAATAAAAAAAAACATGTATATTATTCTCAGTATCTTTGAGAAGTTGAAGAAGAATACATTGTTTATGAAATACTCTCCTAAATGAAATATATATTCAGTTTACTGAAAAAAATTGAACAGTATTAAACGAATTTGAGATGTGATGTTACTATAATTTACAGACATACATGACATTACTACTGCAATTTTTCTGCTGTATTACTGCAAAAAATTTTGAATATACTTGTATATTCTTTCAATACTTTCATGTATACTTTCAATATTTTTGCTCTTTGGGACTTCAGAAGAACTAAAACCGTTTGGCAAAAAAAGTATAAAAAACGAAAAACAGAAAAGAAAAGAAAGTCAAGATTTCATAATTGCAAGCTTCATATTACAGCCTTTATTCACAAGCTGGAAACTTTAGTCGAATGAAGATAAAAGACTTTATTACATTTACGTTAGTAATGCAATCCAAATTTTTACCCTAAATGAGTCTATAGTTGCGTTGAAACAGATACGAAGAAGAAGAGACAATCACAAGACCTCATAGTAAAAGCACTTTCGGGGGGTTTCAGGCTCTTTTTTGAAATTCCTTAAAATTCTTTTTGCAATAAATTTTTACTGCTGAGATTAAATAATTTATACCATTTTAATAGTTTCCATTTCTAGTTACTAGAAACGGTTGTATCTTGTACCAGAAATGGTAACAATAATAGTTACCATTTCTGAGTTACTTTCAAATGGCAATTTTTCACTGGACAGTTTTTTTGTTGTTGTTTTTTTTAAATGCGTTTTTAAATTTTGGATTACTATGGGCTGTGGTTTGCGCTTCACGAGGTTGTTAAAGGGGTTGAGAGGGGTAACACTAAACAAGAGGGACTGTAAACCTCTGATTATTGCTTTGCGACCATGTATATTTATCTGGTACCCTTTTAATGCGTTCCGGCATTTCTACTACAGAAATTGCTCAAAAATACAGTTTTTGGTGCAACATGACAATCTATGACGGATTTATCGAGACAAATTCACAGAGAACATGTAAGTATGATCAAGAGCATTAAATGAGCTATTAAACCCCTCTCTGCGATGTTGCAGCAGCCTGCTATTTCTGCTAGTCAGGCCACGATTTACGAAATTTACAAGGGAGTGGGAGGAACAGTATACAGGACGGCGGAATGTAAAACTCAGATTTAAGGTTTTCAACCATACAGTTTATGATAGCACCCATTTCATGCTGCCTAAACTTTCCACCCTAAGTATGGAACCAATATGGCAAGCTAATTTTGTAAAAAGTACTTCGATATTAAAATAAAGGAGGCACACTTGTGCCTCTTTAAAAAGGCGACCCACCACAATGTTAAGCGATTTCCGGTCCTAGCGGTCGCGGAGAGACGGCGGTGATCGCATTTTGTAGCCTAAGCTCAAACTCCAACTTTACAAACCCCCTCCAACTTTATCTTCATGGGGGAAAGTGGGCCGGAATTTTCGACCCTCCCACAACAGCCCCCCTTTAACGTTGTTCGATCGGGCTAATATTTAGAGGATAAGCTTTCCTAGGGCCTGGGAGCTTATCCTCAAAAATTTCAGCTCAATCCGATCACTCCTTCCCTGTTTTCCAAAAACCAAATATAGCCACTTAATGTTCCTTAAGTTTTTTTTTTTTTATCAGCCACGCCTACAGGCCACAGTTGGCAACGGATCCGGGTGAATGAGGACTCATTCGAACCGGAATTCGACCTGTTAGGGCCTTTTGATATTTTCAGACCGAAAAAATTATCCCCCGAATTTACATTTACGAAAAACCTCGTTTTCCTATAAGAGCCAATGTTAATTTTTGAAATTCCTAAAAGCATAGTATTTCATTATTAAATTAGATCAAAAAAGTCCTCTTAACCTGACAAGACCGACTGCAAGCTTCCAAAAATTCCAGCTCTTTCCCAGAAGTTTTTTTTGTCGAAAAACGAAAATCTTACTTTGTATTTGCTTGCATCGAATATTGATTGCAGAGACTCAAAATAAATTAACAATAGTCTCTGATAGTACAATGGTCACTATTCCTATCTGTCATGCGGAAAACCCGGGTTCGATTCCACGTCAGAGTAAATTTTTTATATATTGAATTTAAAGTAGTATCTCTTAAATTTAAAGTTTAAAAAAGAAACTCAGTTTCTTTTTTAAATCCAATCTATTAAATCCTTCGGCTCAACAGGCGTCTCCAGAAGAATATCACAGTCGCCCTTCAGCTTACAGTTAAGTCTCCACTGCTTTGATAACATGCCGTATACCCGCATGCTCGAAAAAAAGTTGAAAAAAGAAAATCTTACTGTGCATTTGATTTGAGTATTCAGGAATTAAAAGCCTTAACACAAGAATCTTCGAAAGCGGGGGGTTTGGGGGGCAGCAGCCCCCCAACTTTAACTCCTGACACGATCAGCTAACAGTTAGTCAAGCAATAATAAGTAATAAACTGTACAAAAACGTGCAGAAATTATTTGAAAAAAAACTACGTTTTCGAAAGAGTTAAAGAGGATGAGTCACAAGTTCGAACCTTAAAACGTACAGGGATTAGGAGGTACAGTTGGGGGGCTGCCGCCCCCCAAACTCCCCTCTTCTGCAGCCTCTTTTGTTAAGATTTTTATTTTGGGGGTCTACCGCCCCCCTCCCAACCCCCGCTTTTTCCCTTGTAAAGAAATGCTTTGCAACACGAACGAAGTCTGCTTGAATTTTTACCGTAAGAACATCCTATTGCATCTCTTTGATTAGAAACAGCACTGAGCCTGTTTGCTGGATTTTTTACAGGAGATTTTTTCCTAACCGATAACAAGCTATAATGTGATGAACTTAACAATTTTGAACAGAAAAAACAGGGAACAGAAGAAGGGCTCAGCATAAACAAGCAGTTTAGGTTCAGGTAGGTTCAGGTTCATCTATTTTTCCATCATACATAATCACACTGAATACATAACTATACTTGGCACAGAGACAAGTTTGTAGTTATAACTGTAACAGACTGAGTTGTCATTGCCAAATTCTCTGAAGATTTAAAACAAATGCCATTGAAACAGTTTCATTCGTGTTGGTACGACCAACTGATTGCAGGCTACAAGACTTAAAAAACCTTAACAAAAGAGGCTGCAGAAGCGGGGGGTTTGGGGGCAGCAGCCCCCCAACTGTACCCCCTAATCCCTGTACGTTTTAAGGTTCGAACTTGTGACTCAGCCTCTTTAACTCTTTCGAAAACGTAGTTTTTTTTTCAAATAATTAGCTTTTAAATGAGATCTTAAACAGTTCTCTATGATGTTGGAGTAGCCTGCTAGTTCTGTTAGTCAGTACATGATTCATAAAAAAAATATTAAAAGGACCGGGGGGGGGGTAATATACAGGGTGAGGATTTTAGACCTCAGGCTTAGGGTTTTCGGCCAGAGATTATGATAATGCATTTTCCATTTTTCCAGCCTTTCCATTTTAGAAACTACAAAAAGAGTACAAAAAGAGCCCATACTAACCCAGTAGTTTTCATCAGTAGTATGAATTTTCATTTCTTCTTGTTAGGTTAAGTGTAAGTGTCTTGTTTCGTTTTTCTTTCTTTTTCATTATTGTTTCTGTTGAAGCCTCTTTCCGTTTTTCATTTTATTATTTTCTTTTATTTTTGCTCCGTCTGTGTTTCTTGTCTAAACTTGACAGGTTTACAATAAATTCATTCATTCATTCAGTTCACTTTTTGAGCGTCATATGATACTTTATGACTAGACCTTGATTGCTTTCTAGCTGAGTTGACGCATGATCTTGGTCACCTCTTCTGTATCTGTACCTTCGACAAGGGTCAAAACAGGGACACAGAAATGTGGTTGGAAAGATGATTGTAAGATACCAAGCACCGTCATAAGTTTTGGTTTCGGATTTAAGCCGGCTGTGATCGTCCTCGATCGGGTATTATTTTTTCAATTGTCAAGTCAACCAAAAGTGAGTTCCAAAAAGCTCTCTGACGTTGGAAAAATGTGACAAGTTCAAACTGCAACACGTGAGATGAAAAATAACCACCAGCAGCTTTGGAGGCGAGTTCCAAAGCTGAAATCAAGTTCCTCTTCGCATTCTAACCCTATCGATGTCACTTTGTGGGAAAGACATTTTTCCTCGCTTTTCTCCGACAATACTCCTCCGGTTGAAGGTACCTATGCCGAAACCTAACTACCGTATTAGCTTTGTCATTATAACACCTTCAGCTATCCAGACCCGAATACGTCTAACAAAACCAGGTAAAGCTCCAGGATACGATGGGGTGTAAACTGAGCACCTTCTATACGGCAACCCACTTTCTATACAGTATTTGTCACTATTATTTCAGGCTTGTATTTCTCAGCAATATATTCCAACTGCTCTTTCGGAAGGTCTTGTTACCTGTGTCTTAAAGAAGAGCGAAAACCCAAAGGTTTGTGAATCGTGCAGACAAATTACTATTTGATCCACAATTGGTTAGCTTTTTCAAAAGATGATCTTCCAAGAAATAAACACAAAGTGTGACCATGGGGATAACCAGTTTGAATTTCGCGAAGGCTTGGGTGTGCAAAACACACACGCAACTTTTTGGCTATTTTAGACCGCTATAGGATGCTGAAAAAGAACCTTTATGTATGTGCAATCGACATTTCAAAGGCATTACATTATGAATGTTTCAAAGGTGTTTGACATTTCAAAGGCATTACATGTGAATGGATTACATTATCCATTCACATGCAATTCTTTCTCTATTTAGAAGCGGAATAAACCCTTTTCTCTGCCGTCTCTTATAGAATTGGTAAGGTAATGCGTCCATACGGGTGCGGCTAGGTAGCCAGCTGACCAAATCCATCACTGTTTGGATAGGTGTGAAACAATGCTCTGTGCTTAGTCCAGCTCTTTTCAATAATGCCTTCCGAACCGTTACTAAAAATGTTCCTCCATTTCTAATGGAGCCCCATATTGATGTCAGCCACCTTTGTCACCAGACGATATCCTTCTATTATCAGATGATCTTCAGGTTCTCCAAAATACAGTTGATACAGTTTGCTCTGGTCTCAATGAGATTAGCCTTTAAGTCGCCTCCTCTAAAACTGAGCTTCTCGTCTACGGTTCGTCTCAGCAAACTTCCGTTACTAGCAATGTTGGCCCAGAAACTATTTATGCATCGTTTTGTCTGAATTATTTAGGTCTCCAGTTTGGATCAAAAGTTAAAACTACTAAAACACTTGTTATCTCGATGTTGAAAGAAAAGCTTAGAAAATCGTACGTACTGCTTGCTCAAGTTCAAGGCTAGCTTCATAAAATAACCCTGGGCAGACTTTACAACGCTTTTTTTCGCGCCACATGTCTTCTTCTTGGTCCCTTTGTGGAGTTTTTTCACAATATCTGAGAGGAAGAAAAACTATATCCGTTTTTTTGCAAAGATCTTGTGCAGTAGCTGCTTTGGACTCGCAACCGGTACATTTCGAGTAGATATAATGTTTTGATATTTCTTCAAAAATGGACCAGCTTGTGGACAGGTTCCGTAAGCGTCGAGAAAATATGGCCAACTTTATTACTTAACTGTATAGCTTAATTGTGTTGCTTAAGTAGCTGAGATGTAATTTTTTTTTTTGTGAGTTTTTTCTTGTTTATTGGTTCCATTTTTATTTTATTATTCTATATTTTTGCACTTTTCTAAGTGCATTTCATGTATGTAAAGAGGGTTGATAAAAATTATTATTATTATTATCAAGTCAAATTTATAAAAATCGATTAGATATAAAAATTAGTCTTTAACATAAACCCTTAAACAGCTCTCTACGATGTTCCGGTGCCCCGCAGCGACAAAGAAAAAAAGAAGAAGAATAAAAAGAAAAAGAGGACACATTAGTGCTACCCATGCACAAAAAAGTGATGTTCTTTGTTCGTCAGGGTCGGAGAGGGTAGGGCTGCATTGCAGTTTCTGTGTAGAGTTCTCGATAATGGCAATTCCAATGGCGTACTTTTCGTTTGATCCGATGCCATTTTCGGGAGCCAGCTTTTACCCCCCCGGGAAATACCCCCTCCCGCCGAAAATACTCCCCCCCCCCCTGAGGAAAATGCCCTCGCGGCTGGTTGGTCTCCAATCACTTTTGACTTATAAAAAATGGACTAGAACTCTCAATTTCTGATCGAATGAGAACCCCGAAGTTTCTGCGACCATGAGGTGGAGGTGGGAATGAGGAAAAGGCAGTCCCCTTCCTATACGGAATAAATTCTGCTCTTTTTGGGGTTTAGTGTTACTCTTTACTTTTATAATAACAGCGTAGACCAGAAATATTCCCCGAAATCAAGAGGGATTAAACACTAATTTCACATTCTTGATATGTTTTTTATAGTTTTCTTGTACCCCCCTCCCGAAAAAATACCCCCCCCCCCCAAAAAAAGTCCTGGATAGGGACCTGGAAACTATATATCAATTCTACCTCCACCCTCCCCTCGTCTCTCCATTAAGACTAATTCTATATTTATCTGGAGGCTTAGTGAGAGTTGGGATGTTTTGGTATTAAAATACACCCTTTGAGGCATCACCCTCCCTCCCTAACTATACAACAACTAAAGAACCCCACTATAGAGGTTTAAAGTCCTTATATGCAAATATTTGGAATTGTAAAACAACAGGGAATTTAACTAAGACAGTGAAATTCGTTTAGACCTTAAAAATATTTTGGCTAGTTAGGGAGGGAGGTAGATGCAGATAAATGCAGAATTAGTTCTAAGAAAGGGACAAGGGGATGGTAGAGATAGAAATTGATGAATAATCCCCAGAGACGTATTAAGGACTTTTGTTTGGGGGGGGGGGGGTATTTCTTCGAAGGAGACAAAAAAGCTTAAAAAAACGCATCAAAAATGTGAAATTTACACTTAATCCCTTTTGATTTCTGGGAGTATTTCTGGTCTACGCTGTTATTATGAAAGTAAAGAGCAACATTAAACCCCAAAAAAAGTAGAACTTATTCCGTATAGGAGGGGGACTCCCCCTTCTCATCCTCATTTCAACCCCACCGCCTCATGTTCGTAGAGACTTCGAAGGATGCTCGTTTGATCAAAAATTGAGAGTTCCAGTCCTTTTTTGTAAAGTCAAAAGTGATTGAAAACCAACCAGCCACGGGGGGGGGGTATTTTCTGGGGGAAGGGGTGTAATTTCCACATGGGTATTTTCCAGGGGGTATTTTCCGCGGTGGTATTTTCTGGAGGGTATTTTCCAGGGGGGGGGGGTAAACGCCTAGACCAGCCATTTTAGAGAGTTTCAGGCTTTTTTTTTATTCCTGTAAATTTGTTTTCAAAGCAACATTTTAATATTAAGATTAACCGAAATAATAGTTGTCACTCTTTAATCAGCTATAAATGGCAGTTTTCAGGCAAGGCAGTTTTTTAAGTGGATTTCTTAATTTTTGCTAACTATGGATCATGGTTCGCTCTTTAATAGGTTGTAGCTAGCGCTTTGACCATGAACTGAGCTATCCTTCATGACCTCGAGTCCTTGCCAAGGAGGCTGCGTGGGTTACACTTCCTCAATATTTTTTACCTATACGCTTTTTTTTATACATTAGCTTTTCTGATTAAAATCCTTGGATTTTTACACGACGCCATGTTTGGCTGCGGTAGTTCCTGATGGCTAAAAACGGCCCGCTGGGTGTTTTTAACCTCCAATTGATTTGGGTGTTAAAAAGGGCACTAGAATTTGCGATTTCTTCAAATAAGTCCCTCCTACAATTTTACGATCGCTGGTTCAACAATGTGACCCTTGGTGAAAAAAACAAAAACAAAAAAAACACAAATAAGCACGCACTCCTAGAATTGAAAATATGATATTTCCAATTTTGGTTGTTATGGGAGAGGGTGGTGTAAAAATTCTGTTATGGGTTCTTAGACATCCAGAATGTGAACGTATAATTTTCATGTAGATTGGATCCCATTTGAGAGGGAGCAAGAGAGTATAATGAACGAAGATTGATGGGACTATGTCCCTCCTCGTATTTAGGGTAAAGCTGGATATTGAAAACGAAGAAAAAATTATATGTTTTTTTTCACATAAAAGTAGAGAGCAACATTGAAACTTAGACGAACAGACAATGTTCTAGATATGAGAGGGGTTGACATATTCTTTAATCCCCTACTCTTTACGCTAAAGTTCGACATGTTTCCCCAAAACTTCTGAACAAATGCTCTAGCACAAGACCATCGTAAATGAAGTATAATTAGTCTATGTTTCAAAATGTTTCATATGCATTTGTTTTAAAGAATGCCATTTTCCCTTCAAATGTTTTGAAAGGCAATCGACATTTGCAATTACCCACTGGTTATATTCGTTACACTCATAAATGACTTCGATAAAGCACTGGTAAAACACAACCGTCAAGAGTGTGGGGAAGGGGTTGTGGAGTGATAACCCCCCTCATATACAAAAAAATTATGTTTATATTAAGTTTTAATGTGTCTCTTAACTTTTATTTTGCTTAAACTTTGTTTTATTTGATTGTAGATAAAGAGCTAAAAACCCACCCTGGATTTCTCTATTATGTTGGAACGTTTCTAAAAAATACCTTGGACCGCAGTTAGGCAACGCCTACAACACTTTATATGCAGCATCATCAGCCCTTATGCAGCTAGGGTCAACAACAGCAGCAGCGTTCACTTTATGCTGCTATTCACTTCTACTCGCGAATAATCTTTATTCTTTTTTGTTTCTTTTTTTTTATTCTGTTACTAATCTTATGCAATGCGCTCTATTTGATTTGCCGAAAAAAAGAAAACAAAAAACGAATACACAGAAATGAGCTTGAAAAATTTCTGGTCAATTGGACTTCCAACCCAAAAAAATGCTATAAAACATGGAAATTTCTACTCATTTTCGTCTCAGATAGAACACATATAGTTTCGGTATTTGACAACAGGTTTTCATATCTGACAATACAAACACAATAATGAGATATCACCTCGGACACCCCTTTTTTCTTCTTTTTTGCTCGTCGTTGTGATTTTTTTTTTTTTTTTTTTTTTTTTTTTTTTTTTTTTTTTTTTTTTTTTTACTGCCATCCCAAATCTTATTATAATGCAGACAATAAGTGTAAAAAAGTGTAAAATTTTCAAGGACAAATAATTCAAAACTATTCTATACACAGAACAAAAACTTCCAGTTATTTGTGTGAGGATTGTTTTATGTGTTTTTGTTTGTATTAGGTGTTTTGCTATGTGCTTTTCTTTGCTGTTGGAAGAAACATGGCCATAAAATGAAATTAGTAGCGAAAGAAATATGAACATTCATACACAGTATAATAGCCAGAGGAAGGTACAGAGCCAAACAGCCTCTTCGACTAGGGAAAAGTCAGAAAACTTATTTTTTTGTTATATTGTCAATAAAATGTCCCACCCGAAACGGAGTTCAGGCTATACCTCTGCTGTTAGAGGACTCATCAAATAATATCAGGTTTTAATGTAATCAAGGTAGAAGATAAACCACTCCCACCGAGAATTCCAGCCAGGATCCATCAGATTCTGTTTCGAGGGAGATCAAATGAATTTTTAGGGGTGTCCAAGGACAATTTTTTATGTAAAATTTGTGTTTTGTTTCATTAATTTTCATATCCAGAGGGAAGGATCTAGCCCTAAGCCATCCCTATGGCTACATCAGTGGTTATCACCATAGATAGCTTTCGGTCCGTTGACGTAACTAGGCTGGGCCTAGAGGGGAAGGACTCTCCTCATGATGGGTCCCTTAAAAAGGGAAAGCAACTGTTCAACGGACCTATACAGAAGAGAGAATTCCAAGATTTTGCGGAAACTACGACATCCACTAAACTATTTAGCTAGCTAGGACATTATTCAGGGCCCTCCTTCGTTCATGTAGTCCCTACTTTGCCACAGAGTTTTAATAAACTATGTGCAATAATTTATTATCCGAAATATATGTGAAAATCGTAAGAATTTGGACAGTTCAAGAGGTTTTATATAGTTCACAGATCAATACATCATGGCAGATTGCAATATACATCACTACTAGCATATAACCGTGAAAGTCCTACATAATGTATTTTGATTCTGGACAGCCTAGCTACGGCCGTAACAATTAAGACTAATTTGACTTGGAAAAAATGAAGGTCAAAACGCAAGTTAGCTCTTGCGCTACTCTGCTAATCATTAATTTAAAACTTCTCAGAGAAACAATTCTGCGTCACAATTTATTTCGTGCGAAAACGAAGTTCCTGCAAACTATGAATTTCGAACAGCTGATAAGCTGAAAGTGGAAAAAACTACTCTTAGAAACAAAACCAAAAACAACACACAAGCTTTTCAACTCTTACCGATAAAATTTTGTCTTCAAAAGGTGTGGATCCTCTTCACTAGTATCAGGTAGATTGGAACTGCTGAAACAACTGGCATTTTCCACAGATGTTATTTGGTTGCTCCAAGAATTACTAATTAGCACTGGTCTCTTCTCCGATTGATCGCCGCGTGATAACACTTGTTTCAATTCTTCGTTTGATAAAGCTGACGGGCCTATAAAACAGTAACGTCCTGAAGATCTGTGTAGAATATGTCCACAGATGACTTTTTTTAAGGAAGCAAAAGCCAATTGTTCCAAAATTGAATATACTTTATCGGAAAATCACACGAAATTGTAATTACCTTATTTCTGACCAAATGCTCGAATTTTAATTAAAAAAAAATTGTATTCGCGTGAACCTGGGATAAGACCATGAGCACCGGCAAGGGGGGGGGGGACCTTGACCCCCTGGAAACTGTAAAGTAATGGGACTGTAAAGTGATTATAAGGAAATCAAAGGAAAGAGAGCAGAATAGGGAAAAACCATGGGAAAAATTGTTGTTGCTCCCCTGATGGCTGCCTGCCAATAGGTTTTGACCCATAATAAGGAAAATAAAAGTTCTAATTTGTGACTGAGTAACCCTTAACCAGTTTTCCAAAAACATTTTTTCTATGTGATTTGGTCGGAGCAAAAAAAAAAAAAAATAATCAAATTCTTCAAAGTAATGAATGGCAAGTAAATAACGATCCTTGTCAATGACGAAAGTATAAGAGCCTAATTATTGATAACATTCAGTCAAAGAATCAGCTTTTTATGGTGACTCTAAACATGTATTTGTTTATTAGTAATTAGTGCAGTTATTAGAACACAAGAAAGTTCGTTTAATTATAAAAAACAGAAGGAAAACAACTTCATAAGGTGCAATTTCGGTAAGAATATGCCGTCAACTTTTGCTTGCATTGCAAGAGTACCCATGAGCTGATATATGAAGCCACTATAATGTTTCCCGTGAAAGGAATGCTGGGAATTTCTGTATTTTCCCCGAGAACAGAAATGAATTCTGGCAAATTCACCCAGTGGAAAATTTCACCCCCTGGAAACTATCCTTTCCATTGAAAATTCTCCCAGAAGAAAATTCGTCCTCCCTTTCCCACCCGAAAAATGTATGCATACTTTCCAATAACAAATAAAACGATGGGCGAATTCTATAATCGTTCCCCAGGGGCTGTAGGGGGGGGGGTCTAGTTGCTCTCCAATTATTTGGTCACTTAAAAAGGGCACTAGAACTTTTCATTTCCGTTATAATGAGCCTTCTCCTGACGGTATAGGCCCAGTGGGTCTACACGATCACTCCTGAAAAAAAAACACGAACTGTTTGATTACCCATGAAAATCCAAACAGAGACCATTGAAATATTGATCGTTTTTCTGCGTTACAAAAATTATTGTATTCATAAAAATTTACAGTTTCACGAAATGTAATTAAACAAATAGAAAAGGTTTTTCAACTAAAGTAAGGAGCAAGTTTAAAACTTAAAACAAATATAAACTACTCTGTATATAAGAGGGATTGTCCCCTTCTCGACACCTTGCTCATTCAAAAAAGTTTTTTAGCGCTTTGAATTTTTTTTTTTCCAATTGCAAATTTTATTTAAAAACTTGGAAAAAAGCCAAACTTCACAGTAAAGAGTAATTAGCTAAGGAGGAGAAAGTCCCATTCATACAAAGAATAATCTGTTCAAATAGGTTTCAAATCTTTTTCTTGCTTTGAATTGAAAAGCTCTTTTTTTATTTAATTTCTTATTGTTTTCCAAATCATGCCCAGGCCTAACCAAGATATAATTTGAGGTACCGGTCCCTTTAATGCCTGTTCAATTGCTTTTAAAATGTGTAAATCAATAATTATACGTTGATTAGTACCGTCCTACGTTTAAATTTGTAATTTCAATTTTGGATAAAATTTGCATGTACTTAAAAAAATTGGAGATGAATAGCAATTTTGGTGAAAAGTCCGTGTTAATATTGCTACTAAAGAATTTTGGTTGGATGAAAAGGAGTATTATTGTTTGTATGGATGGAAATTCTGTGAGACTTTTGATCTTCTACATAACTGAAGCCATCACAACCTCTACAATAGGATTTTCTTATCGATAGTAGGGAGGCCCCAATAGATATGAACGGGACTCCATATATGGGCATAGAATACTGACAGAAGCTTACAACATTGCCGGATAAGAAAGGTACTATTTGGTACTTTAAAGCACCATTTTCAAGGTCGATTTCTTTGTTGTTTCTAGGTGTAATGACTCCGAGGCCAAGTTTGCACATACGCATTGAGTTCTAACGGGAACAGTGTATTGATCCACTCAAGGGGAACTAAATTTCTGAGAAATTGATTTGCATAATCGGAGGGGAATTATTGATCCACGAAAGGGGAATTAAGAATTAATATGGCTTCTTTGATTATGAGGTCTGAGGGATAAATGGTCTTTAGTGACAGAGATAAATTAATATTCTATTTTTTAAATATGGCTTCTCAGGTCATTAGACTTAGCGATAAATTAATATTCTATCGAAAACTTAATAGAATAACCAGGACCACCTATGAGATGAATATATTTTACGCGGGAATGGTTTCATAGGAATTTCAAATGTGACAGCGCAGGGATGCCAAAACAAACGGAACACGCAGAAATTACGTTTAGGGGATTATTTGGGCGGAACCGTTTGAGACATTTTAGAAGATTATTTAAATGAAACAGTTTGAGACATTTTAGAAGATGATTTTAGAAGATGATTTAGAAGATGATTTGGGGTGAAACTCTGTGGTCGTTATAATAAACAAGTTCCATTTGAACAGTGTTGTGAGGTCCCCTACCCCAACCCCAAAGGACCCCTCGGGCCCCAAAGGGCCCCCAAAGCCCCCCCCCCCCCCGGGCCCCCAAATGTCCCACCGGACCCCCAAAGACCCCCGGATCCTCAAATGCCCCCGGGCCCTCAAAGGGTTCTTTTTGGATCTTTTTCGTTGAAATGCAAGAGTTGGATTATTTCAGTAGTGTTTTGTCGTGGTTTACAATGTCACTGTTACAATCTCTTGACGTTTCAAAGTTTATTTGGGATTTTTTCCTTGAAATGCAGATTTGGAATATTTCAGTAGTGTTTTGTCGTGGTTTACCATGTCACTCTTACATTCTCTTGATTTTTCAAAGTTCATTTTAGATTTCATTCCTTGAAATGCAAGAGTTGGCATATTTCAGTAGTGTTTTGTCATGGTTTACCATGTCAGTGTTACATTCTCTTGATGTTTCAAAGTTCATTTAGGATCTTTTCGTTGAAATCCAAGAGTTGGATTATTTTAGTAGTCGTTTACCATGTCACTGTTACATTCTCTTGATGTTTCAAAGTTCATTTTGGATCTTTTTCGTTGAAATGCAAGAGTTGGATTATTTTAGTAGTCGTTTACCATGTCACTGTTACATTCTCTTGATGTTTCAAAGTTCATTTTGGATCTTTTTCGTTGAAATGCAAGAGTTGGATTATTTCAGTAGTGTTTTGTCGTGGTTTACATGACACTGTTACATTCTCTTAATGTTTCAAAGTTCATTTTGGATTTTTTTTTCGTTGAAATTTAAGAGTTGGAATATTTCAGTAGTGTTTTGTCATGGTATACCTTGTCACTGTTACATTCTCTTGACGTTTCAAAGTTCATTTTGGATCTTTTTTCGTTGAAATGCAAGAGTTAGATTATTTCAGTAGTTTTGTCGTGGTTTACCTTGTCACTGTTACATTCTCTTGATGTTTCAAAGTTCATTTTAGATTTTTCGTTGAAATGTAAGAGCGTGATAACACTTTTTCTGTTCGAACTAGCAAGTTTTCTACCAAAGATACCAAATTTTTTCTTAGAAGTAACTTTTTTTGATTGTGATAACAACTTTTCTGTCAGAAGTAGCAAGTTTTGCTTAACACTAACAAATTTTCTCATCAAAGTAACAACATTCTTCTTTAATACTACCAAACGTTTACTTAACACACACAATTTTCTCTTAGAAATAATATTTTTCATCAGTGATAACACGCTTTCTGTTCGAACTAACAAGTTTTCAACCAAAGATATCAAATTTTTTCTTAGAAGTAGCAATTTTTTGATTGTGATAACAACTTTTCTGTCAGAAGTAGCAAGTTTTGCTTAACACTAACAAATTTTCTCATCAAAGTAACAACATTTTACCTTAAAACTAACATACTCTTACTTAACACGCACAAATTTCTCTTTATAAATAATAATTTTCGTCAATGATAACACGTTTTCAGTTCGAACTAGCAAGTTTTCTGTCAAAGATACCAAATTTTTTCTCAGAAGTAACTTTTCTTTGATTGTGTTAACAAATTTTCTGTCAGAAGTAGCAAGTTTTGATTAACACTAACAATCATTCTCTTCAAAGTAACAACATTCTTCCTTAATACTACCAAACGTTTACTTAACACTAACAGATTTTCACTTCGAATCATCAACTTTTCCTCAATACTAGCATACTTTTACTGAACACACTCAAATTTCTCTTAGAAATAATATTTTTCATCAGTGATAACACTTTTTCTGTTCGAACTAGCAAGTTTTCTGTCAAAGATACTTTTTTTCTTAGAAGTAACAATTTTTTGATTGGGATAACAAGTTTTCTGTCAGACGTAGCAAGTTTTCTATTCTTTCTTAAAAGTAGCAAGTTTTCTGTCAAAGAAAACAAATTTTTCTTAGAAGTAACGAATTTCTTCTAACAGCACCAAGTTTTCCGCCAAAGATAACAAATCTTCTCTTCGAAGTAACAACTTTTTCCTTAATACTAACAAACCTTTACTTAACACACCCCAATATCTCTTGGAAGTCATATTTTTTCATCAGTGATAACACGTTTTCTGCTTGAGCTTGCAATTTTTCTATCAAAGATACCAAATTTTTTTCTTAGAAGTAGCAATTTTCATTATGATGATAAGTTATCTGTTAGAAATAACATACTTTTACTGAACACACACAAATTTCTCTTTGAAATAATATTTTTCATCAGTGATAACACGTTTTCAGTTCGAACTATCAAGTTTTCTGTCAAAGATACCCAATTTTTTCTTAGAAGTAACAATTTTTTGATTGTGATAACAACTTTTCTGTCAGAAGTAGCAAGTTTTGCTTAACACTAACTAACCTTCTCATCAAAGTAACAACATTCTTCTTTAATACTACCAAACGTTTACTTAACACACACATAATTTTCTCTTAGAAATAATATTTTTCATCAGTGATAACACGCTTTCTGTTCGAACTAGCAAGTTTTCTACCAAAGATACCAAATTTTTCTTAGAAGTAACAAATTTTTGATTGTGCTAACAACTTTTCTGTCAGAAGTAGCAACTTTTGCTTAACAGTAACAAACCTTCTCAGCAAAGTAATAGCATTCTTCTTTAATACTAACATACTTTTACTGAACACACACAAATTTCTCTTAGAAATAATATTTTTCATCAGTGATAACACGTTTTCTGCTTGAAGTAGCAAGTTTTCTGCCAAAGATACCCAATTTTTTCTTAGAAGTAACAATTTTTTGATTGTGATAACAACTTTTCTGTCAGAAGTAGCAAGTTTTGCTTAACACTAACAAATTTTCTCATCCAAGTAACAACATTTTACCTCAAAACTAACATACTCTTACTTAACACACACAAATTTCTCTTAGAAATAATATTTTTCGTCAGTGATAACACGTTTTCAGTTCGAACTAGCAAGTTTTCTGTCAAAGATACCAAATTTTTTCTCAGAAGTAACTTTTCTTTGATTGCGTTAACAACTTTTCTGTCATAAGTAGCAAGTTTTGATTAACACTAACAAATCTCTTCAAAGTAACAACATTCTTCCTTAATACTACCAAATGTTTACTTAACACTAACAGATTTTCTATTCGAATCATAAACTTTTCCTTAATACTAACATACTTTTACTGAACACACTCAAATTTCTCTTAGAAATAATATTTTTCATCAGTGATAACACTTTTTCTGTTCGAACTAGCAAGTTTTCTGTCAAAGATACTAAATTTTTTCTTAGAAGTAACAATTTTTTGATTGTGATAGCAAGTTTTCTGGCAGAAGTAGCATGTTTTCTGTCAAAGATACCAATTCTTTCTTTAAAGTAGCAAGTTTTCTGTCAAAGATAACAAATTTTTCTTAGAAGTAACGAATTTCTTCTAACAGCACCAAGTTTTCCGTCAAAGATAACAAATCGTCTCTTCGAAGTAACAACTTTTTCCCTAATACTAACAAACCTTTACTTAACACACCCCAATTTCTCTTAGAAGTCACATTTTTTCATCAGTGATAACACGTTTTCTGCTTGAGCTTGCAAGTTTTCTCTCAAAGATACCATTTTTTTTCTTAGAAGTAGCAATTTTCATTATGATGACAAGTTATCTTTTAGAAATAACATACTTTTACTGAACACACACAAATTGCTCTTAGAAATAACATTTTTCATCCGTGATAACAACTTTTCTGTTAGAAATAACAAGTTTTAAGTCAAACATACCAAATTGTTCTTGGAATTAACAATTTTTTCGTTGATGAAAACAATTTTTCTGTCAGAAGTAGCAAACTATCCCTAACACTAACAAATCTTCGCATCGAAGTAACAACTTTTTCTTAATACTATTAAACTTTTACTTAACACTATCAAATTTCTCTTAGAAGTAACAGGTTTTTAACTAGTTTTCTTTCAAAGTTAGGTTTCTCTACGTTTAAGTTAGCTTCATCTAATCTCCAAAACCATAGGTTAGGTTAAGTATAAATAAATATTAATATATAAAAAGAAACATTTCTCCATGTTTAAGTGGTTTCTCTACCTTTAAGTTAGGTTCATCTAACCTCCAAAACCATAGGTTAGGTTAGGTATAAATAAATATTAATAAATAAATAGAAACATTTCTTTATGTTTAAGTTAGGTTAGGTTAGGTTAGCTTATCATGAGCGCTCATGATAAGCTAACCTAACCTAACTTAAACATGGGAAAATGTTTCTATTTATTTATTAATATACATAACCTAACCTATGGTTTTGGAGGTTAGATGAACCTAACTTAAATGTAGAGAAACCACTTAAACATGGAGAAATTTTTCTATTTATTTATTAATATTTATTTATACTTAACCTAACCTAACCTATGGTTTTGGAGGTTAGATGAACCTAACTTAAACGTAGAGAAACCTAACTTTGAAAGAAAACTTGTTAAAAACCTGTTACTTCTAAGAGAAATTTGATAGTGTTAAGTAAAATTTTATTAGTATTAAGAAAAAGTTGTTACTTCGATGCGAAGATTTGTTAGTGTTAGGGATAGTTTGCTACTTCTGACAGAAAAATTGTTATCATCAACGAAAAAATTGTTAATTCCAAGAAAAATTTGGTATGTTTGACTTAAAACTTGTTATTTCTAACAGAAAAGTTGTTATCACTGATGAAAAATATTATTTCGAAGAGAAATTTGTGTGTGTTCAGTTAAAGTATGTTATTTGTAACAGATAACTTGTCATCATAATGAAAATTGCTACTTCTAAGAAAAAATTTGGTATCTTTGAGAGAAAACTTGCAAGCTCAAGCAAAAAACGTGTTATTACTCATGAAAAAATGTGACTTTCAAGAGAAATTGGGGTGTGTTAAGTAAAGTTTTGTTAGTATTAATGAAAAAGTTGTTATTTCGAAGAGAAGATTTGTTATCTTTGACGAAAAACTTG
This sequence comes from Artemia sinica, assembly GCA_027921565.1. Lineage (NCBI taxonomy): Eukaryota > Metazoa > Arthropoda > Branchiopoda > Anostraca > Artemiidae > Artemia > Artemia sinica. Next base: position 41,548,851 of record CM051266.1, on the reverse strand, counting down.
GTGCTGTTAGAAGAAATTCGTTACTTCTAAGAAAAATTTGTTATCTTTGACAGAAAACTTGCTACTTTTAAGAAAGAATTGGTATCTTTGACAGAAATCATGCTACTTCTGACGGAAAACTTGCTATCACAATCAAAAAAGTGTTACTTCTAAGAAAAAAAAGTATCTTTGACAGAAAACTTGCTAGTTCGAACAGAAAAAGTGTTATCATTGATGAAAAATATTATTTCTAAGAGAAATTTGAGTGTGTTCAGTAAAAGTATGTTAGTATTAAGGAAAAGTTGATGATTCGCAGTGAAAATCTGTTAGTGTTAAGTAAACATTTGGTAGTATCAAGGAAGAATGTTGTTACTTTGAAGAGAAAATTTGTTAGTGTTAATCAAAACTTGCTACTTCTGACAGAAAAGTTGCTAACACAATCAAAGAAAAGTTACTTCTGAGAAAAAATTTGGTATCTTTGACAGAAAACTTGCAAGTTCGAACTGAAAACGTGTTATCACTGAATGAAAAGTGCTACTTCTAAGAAAAAAATTTGGTATCTTTGATAGAAAACTTGCAAGCTCAAGCAGAAAACGCGTTATCACTGATGAAAAAATATGACTTCCAAGAGAAATTGGGGTGTGTTAAGTAAAGGTTTGTTAGTATTAAGGAAAAAGTTGTTACTTCGAAGAGAAAATTTGTTATCTTTGACGGAAAACTTGGTGCTGTTAGAAGAAATTCGTTACTTCTAAGAAAAATTTGTTATCCTTTATAGAAAACTTGCTACTTTTAAGAAAGAATTGGTATCTTTGACAGAAAACTTGCTACGTCTGACAGAAAACTTGTTGTCACAATCAAAAATTTTTACTTTTAAGAAAAAAAGTATCTTTGACAGAAAACTTGCTAGTTCGAACAGAAAAAGTGTTATCACTAATGAAAAATATTATTTGTAAGAGAATTTGAGTGTGTTCAGTAAAAGTATGCTAGTATTAAGGAAAAGTTGATGATTCGAAGTGAAAATCTGTTAGTGTTAAGTAAACGTTTGGTAGTATTAAGGAAGGATGTTGTTACTTTGAAGAGAAGATTTGTTAGTGTTAATCAAAACTTGCTACTTCTGACAGAAAAGTTGTTAACACAATCAAAGAAAAGTTACTTCTGAGAAAAAATTTGGTATCTTTGACAGAAAACTAGCAAGTTCGAACTGAAAACGTGTTATCACTGACGAAAAATATTATTTCTAAGAGAAATTTGTGTGTGTTAACTAAGAGTATGTTAGTTTTGAGGTAAAATGTTGTTACTTTGATGAGAAAATTTGTTAGTGTTAAGCAAAACTTGCTACTTCTGACAGAAAAGTTGTTATCACAATCAAAAAACTGTTACTTCTAAGAAAAAAATTGGTATCTTTGGCAGAAAACTTGCTAGTTCGAACAGAAAACGTGTTATCACTGACGAAAAATATTATTTCTAAGAGAAATTTGTGTGTGTTCGGTAAAAGTATGTTCGTATTAAAGAAGAATGTTGTTACTTTGATGAGAAGGTTTGTTATTGTTAAGCAAAACTTGCTACTTCTGACAGAAACGTTGTTATCACAATCAAACAATTGTTACTTCTAAGAAAAAATTTGGTGTCTTTGGTAGAAAACTTGCTAGTTCGAACAGAAAGCGTGTTATCACTGATTAAAATTATTATTTCTAAGAGAAAATTGTGTGTTTTAAGTAAACGTTTGGTAGTATTAAAGAAGAATGTTGTTACTTTGATGAGAAGGCTTGTTAGTCTTAAGCAAAACTTGCTACTTCTGACAGAAAAGTTATTATTACAATCAAAAAATTGTTACTTCTAAGAAAAAATTTGGTATCTTTGACAGAAACTTGCTAGTTCGAACTGAAAACGTATTATCACTGATAAAAAATATTATTTCGAAGAGAAATTTGTGTGTGTTCAGTAAAAGTATGTTATTTCTAACAGATGACTTGTCATCATAATGAAAAGTGCTACTTCTAAGAAAAAAATTTGGTATCTTTGATAGAAAACTTGCAAGCTCAAGCAGAAAACGCGTTATCACTGATGAAAAAATATGACTTCCAAGAGAAATTGGGGTGTGTTAAGTAAAGGTTTGTTAGTATTAAGGAAAAAGTTGTTACTTCGAAGAGAAGATTTGTTATCTTTGACGGAAAACTTGGTGCTGTTAGAAGAAATTCGTTACTTCTAAGAAAAATTTGTTATCTTTGACAGAAAACTTGCTACTTTTAAGAAAGAATTGGTATCTTTGACAGAAAACTTGCTACGTCTGACAGAAAACTTGTTGTCACAATCAAAAAATTGTTACTTTTAAGAAAAAAAGTATCTTTGACAGAAAACTTACTAGTTCGAACAGAAAAAGTGTTATCACTGATGAAAAATATTATTTCTAAGAGAAATTTGTGTGTGTTCAGTAAAAGTATGCTAGTATTAAGGAAAAGTTGATGATTCGAAGTGAAAATCTGTTAGTGTTAAGTAAACGTTTGGTAGTATTAAGGAACAATGTTGTTACTTTGAAGAGAAGATTTGTTAGTGTTAATCAAAACTTTCTACTTCTGACAGAAAAGTTGTTAACACAATCAAAGAAAAGTTACTTCTGAGAAAAAATTTGGTATCTTTGACAGAAAACTTGCTAGTTCGAACTGAAAACGTGTTATCACTGACGATAAATATTATTTCTAAAGAGAAATTTGTGTGTGTTAAGTAAGAGTATGTTAGTTTTAAGGTAAAATGTTGTTACTTTGATGAGAAAATTTGTTAGTGTTAAGCAAAAGTTGCTACTTCTGACAGAAAAGTTGTTATTACAATCAAAAAATTGTTACTTCTAAGAAAAAATTTGGTATCTTTGGCAGAAAACTTGCTAGTTCGAACAGAAAACGTGTTATCACTGATGAAAAATATTATTTCTAAGAGAAATTTGTGTGTGTTCAGTAAAAGTTTGGTAGTATTAAAGAAGAATGTTGTTACTTTGATGAGAAGGTTTGATAGTGTTAAGCAAAACTTGCTACTTCTGACAGAAAAGTTGTTATCACAATCAAAAAAATTGTTACTTCTAAGAAAAAATTTGGTATCTTTGGTTGAAAACTTGTTAGTTCGAACAGAAAGCGTGTTACCAATGATGAAAAATATTATTTCTAAGAGAAAATTGTGTGTGTTAAGTAAACGTTTGGTAGTATTAAAGAAGAATGTCGTTACTTTGAAGAGAAGGTTTGTTAGTAATACGCAAAACTTGCTACTTCTGACAGAAAAGTTGTTATCACAATCAAAAAAATTGTTACTTCTAAGAAAAAATTTGGTATCTTTGGTAGAAAACTTGCTAGTTCGAACAGAAAGTGTTATCACGCTCTTACATTTCAACGAAAACATCTAAAATGAACTTTGAAAAATCAAGAGAATGTAACAGTGTCAAGGTAAACTATGACAAAGCACTACTGAAATATTCCAACTCTTACATTTCAATGAAAAAAATCTAAAATGAACTTTGAAACATCAAGAGAATGTAACAGTGAGAAGGAAAAACACGACGAAACACTATTGAAATAATCCAACTCTTACATTTCAACGAAATTAATCCAAAATGAACTTTGAAACATCAAGAGAATGTAACAGTGACAAGGTAAACTATGACAAAACACTACTGAAATAATCTAACTCTTGCATTTCAGTGAAAAATATCCAAAATGAACTTTGAAACATCAAGAGAATGTTACAGTGACAAGGTAAACCATGAGAAAACACTAGTATGAGTTTGTTACATATTTGCGATTTTTCATAATTTCTTGAACAAAATATCTGTATTGTGTCTCTTGATATATATATATATATATATATATATATATATATATATATATATATATATATATATATATATATAATATATATATATATATATATATTATATATATATATATATATATAATATATATATATATATATATATATATATATATATATATATATATATATATATATATATATATATACATATATATATACATATATATATATATATATATATATATATATATATATATATATATATATATATATATATATATATATATATATATATATATATATATATATATATATATATATATATATATGATGAAATCAATAAAGAGTTTGTTACTTACTTACAATTTTTTTATAATTTCTTGAATGAAATGTCTGTATTGTGTATCCAAGAGGAGAATTCAAGAAAGAGTTTGTTACTTAAATGTAGCAGTGATATGGTAAACCACGAGAAAACACTACTGAAATATTCCAATTCTTACATTTCAACGAAAAAATCCAAAACTAACTTTGAAAAATCAAGAGAATGTAACAGTGTCAAGGTAAACCATGACAAAACACTACTGAAATAATCCAACTCTTGCATTTCAACGAAAAAGATCCAAAATGAACCTTGAAACATCAAGAAAATGTAACAGTGAGAAGGTAAACCATGACAAAACACTATTGAAATAATCTAACTCTTACATTTCCACGAAAAAGATCCAAAATGAACTTTGAAACATCAAGAGAATGTAACAGTGACAAGGTAAACCATGAGAAAACACTACTGAAATAATCCAACTCTTGCATTTCAACGAAAAAAATTCAAAATGAATTTGAAGCATTAAGAGAATGTAACAGTGTCATGTAAACCACGACAAAACACTACTGAAATAATCCAACTCTTGCATTTCAACGAAAAAGATCCAAAATGAACTTTGAAACATCAAGAGAATGTAACAGTGACAGGGTAAACCACTACTGAAATAATCCAACTCTTGCATTTCAACGAAAAGATCCAAAATGAACTTTGAAACATCAAGAGAATGTAACAGTGACATGGTAAACCATGAGAAAACACTACTGAAATATGCCAACTCTTGCATTTCAACGAATGAAATCTAAAATTAACTTTGAAAAATCAAAAGAATGTAAGATTGACATGGTAAACCACGACAAAACACTACTGAAATATTCCAACTCTTGCATTTCAAGGAAAAAAACCCAAATGAACTTTGAAACGTCAAGAGAATGTTACAGTGACATGGTAAACCACGACAAAACACTACTGAAATAATTCAACTCTTGCATTTTAACGGAAAAGATCCAAAATCAACCCTTTGAGGTCCCGGGGGGCACTTGAGGGTCCGAGAGGCCTTTGGGGGTCCGGGGGACATTTGGGCGCCTGGGGAACCTTTGGGGTCCCGGGGGCTTTAGGGGCCCTGGGGCCCTTTGGGGGCCCGGGGGGTCCTTTGGGGTTGGGGTAGGGGACCTCACAACACTGTTCAAATGGAACTTGTGTATTATAACGACCACTGAGTTTCACCCCAAATCATCTTCTAAATCATCTTCTAAAATCATCTTCTAAAATGTCTCAAACTGTTTCGCCTAAATCATCTTCTAAAATGTCTCAAACGGTTTTGCCCAAATAATCCCCTAAAATGTCTCAAACGGTTTCGCCCAAATAATCCCCTAAACGTAATTTCTGCGTGTTCCTTTTGTTTTGGCATCCCTGCGCTGTCACATTTGAAATTCCCATGAAACCATTCCCGCGTAAAATATATTCATCTCATAGGTGTTCCTGGTTACTCTATTAAGGTTTCGATAGAATATTAATTTATCGCTAAGTCTAATGACCTGAGAAGCCATAATTAAAAAATAGAATATTAACTTATCTCTGTCACTAAAGACCATTTATCCCTCAGACCTAATGATCAAAGAAGCCATATTGTTTCTTAATTCCCCTTTCGTGGATCAATAATTCCCCTCCGATTATGCAAACCAATTTCTCAGATATTTAGTTCCCCTCGAGTGGATCAATACATTGTTCCCGTTAGAATTCAATGCGCATGTGCAAACTTCGCCCCGGAGTCATTACACCTAGAAACAACAAACAAATCGACCTTGAAAATGGTGCTTTAAAGTACCAAATAGTACCTTTCTTATCCGGCAATGTTCTAAGCTTCTTTCAGTATTCTATGCCCATATATGGAGTCCCGTTCATATCTATTGGGGCCTCCCTACTATCAATAAACACATTACATGTACTTTTTTTAATACATTGAAGTACTTTGTATAAATAGAAAAAGGAAAAATATTACCATTTAAAATTGCTGAAAACTAAGTTCCTAGCAGTATTTGCCACCCCAAGGAAATTTCATGGTGAGGCTGATGATGACCTGCCTTGCCTTTTCCACCTCTATGCTGGTAGATATGGGAATGTAACATATTAGCTGTATAGAGAAACATTCTAATTAATTTCTACTCCCCCTCCCTCTTTCAACGTTTATCTGAAGCATCATGAAGAGTAAGCAGTTTGTCCATTAAAATGGACTTCTGTAGGAATCTTCCCTACCCCACCTAACCAATGAAACCCCCCCCCCCACATTATAGCTGATACGTAATTACAGATCACCAAACGTTTCCTAATTTCATTACAAATAAAGCGAAACAACTTGGTTGAATCCAGCACTACCACCATGTGGCATTACTTCGTTTGCAACTTGGAAGCCTAAAATATAGTTATTGATACTTTTAAATCAATTAGCTTCTCAGGATCTTAAATTGATTGCAAATTCATCCTCTTCGAGGTAAAGTCGTAGTTTGGTGCACTAAACTGCCTGAACTGTCACCCAACCACCACTGCTATTTTGACGTCTGGTCCCCCGCCCCTGGAAAAATTTCTGACGGCGCCCTTGGATGAGACAATTTTTTCTTAAATTAAAGTGCCTTTTTGTATGGAGAATGTAAAATTCAAAAACTCTTTGAAACTTTAGAGGGCCCAAATTCCCTGGATTCCCACACCCTCCTCTGAATACGGTCTTGACGGGCATTATGCTTAATTTAACCGATCACTACAGCAAAATATAAATACAACTAGCAATTAAATATGTGCTTCTAAAGAGCAATAGTAACATGTCACATCAAGCAGCTACGACCTCAAAGGCAAATCCGTGGCACATATCCCTTCAAAGAAGACCTGCCCAGGGTCTTAAAGCAACTTACGCATAGACTGCCTGCATAATACAATGTACCACTAATTTGATCGATAATTTTCAGAATATATATACGAGTATATATATATGTATATATATATATATATATATATATATATATATATATATATATATATATATATATATATATATATATATATATATATATATATATATATATATGTATATATATATATATATATATATATATATATATATATATATATATATATATATATATATATATATATATATATATATATGTATATATATATATATATATATATATATATATATATATATATATATATATATAATATATATATATATATATATATATATATATATATATATATATATATATATATATATATATATATATATATATATACATGTATATATACATGTATATATATATATATATATATATATATATATATATATATATATATTATATATATATATATATATATATATATATATATATATATATATATATATATATATATATATATACATGTATATATATATATATATATATATATATATATATATTATATATATATATATATATATATATATATATATACATGTATATATATATATATATATATATATATATATATATATATATATATATATATATATATATATATATATATATATATATATATCTATATATATATATATATATATATATATATATATATATATATATTATATATATATATATATATATATATATATATATATATATATATATATATATATATATATATATATATATATATATATATATATATATATATATATATATATATGCTCAAAGGCAAACCCGTGGCACATATCCCTTCAAAGAAGACCTGCCCAAGGTCTTGAAGCAACTTATGCATAGACTGTCTTCATAATACAATGTAGCACTAATTTGGTCGATAATTTTCAGAATAATGTATCTATATATATATATATATATATATATATATATATATATATATATATATATATATATATATATATATATATATATATATATATATATATATATATATATATATATATATATATATATATATATATATATATATATATATATATATATATATATGTATATATATATATATATATATATATATATATATATATATATATATATATATATATATATATATATATATATATATATATATATATATATATATATATATATATATTACTATGAATGTCCGGAATCTGCCTAATGTCTACATTCACCGGTGAATGTCCTAAATCTGCCTAATGTCGACATTCCCCGGTGAATGTCCGAAATTTCTTTTTCTCTTCTTGGATTCAATTAGCTTTGCGAATCAGCATTTTCAGTCTTATGCAAGCTTTGATGGTAAAAGTTTAAGTTGGTTATATTAGGTTATAAATCTTAGAAATGGGTTAAAAACCTAACCCAACCTACCCTAACCTAACCTAATCTAACCTGTCGCCATCAAACCTTGCATAAAACTGAAAAGTTGACTGGCAACGCTGACTAAAGCAGAAAAAAAGGTTTTTCGGACATTCACCGGTGAATTTTGACATTCACCAATTTCTGACATTCACGGTAGTATATATATATATATATATATATATATATATATATATATATATATATATATATATATATATATATATATATATATATATATATATATATATATATATATATATATATATATTATATATATATATATATATATATATATATATATATATATATATATATATATATATATATCGTACATTGCAAATCCTACATGTCTTACACCTCATTTAGAAGAAATTTTTCCGTCCAGATTTGTTTATTATGTTTTTTAGACTTAACATGGAAGGCGGGGGATAACTGGCCCATCGACCCCTTTGACTATGTTCGTGCATTTAATTAAATGGATTTCTGAAGCAAAATCACAATCCAACAAATGGTACCCTTCAGTCAAAACCAACAAAGCACTCATATTTAACTAAGGAGATTTACCTTAAAACAACATTTAACAGTTATCAGAAAACTGAATTTGACTAGAAAATGCTTTTCTTATCAAAGGCATTTAGCAGTTGAAAATGGACACAGACAACAGCGTAGATAAACGGAGAATTAGACCAAATAAGATAATAGCATCCGATCAAGGACATTTTTTTTGTAGGATGCAATCTTTGGTGTTTTGTTTACTTTTACCAATTTGATTGACAGAATTAGACAAAATTGCCATTAGCTACTTAGTAATATAAAAGGATAAAATGTGAAGGGTGATAACCAAACACATGCATAATCTATCGTAGTAATTGTCTGGGGGAGGGGGAGGTGGCGTTTGTTAAAGGTAAGGGCATTATTATTGATAATCTCGAAAATAAAGTCCTTGTCACGCTTAAGCATCAGTTTTTCCACGATTGGTGGGTAAGGGTTTATTTTTATGGGGCAAAAAACTGGCTGACTTTCATTTGACAAACCTGACAAACCTTCGAGCGTAGAACTTAATTTCAGCGTAGAACTTAATTTTTGACAGGGTTGACCTTGACATATAATTTTAGCAAGAAGTGTAGAAAATGTACAGTAACGCAGCTAGGATTTAGAAGTCACACTTGGCTGTAGTTGTTTTTTATGCTCCAAATATAAGTGTACTGTCAACGAAAAATGGAACGTAAATGAAGTTTTTATAAAATAATACTCCACAAAACAATTATTATGGTCACTAGCACACAGGAATCCACATTTTAAGCAAATTGGGAAGCAAATCGAGTAAACTCGATCTTTTTGAGGGAGCAATGTCTTTCTCGAGCGATGGTTTCCCAAGCTACTCAATCGGACGCCATCAGCAACAAGAAGTCCCATAGCTTCCACTCCATATTATTTTTTAATGTAGCTTACTGAACTTTCTCTCTTTTCTGGATTTTAGCTGAGACTAAAAAAAGGGGTACTGGTATCTTATATGGGCCTTTACAAGGAAAATTGTTATAAGGTAATGCAATGCAGAGCGTGGTTTTCATTGCGTTTACGATATTTAAACTGTTGTTTTTTGGGGTTTAGGGGGGAAGGTACCTAGGTTAGGTTAGGTTACATATTTAATATATGCTATGCTTTACCCCCACCCCCACCCCTAATGTGCAATATATAGCCCAAAGTTGTTTATGAACTATTATATATTCATCCAATTTTATTTCATTTCATTAGCATTAACCAAACTTACTTTTTAGAAAGACCCATATAATGCATCAGTACCAAAAAATGTAATAAAAAAGTCTGCGCTTGAGCAGAAAATAGGATCATTGTTATCGTTCGTTTGAAGTCGAGCAGTGACATCATTTCTGAGAGGTATGAGATATCAAACAGTTCGTGGTAACGAACTGTATAGTAAGAGCGACTCGTCTCAATAGTAATCGAAACTCTAAAAAACGGAACTTTAATATAAATAGATACATCAAAAGAATCGAATTTTTATGCTGATTTAAAATATTTAAATTTCATCAGGTTTAGTCTTACTCATCAAAAGTTACGAGCCTTAGAAAATTTGCCCTATTTTCGAAAAAAGGGAAAAACACCCCCTAAAAGTCATAGAATCCTAATGAAAATCACACCATCAGTTTCAGCGTATCATAGAACCTTACTGTAGAGGTTTCAAGCTCCTATCTGCAAAAATGTGGAATTTTGTATTTTTTTTGGCCAGAAGAAATGCGTGTTTATTGGTTTGTTATTTATTTTCCCCAGGGGTGATCTTACCGACCCAGTGGTCCTAGAATGTCACGAGGGGGCTCATTCAAACGGAAATTAAAAGTACTAGTGCCTTTTTTAATTAAAAACAAAAAATTTAAAAATAGAATCCCTTTTTACAAAAAACTGCATTTTTGATGTCTTTTTTCATGTTAAAGATTGATCAATGACGTCATAATCGTAGGTTGTAGCCAGGTCGTCTCTTACTATTCCAATTAAGAAAATCCATAGGCTTTTTCCTGTTTGTAATTTCAATATCAGAAAGTTCGTGGTAACGAACTGTACAGCAAAAGCGAATCGTCTCAATGGTAACCGAAACTTTTAAAAACGAAATTTTGATACCAATGATGCATCAAAAGAATCGGATTTCTACGCTGATTTTAAATATATTAGTTTCATCAAGTTTATATTAGTTTCATCAAGTCTCTAGTGCCTTTATAATCAAAAACAAAAAAAAATAGAATCACTTTTAACAAAAAAAAACTGCATTTTAGATGTTTTCATATTTTCAAATATATTTTATTTTTTAAGCAATCATAACCATATATGACGTAATAAGTAATATGACGTAATATCTAACACCGGTTGTGTACTAATAACCATATATGACGTAATGAGTGACGTAACGTCAAATTCAAAAAATCAATTTTTATTTTATTTTAGTTTTCAGTTCAGAATCGCTAAAGTTATAAACTGCAAAAATATTTATGGTACCTGAGCAATAATTTTAATCTTTTAATTTAAACTAGAAAATATCTGAGAATTTTAAAACTGGTTTTATTTTTATTAGGTTTTTGTTTTATAATAAGGAAGGAACTCTTGCCTATACTAATACATAAAGGATCAAAATAATTCATTATAACGCCTCATTTGATGCCTCAGTCTGATGCCTCATTTTCTGAATTTCGTCTCTAGTAAAGAACAAATCACGGCACATAGTAACTAAAGGTTAAGATAGTAAAATTATCTTTTGAATAGAAGTTAGCTGTCTGACTTTTAGAGGTTCATCTAAATTTCTAAGGCGACAAGTTGAATCTAGTAGTCAAGATACTCTATGACTAAATATGTAAAAAATCACAAACAAGAAAAATCCTATGTCTGTTTCTTATTTAGAATAGTTAGAGACGAACTTCAGAGAATAAGGCAGCTAACTTAGTCTAATATGTGCCATGGTTTGTAATTTACAAGGTTTCAGCCATCTCTACAGCCATGATACCGATGAAAATTACATAATCCCTTATTATGTTTCAGTTAACATGGGCTAGATGTCGTTCTTTACTATAACCAAATAAGACACTGAAGACAGGAAAAAGCCTAAGGCTTTTTCTTATTTGGTTATAGTATATTTGGTTATATGGTACCAGATCTTAAATCCGGCGCCTTAACCACTCGGCAAACCTGACTCATTATACATCTTTATTTATAAAAAACTTCATGTACTTTTGTTTTGATTTGACACCATTTTTAGGATTTTTTTATATTAAAATATGATCATTACAATATCAACCCATTGTATATATTGGGCTTAGTTAGTTACCTGATTCTGTGAGGTTTCTCTCTTACTATTCAAAATAAGAAAAAACCGTAGGGTTTTTTATGTTTGTAATCAGGGTTTACATAACCAAAAGTTGACAAAGGCGTTTAAAAAAAAAAACTGCCTAATGAGAAACAATTGTCATCTGATCCAGGTTGCAGCAGTAGTTAGTAACCTAATATGAATTACATGAAGGATCAATATAGTTTTTTGAAAATTACATTAAGGAACGAACTGTAACCCATAGTAACTTAAGTATTATAAGTCATCATCATTATATAATTGATGAAGCAATATGCTTTAAATCCAAACATTAAAAGTTCACCCTGACAGGGGATCAAACCCCGGTTTTCCGCGTGACAAGTTATATTAAAAGACGATCATTGGAATAACAAACCATTGCATGAATTGGACTTAGTTAGCTACTTGATTGTGTGAGGTTCGTCTCTTACTATTTCAATTCAAAGAAGAAAAGGCTTTTTCCTGTTTTTCTACGTTCAGGATCACAAAACTTATTGTGTAAACTGCAAAAGTATTTATGGTGTCGGAGCAATAATCTTAATTTTTTAATTAAATACGCTAAAGTTTGACTCTTTCTCACAACTCTACTTTTTAAAACAATAAAAATTTTAGCGCAAAGAGCGAGGCGCTGAGGAGAGGAAACCCCTTTCATATACGGAATAATTTTGAAAAAAGCCATTTAGCCAAAAACGGTAAAATTGAAGACCTGAAAATAAGTCTTTTTGTCTACTGGCACCTGGACTAGTAAAGATTTAGGTGTCTTATCTGTGATTACAGTTGTTGCCGTACTTTGGAAGTTTTATTAAGATATGAGTTTTATTTATTTGTTTTGTCTTTTTTCTCTTATTATAAAGAAGAAGGGCATTACGCATGACAAGGCGAAGGAAACTTAAATTAGTATGCGTCATCATTTTAGGGACCGTCAATCCAGCCCATACAGTACTCTTTTCTGGTCACCATATGCACACCACCTACTTGCGTGTAGTATTCTTTTGCCACTTTTGGCAATTCTATCTTCAAGATGATCCCGGCGTAGTTTTTTCATTGACTATAACATCCTCTATGCCTTGATAGTATGGAGCATAGAGCAGTCGCATAGAATTCATTCGCTTTAAAACGTCGATTCCACAATCATATTTGCAATCATACTTGCCTCGTTTAAGATTTTTATCTTCCGTTTGAGACGGAGCCCCTTTTTTTATTGCACTGTGCAGTGGGGCGGCACACTTTATTTCCTTAAAGTTTCCTGCAGTTGTAATACAGAAAAGAGACAAAAAAAAAACTTCAAGTTCCTTTCAAATTAAGGTCTCTGTCAATCTTACAACAACTCGCCTGCGAAGCCCTAGACCACTAATATCTTAGACCACTTCGAATCTTCCCTGATAAGCATCAAATGTGTAAATTTATTCTTTTATAAAGAGAACTTGCAACCCCCGTCTTTTATAGGTGTCTTTGGATTGACGTATCCTTGAAATTTATTTCTGATTCATCTACATTAACATATGTACTGGAAGTTGCAAGTACGCATTCCTGAAAGCAGCAGCTTTGCAGATTCATCATTGGATGCATGCAACTTGAATAGTTTATCTTTCTCATTGGGAGACATGGTAAGACTACCGATGACGTGTATACTTCGTAGTATCTCTTCAAACCGGTTTCTGGCCATTTTCGAATATACAGACGGGACTATCGAATTACGGTCGTTGGACCAGAAGTCTCTCATTCTTTGCACCTTGCTATATCCCGGGAAAATGATTATCAAAATAAAAATTGTAAGTGCTTTAATAGCTACAGTAAACATTTTCCTTCTTTGACTTGAGTCCACTCAAATATTATCACACAAACTACTTCTTCCGTCAGTAATGTGATAAAAGTCAGTTGGCATAGAAGAATTTGCTATCTTTTCGTTTTTGAGCTTCATAACTGTAACTCCAAAGATCTCATTCTTCTTACAAACCTCCCCCCCCCACTTCAGTGTCAGCTTGAGAGCTTAGTAGGGAGTTTTCCAAATTTTTGACTGTGTCTTTGATTTTGGAGGTTAAGTCGGTTTCTTTATGAAGCCTCTCAAAGCTGGTTCTTGCTCATCTTCTTTTCCTGATAGGGGATATCTAGCAGTTGGGCTTGAAATCTCTGTGAGATCGACCTGATCCAAGACACCTGAAGCAGGTGAACCATTCTCGTTCATAGCAGCTTCTTTAGTCGGAGTCTGGCCCCTAAAGCCCTCTTCGAAATCCTGAGCTTCATCAAGGAATAGCTCTTCCTCGATATCATTGAGGTCATTGCCCAGGTTATTCATCCGGACAGTAATAGATTCCTGAGGGACTGTTGGCTTTCCACTAGTCATCAAGGGGAAAATGCAGACAAAACTGGAGAGTAAGTCGCTAAGGGTTTGTTTAGTCTGTGTGGAGACTTGTCAAATTGGCTCCAGCCAGATTCTTGCAAGAACTGCTACGTCTTATTCTAAGTGTGAGGTCAGCTATTATGCCGTAACAAAACAAACTGCCTGTAAGTGTTATTTACAATTATTGTGCCTTGCACGATATAATTTCATAAGGATCTCACAGTAAGCATCGGCATTGACGGTTTTCCCTCAGGGTAAAATACAGTCCACTATATATTACTTATTACTTGGGTGCTGTAACCTCTAAAAACGGCCAAGATGAGTAAATGGTAATTTGGATCGGACAATGAAACTATCTTCAAAAGCCCAGCGTGACTAATTGTCGCAGCAAGTTAAGACGAAGTAAAATCATACATCAGCTTTTAAAGCTTCCATACTTTGTTTGGGAGAGGTACGCCCAACATACTGTGGATATTAAAAACGAATCTTACTTAATAAACAAATAGGTTTTTCTCCTTTCCAGGAAAGAATCTGGCGAATTTGTCCTTTGACAAATAATACATATATGGCTGGGAATTTAACCCTATGTTAGCACAGTGGATTGATGCTATGTTGGGCAATACGGGCCCAATGGCTCGATTGCCGCTGCTGCAAGGTTAGGCGATAGGCTTGTTACCTGTCCATGTGAGAAAAGGCCCAGGAACTGAAACACTGATTTGACCCCCTATGCAGCATCAGTGGCACTGGAGGATGTTTATTCTTATCCTTTATTATAGCAGAGAATTTAAATATTCTTCAGATGGAACTTCTTATAGTGAATTCAAATATATAATATATACAACTTCTTCATCATTCCCATGAATAGATCACATTATTTCTTTTCTAATTCAAAACACCGAAAATTCGGCGATAAATGACTGTTAAGATTCTAAAAAATGTAAAAGCTGGATCTGACAGAGCTGCAAGTGGATCCTGAAGCTAAGAAGATTTACAAACACTTTAAAAAAAGAATTGACCCAGGATCAATTTTTTTTTTTTTTACCTAAGTTTTCTTGGCCAGTGAAGTTTTTTGTTTATTTTTCTTTGTTCTGTTTGCTTGTTTTTTTTTGTTTTTTTTTCGTTGAAAATATAAATTTGAATATCGGTCTTTCTTATCTGCTGATTTATAATTTTGATGGAATAAGTGCAAATAAAATATTTTAAGTACCCCTTACAAAGATTGATGTTCATGTGCATTGGTAATACTGGGAGGAAAGGGCGGTCAGAATTATAACATTATATAATGAATAACCGGGTATGTTCTAGATTTCAGTACTAGGTTTAGCGTCACCGTAGATTGTAGATATAATGCGTTTGGGGAAAGAGGAGACATTCTTAGGTGACTTTGATCGACCTAAATTCTCAACATAGTTTTGTTTTCACTGAGGTCTGTCTGCCCATGTCTACATACCCAATAAGTTAATACCTATCAAGAAACGAAAAAAGTTTTGGTCGCCCCAACCATCAAAAACCAATAAAGCCAAATTTAGTTTCAAATTGGTATTTTGCATACGAATCCACCTGATGAAGAAACTTGTAAGTGTCTTTGAAAGCTGATTAGAGAGACGAAATTCAAGGCCCAGGTTTTGTATGTCCCAAAACTTTTATCAGGAACAATGAAAAACATTCAAACTCAAGTAACTTGGCTGAACAAAAGTATCAAGATTCCTCGCCGGTCAGGAGTAAAAAGGTTTGGACTAATTTTCAGGCAAAACAATTTTTTTCAATTTTTTTTTTTTTATATATTAAGAGGCCTTTGACCCAATAGCTTACGGATATAAGTTTCAAGCTTTCAAGAAAAAAAATGTCAGTCCTTTCTGGGACGAGCCAATAGAGCCAATAAAAGAATTTTTTTATCAATTATTCAAAAACATAAAATTTGAATTCCCCTTTGTATTCCCAAACATTCCCTGAAATTCTAACTTGACCCCCCCCCCACCCACCAGTCCTTTCCTAAACATTACAGATACTCTATTTTGATAGCATATTCAAATACATTTTGATTTTCCTCAATGCTTAGCCGTGGGTGGATTCAAAGTTGGACAGGGTGAAATGGTGCCAAGACATTAAGGAGGGTCGCAAGCATATTTTTTGGTCGCCATATCCACTACCTCCAAACATAAGTTAAAAAGCCGTCTTCCCCCCTCCCAAAATAAAAGAACCAAAAGCTTCAGTTGGATACCCACCTGTCGTTTCCGAAGTGCTTCAGATACGCTATTTTAGTCACCTGAATACAAAGTTTCTCTCGATTTACCTCTGCTCCTCCCCAAGGTCAAAACTTGAGGTCCAGTTCCTCCCTCTCCCAGCACCCTCTGATCATTTCAACTCTATTCAGCAAGCTGCTCCTGAGATAATGCGAATGCGCTAACGCGGATATACATGTTTTTTCTTTCGGTCTACATTACTATTTCACCGGAAATAGATTCTAGTTCATAGGGGCTCCTAGTACCAAAAATTTTAACAGATTGTATACAAATATTCCCCTAAATCCTTTTCAAACAGTGCGTGGTAACGAACTGTAAGTAAGGAGCGACCCGGTTCAATGGTAACCGAAACTCTAGAAAACGGGTTATACGGGAGGATCTTTCCATGAAGGAAGTTTTCATAGGGGAAGGGACATTGCTATGAAGGGGACGCCGGATTTCCCAGCATTATTTAAAAAAAGATCAGAAATTAACTAAAAAAAAACAAGTTTTTCAGCTGAAAGTAAGCAGCAACATCAAAACTTAAAACGAACAGAAAATATTACATATATGATTGGGTTCACCCCCTAGTCAATACCTCGCTTATTAAGCCAAAGATTTTTTAGTACTTTCATAAGAGCTATTTATTCTAATTAACGGCCTTTGCGATTAAGCGGTTATTTTTAAAGAATTGGAACAAAATTCGAACTTTAGCTTAAAGAGCAAGGTATTGACTAGGGGGCGAAACCCCTAATATACGTATTAAAAATATATGAATATAGAAGTTCGTTACGTAAGTTAATTCGTAAGCTACGTATATTTATTACTAATAAAAACTTTTGTAAATAAAATTAAACAAGTTTCGAGAAAGCCATTTAACCAAATAAAAGTAAAATTAATACGAAAATTTTGTTTTGATTATTCATGTACGGTGAGCCAAAATCAAAACCTGCATTAATTCAAAAACGTTCAAAAATTAAATAAAAAAAAAGTTTTTTTATCTGAAAGTAAGGAACGACGTTAAAACTTAAAACGACCAGAAATTATTTCGTATATGAAAGGGGGTGTCCCCTTTTCAACACCTCGTTCTTTACACTAAAGTTTGACTTTCTCACAACTCCATTTTTTTAATAAAAAACTTTAACGTAAAGAGCGAGGCGTTGAGGAGGGGACCCCCTTTTCATATACGGAATAATTTCTGGTCGTTTTAAGTTTTAATGTCGTTCCTTACTTTCAGTTAAAAAAAAACTTATTTTTTTTATTTAATCCCCAGTTAAAATCCAAGGTCATTTTAACACTCCATAAAAGTTTCCACTTGATTTCAAAAGCGGTCCCAGAGTAATACAAATAAGCTGTTTTGATTTCTTGGCGACAAATAGCGTCTTTTGATTTACCTTGCTATTGAACCATGAATATATTATAGGGTTTCATAGAGGCTAATAGTAAAAAAAATATTTAGGTGGATGGAAAAACCACCCCTCCCCCTACTGCCCCCTTCCCGAGACCAAAACTTGACACCATTAACACTCCCAGATACTCCAAGTCATTCCAGCGACATAACAGATGCACTATTTTCATAACGTCGTACCACTCGGTGTCTTTTACTTTACCTCACTACTTTGGTGTGAATGAATTCTAATTTCCATAGGGGCTTCAAGTGAAACAATGTTCCCGCAACACAAAATTTGAATTTGCCTTAGCCCCTCCACACTAAATGGAAGTATGAAATCCATCTCCAAAGCCGTTCTTGATATATTACAGATATCCTACTTTGTTAACCAGGGCAAACGCGGTGTCTTTCGATTTACGTAGCTACTTCATAGCCAATTTATTTTAGTCCAGCAGGGCCTTAAAGTACTAAAACTTTTATGCAGATATTAGACAAAACACATTTAGCCGTTCTCCCCCCTCCCCGCTTAAAAACTATTGTCCACATGGTCCCTTAGCCCCCCAAAAATTCCCTGGAGGTACCACCTTGGTCTCCAAAGGTGTATACTCAAGGTAGTGTAGATAAACTATTTTGACAATCGGAAATTATTTTGGTAATAAATAGTGTCTTTTGATTTACCTTGCTGCTTAACTATGAATAGATTTTAAGTCCAATAGCAGCTTATAGTGTAAGAAGTTTTTGGTAGGCCATGCATATTGTGTGTATTGTCTCTACTATGTCGTCAAGTTCCTGCTCAGAATCCACTTACTCTCCCCCTCAGCACTCAGTGAAAGTTTCAACTTGATACCCCAAGCCGTTCAAGAGATATTATAGATGCGTTATTTTGATAACCTTGCAGCCTGCAATGTCTCTTGTACCTCATCACTTTACATTGCATAAGTTAGAAATGTCATAGAAGCTTATAATGCAAAAATACTTTGATGGATCAGAGACAAAAAGTTTTTAGCCCCTGCTCCCTCCCTCAGTACTAAATTTGAAGTTCCCTTGAACAATGCTCTCCTTTCTTTCCCCAACAGTCCCTGGAAGTTTCAACATCATGCACCAAGCGGTTCCAAAAACATTACAGATACTTTGAAAACTAGGGTGCAAATAGAGTCTTTGATTTGCTCATGTACGCGTGTCGTTTTTAGAGTTAACCCTTGGGAATCTATGGGAATCTTTGTCTAAAACATTGTCCCTATAGGAGAAAATTTCTGATGAGGCAATCAAGATTGAGTTGCCTGCTTTTTCTACAAAAGCCTATCTGTGAACAGTGGGTAATTGACATAATTAAGGGTCATTGCTCCTGGGGCTTTAGAGGTGATGTCGAACCCCAGAAGCTTAATCATTGGACCTCTCGACGTTCCTGAACGTTCCTAATCATTGGACCAATCATTGGACCACCTTCCATATGAAGCGCCTCTGGGAAAAATAAATAAATAATAAAAGATTGAAGCCTTATGGTCTTTACTATAGGCAACGCCCTTGCACCATTTTTACTGCCCTTCATCACGGGCTGTGGGGTTCCTGGCATCCTCAGAGGCAAATATGTTCAAACTTTCGATTATTTTTAATAGAATAACTATCTTAAAACTATAACTGGATGTCTTGGGGGGCTACAGAGGACTAGGGAGAGCAAATGGACACTTGAGGGGGGCTAGTAGCCCTCCAATCACTTTTGACTTGTAACAAGAGCACTATAATTTCCAAATCAAATGAGCCCCCTCAAAAGTTTCTACGACCACCCCTCCCACATAAAGGGACTAAGGAAAAAAAATAAATAAGAAATAATAAATTAAAGGCATGTATGGTTCTTTATTTATAAGGTAGCAAGAGAACGCTGCCTCTAATCGATTTCAATTAGATCTGCACAGTTGTTTCAAACTAAATATATAATGCAAATTAAGGCTCCAATTTTGTAGGCTATTTTCAGAACTGAAGAGCCACTTTGATGTAACGGGGAGGGGGGGGGGGGGGTTAAATGACCAGAAGATGCCTAGTTTGCTGCTAAAGTATTGTAATTTCCTTTTTGGCATTTTACAAAGAACATACTAGGGACAAGGTGTCCCCTAACGGTGTATTGCTTTTTAGACCGCCATGGGGGAACATTTAATAATTAAGGCTGATTGCGATAAGGAATAGTCAATGACATACAATGAATATCCCATCCCACTCAGAAATCAGGGAAATTAAACGTAAATATTAATATTTCCTAAGCAAAAAGCGTTCTTACTAATTTACCTATAGTTCTTTAGCTCAAAATTACAAACGCCAAATTGAAAAAAAAAAATCATCCTACCTGCCAATAGGCAAATGACGCAAACATGTTAAAACTTATTAGATGAAAGCCGATCAATTATTTAAATTCTTTTGGAGATCCTGGCATTAGTGTGGCTGTTCCAAGAGCTAACGCTTGGCAAGGGTTATTAATGAAACTTCGTCAATAGCTCAATCAAGAATTCTTCTTATGCTTCTGAATGCCAGGTTGACTGCTAATCGGTTTCCTTTTTTTCTAAGTTGTATAATATATTCGTAGCCTACTTGAAACGGTTCAAACGAAACCTAAGGCCTAAGGTCTTTTTCATTGGCAATCTGGATTATTAGATTAAATTCCAAAATAGCATTTTATCTTAATTATGTGGAATTTTTTTAATCAAACCTTTCGAGGTAATGAACTATAAGTAAAGAGCAATGTTTGCCAAAATAACCAAAAATATAGAAACACGAGAGATCGGAACAATATATCCAACTACAATTTATGTTGTTTCTAAATACATAAAAGTTATTAAGTTTAAAGATACCCATCAAAAATTACTAAAGTAAGTAAATTTGCATAATTTCAGACGAAGGGATGGAGTATCCTAAAGTGATCGGATCTTGTTGAAAAATGCACCGTTAATAATTATTTATTGAAAAGCCCGCTATACAGTAATCACTGCAAACAAGGGAGGAAAAGAGAAACAATAAAATAAAAAAATTAATAAAATAAAACTTAATGTCAAATGATTATACACTGCGCTAACATAAACCAAAAATAATAACAAAATCATAAATACTTTATTTAGAAACTTACAACTCTAAACTACACACGACGCGTTCTCTACATACATACAATCTCTGGGGCAAAGGCCCAAAGTTATTAAGAATGGCTGATTTTATTAAAAAGGAATAGTGAATAAAACTTCAAAGAAAAGTAGACTTTGTTTAACTTGAGATCTGGCAGATATTTTGGAAAAGAGTAGTTTCAATTTTTCAAGAAATGATCCAGGGAGACGATCCCAACTTTTAGAACTCTTATCAGTGAATTACATTAGGAAGGTGATAATGTTATACCCAAGGTGTATGAGTAACTTATAAGAGTGGAAACTGATGCTAGTGTCGGCCCAAAAACCATCAGCGCCATCTAGCTTACGGCGACACTTCGTAGTTTTTTCAAGCTTCGTAATCGTTTTTCTGTCAGAAGCTGAGATCAGACACTTATTACTACACTAATTTCACCAACTACACAAATTAAATTAATCATTCTTATTAGTACATTGAAAAAACGCAGTGTCGCCAAACGCTAGATGGCGTTGAAAGTTTTTGTCGACGCTAGCACCAGTTTCCACTGTTGTAAGTTATCCATATTCTTTGGTTATACCTTGCTGGAATTTGGATCGTACAAAAAATTTAGTACTGCTGCTACTTTCAAATCATGCAGCAACAAACATCCTAAGGCAACACTTCTTCTCACGCTGCCCCCAGGACCTTGAGGGGTTGTCACGACTGTAACATGGCTTTAATTTATGCAAAACGATACTTTCTTCTTTCATGTTACTAATCAGAGCAATCTATCTTGTTTTTCTTTACTTTTTCGCCACAGATAGGCTTTAGGCCTACTCTGTTTTGTTGCCAGTGGTTTGTGTTTCATCTTATTGATCATCTCCAGTCTTATCAGGGCCCTTGTTATATTATTAACTGCCTTGCAATAACTTTAAAATACAGAAGACTGAATAACATTGGTAAAATAAGTGTATATTGAAAAAAAAAAAAAGAAAAACAGTACCGGGTCCCATTCACTCATACAATAGACCTTACGGGATCCTTAATATTAGTAGAATTACGCTGTTTATGA
Organism: Artemia sinica; assembly: GCA_027921565.1. Taxonomy (NCBI): domain Eukaryota; kingdom Metazoa; phylum Arthropoda; class Branchiopoda; order Anostraca; family Artemiidae; genus Artemia; species Artemia sinica. The sequence goes on along the minus strand of CM051266.1, from coordinate 41,526,474 downwards.
GCTTAACCCTTTGTTTTACTTTAGATGCGCTTTACGTAACTGGAATGAGAGTGTAGTGAAATTTTGCGTTTGGGAATAGTGCCATAGCTCCAGTGTAGAGCCAAGGGATTAGAACCATCTAATAAAACAATCGACAAATGACTCGACTGGGTATAAATGAAATATTTCCGTTTATTTTTTTTTCTATTTTTTTATTTTTGCACATTAATCGAATGTTGAGAAGTAAAGAATGCTGAACTTCGTTACCACTTCTCCTTCGACACAATTACAAAATGGTAGGAAAAAAATAAGTAAAAATGGCTGAACCCTGAGCATTTTAGGTTTGAAATAAGAAGTTTATGGCAAAACAGACTCATGGTTCGTTTACACATTGCGGAAATTCATGCGGATTTAGCAATCCGTGCGGAAATTCCGTCCGTTTTTGTGCTAGAAAAAATCTCTAGCTTCCCGCAACGTTTTGTTCAAATCAGGACGGAATCTTGGCAAGATTTTTAAATGAATAAAATCATGAGTATGGATTATCAAAAACTACACGATCTTATAACTTTGGTTCAAGGCTACCCCAGCTTCTATGATCCTGCGCACCCAGGCTATAAGAAAACTAAGAAAAACGGTGTCATTTGGCTCTATTGCTCAACAGGTTTCAGAAGAGGGTAAGAACATAGGTCACGCTGTTGCAATAATTTGAAATCTTTGCCTTAAAACGCAGCGTTATTTTAGCCATAGTTCGAACAGAAACGGACGGATTTCCGCATGGATTTCCGCAATGTGTAAACGAACCATCAAATTCCAAATTAAGCGCTGAAATTCCGACAAAACCTAATTGAAATTTAGATTTTGCCTTTTGATTCAAAACAAGTTTATTTTAAACTAATTTTTTACATATGAAAGTTGGATCGAAGTTAAAACTTACTTTGCACGGTAATTATAGCCAACCAAATGTAAAATCCCTAATTATGAAAGGGACTACCGTCCTCTTCCAGCCCCATCCCTCACTCTTTCCGCTAAAGCACAACATTCTCATGGCAATACTCCGAAAAGGAATATATACATACCCTTGCATTCCTATTGGCTTTACACAGTTCCTATTTTTGAAATTAGTTAAGGTAAAGTCGACAAAGTTGTACTAAGATCACAAAATTTCACCTCGCAATTGTAAAAAGTCAACTGTTCTTACAGACTGGCATTATACTTTAGAAGGGGACATCTCCCCATACGTGACAGCTATGGTTGTGGACATGCTAGAGTTAATCAAAGGGTATTGAAACTTTAAGTCCTCCTCTAAATATATTTTTGTCAAAATTTTGTTGTATCAATATTAATTTTACTTCCTAACATATGTTAATGTATATTTTTATAATGTATATAATATAATGTATATAAAATGTATACTTTATAAAACTACCATACATCAAAATCAATAAATAAATGAAACCCAAAACAAAAAGGAAGTACAATCAAACAGTTTGTGGTAACGAATTGTGGGTAAGGAGCGAATCGGCTCAATAGTAACAGAAACTCTAAAAAACTGAATTTAGATAACAGTAAATATACATCAAAAGAAATGGGTTTTTATGTCGGTTCCAAATATATCGAAATTATTAAGTTTAATGTTACCTATAAAAAACTAGGAGCCTGAGGAAATTTCCCTGATTTCTAAAAAAGGGAGGACAGACCTCCAAAAGCTCAAAGAATCTTGAAGATTTATCAGATAAAGCATGTTAGAAAACCTTAATGTTGAGGTTTCAAGTTCCTGTCAACAAAAACGTGGAATTGTGCATTGTTTTCCAGAAGAAAGACCACAGGTGCGTGTTCACTTGATTTTCTGTTGTTAGTTTTGTTTCTTTGTTGTTTTTTTTTCACCTGGAGTGATCGTAGAGAACCAATGGACCTAGAAGATCGGGAGAGAACTCATTCGAACAGAAACCAGAAGTTTTAGCGCCCTTTTTAAGTGACTAAAAAGATTACAACTAGCCCCTCTCCCACGTCCATTTTCCCCCAGACATCCGATGAAAATGTTGAGATAGCCATATGATTGGGCATAGTTGAAAGGTCCATCAAATATGCCTTTGGTGATAACACAAATGCGAGGGGGGGGGGGGAGGATTTACAAGGAGAGAGCTTTCCGTGTAGATGAAATTTTCTCTGGGTGTTTTCCAGGGGAATATTTTTTCACAGAAGGGGGGAAGGAGGGAGGGAGATTTCATAGCATGATTTGTAAAATGGTCAGAAATTAAATAAAAAACAATTAATTATAAAAAAAATAATTTCTGTTCCTTTTTAATTGACATAGTCTTTTTCATTCATTAAGAAATGAACATTTTAAAACTTTTTGCTTTTCTCCATAAGAATCCAGATTTTGGCTTACTTTTTATATGTTGGAAAAAATTTTGCATCAATTTTTAATGGTAATTGTACTATAATGCTTTGTATTGATGGGTGAGGGATAAAATATTCAACAATACGGATTGAAAATCTGCATCATCTTTACGATTCTATAGAACTGACGGAATTCTAAGTTCCATCACGTTAAAACCTTGATTACACACAAATATTAATCAACTATCCCCCTCCACATGCCCTGAAAGTTTCAACTTAATTCCCTTAACCTCTCCTGAGATATCGCAGATGCACCCTGTTGACAGCCTTGGATGCACTTAGTGCATTTTGATTTGGTGCAAGTTTCCACGCAACAAGCCTTGACAATTTCAACTTAATACACTTAGCCGTTACTGGGATATCACAGGTATGCGCCTTAGACAAAATCAGAAAAACATAGTGTCTTTGTTTCAGTTTAAGATACCCAAAAATCCAAAGCCCTAAAAGTATCAAATTGATGCCCCCTCCCACTCCGCTGTCCTTTAGATATTATTGACACGTCCTTTTGACAAACAAAATGCCGATAGTGTCAATTGACTAAATTTTATAGTAATAAAACTTTCCCTAATAGTTGCAACTTTATATACTATTCCAATCCTAGAATATCCCACCTATGCCATTTTGACAACCTGGATGTACTAAAACCATTTGATTTACTTCAATAGAAGCGGTAGTAGTAGTCGTAGTAGCAGTAGTAGCAATATTAGTATAGTATTAGTAGTGGCAGCAGTTGTACCAGTAGAACCAGTTTTAGCAGTAGTAGCAATACGAACATTGAGCCATTTGTTTAGTTTAACATCCCCTTAACCAGCCCTGAAAGTTTCAGCTTTCTTGAAAGTTAAGCTGTTCCTGGGATATTGCTGATACGCCCTTTTGGCAACCTGCAGGCTCATAATGCGTTTCGGTTTATTTCGACATCCTCTTGCACATTCCCTGGGAGTTTTGCCATAATACCCTTAGCTTTAGCAATAGTAGTACTAGCAGCAGTAGCAGTAGTATTAGTGTGGATATGCATTTTTATTAGTTTAACATCCCCCTCAACACACAGCAATAGTAGTAATACCAGTATTGGCAGTAGTAGTAGTAGCAGTAGCAATACAAGTAGATGTATACATATAGTACGTTTTGCCTTGGTAACATCCCAATCGATATGCACTGAAAGTTTTAGCTTAATACTCTAAGGTGTTCCTAGGATATAGCTGTTTTGCCCTTTTGATTATCTGCATCACCATAGTGTGCTTCAATTTAGTTCGACATCCACTTCAACATTCCTGAAAGTTTAAACTTAATACCTTAAGCTGTTTCTGGGATATTGCTGATACACACTTTGGACAACCAGCACGCTCATAGTGTATTTTGATTCAGTTCAACATCACCCTGGATATTCCTTGAAAGTTTCACATTTATACCGTCAGCCTCAGTAACAGTAGTAGTCACAGTGGTAGTGGAATCAGTAGCAACAGCCGTAGGAGTAGCAGCAGTTCGCACGTATTACCTTTTAGTTATTTCAACATACCCATTAAGATGCCCTGAAATTTTCACCTTAATACCCTTAGCCTTAGTAGTAGTCGCTACAGAAGCAGTTGTAGTGGCAGTAGCAGTAGAAGTATTAGTAGCAGTAGTAGTAGCAATAGTTGTTGTAGTAGAAGTACTAGCAGTAGTAACAGTAAAAGTAGTAATTGTAACAGCGTGCACATATTGCCTTTTAGCCTATTGATCATCCTCCTCATCATTCCATGAAAGTTCCAACTTAATATCCTATGTCGTTTCTAAGATACATAGTTTTGAAAACATGCATGCACATAGTGTGTTTTAATTTAGTTGAACACTCCCCTCGAGATTCCTTAAAGCTTCACCTTAATACTTATAGCCTTTTTGGACACTCAGGTCAAACATGCCCCCTTTCCCAATAACAAAATACTACATGTAAACAATGGGTAAACTGCATAACTTACAGCTCTTAACCAGAGGGCTCTGGGGGGAGGGGTGTTGTCTTCCCGGAAGTATAGTTATTGGAACTTTCAAATATGCTAGACAAAATGGCTGTCTAAAAAATTGTGTGGATATATTTGACGGACGGGGGCTTTGGGGGTGGATGGGGGGGGGGGGGGGGGGGGCTGCATGCTCTCAAATCTTTTTTGACTCTTAAAAAGAGCACTTGAATTTTTAATTTCCAATCAATTGAGCCACCTCGAAAGCGTCCAGAACTCCTTCCATACAAAGTACCTTGGTGAGAATAAAGAAAAAAAAATAATACATTGAGCCCACTTCGCTCATTACTTAGGCAGCGCTATTGCGCTGCCAATGATTTTACAGCATTTTGCCTAGGGTGTTTCACAACAATTAATTCTTATGCATTTTGTTTATTTTACCTCGATTTTACAATAGCTTTATAGGTCCTCGCCAAAATATTCGTTCGGTGAGTAAAGCAGTCATGTAAAATGAGCAGCTAACCTATAAAATTGATTCCGCCCCTTCCTACTCCCCTTACCTTCCTACTCTTCCCCGCTTAGAAAACATTGTGATTGCTGACGCTCAACAGCAATATTTCAAAATTTCAATTCTTTTTTCTTTATTTCACAAGTTTTTCTGAAACAAAAATATTACAGAAACAAATGGTGAAAAATATATAAGCCAAAATATCTTGTGAGAGCTTCTACTAACATTAAGCCCTCCATTAGGAAAGGCTAGGCCGAAAGGTTTCAAGATGTAGAAGGCACGAACTAAAATTGCGGAAGCCAAAAACATTTCGTCAAATGTATTTCTTAAGCTAGGCTAATGCCCAGAAAATTCAAAAATATCTAACTCATCATCATTTGTATTATAGGGAGGGACTCTCAAATACCTTCTGACAGGTTCTTTAAACATCAAATCCTCAGGGGTGCTAACATTTCGACTAACCGTAACAAGCACTAAACGTATTTTCGACATAACACCTTCAAGTTAGAAGTTGTTTTCTTAGACCACGCTGCCGTTCTAAGACGAACAAATAAACTTTCAAATGGGGATAAATCCATTTATTTAGACAGTGAAAAAGCAGGTACAAAAGTCCAGATATTTTGGTCACATATACAGCGACCGTCTTCAGTAGAAATACTAAAATAATAAAAAGTTATTATTTTGTAAAATAATAACCGAAAAGTTTTTTATTTTGTCATATATTAATATGCTAGTTTCAATTTTATTATTTTAGTATTTCTACTGAAGACGATCGCTGTATATGTGATGGAAATATCTTGACTTTTGTACCTGTTTTTTCACTGTCTAAATAAATGGATTTATCCCCATTTGAAAGTTTATTTGTTAGCACTAAACGTCATAACATCTAACCGTCAGAACCACTAACCGTCATAACATCGACAAAAAAATTTATAAGTTTATATAATAGTAATAAGTATATAATAGTTTAGAAAAAAATTTCGGCTATATAGTTCCACATCAGGGAGGTGGGGGTAAGTCATAGCATATTTTAAATACGTAACCTAACCTAACCTACGGGCCTTTTCCCCCCTAAACCCCAAAAAACTAAAGTTTTAAAGTTTTAGATGTTATGACGGTTAGTGGTTCTGACGGATTTTTTTTGTGGATGTTATGACAGATTTTGTCGATGTCCTGACGTTAGTGCTCCTGACGGTTAGATGTTATGACGCCTTCCCAAATCCTCCATCAGAAAAGGTAAGACCAAAAGTTTTCAAAATGTAGGAGGCATGAGCTGAATTGGGGAGCTAATACTAACACAAATTTTATCAAGTATATTTTGTAAGCTAAGGTAACTTAAAAACGTGTACAAAATTAACAATTGTGGATTCATTCATTGTGTCTTATAATAAAAATAATGTCCAGTGAGTGACATTGTCATAAATTAAAAAATCCTTTTTGCAAAATTTTACAGATTACCAAACAAACTTAACAGATATGACCTTCAAATTAGCATTTTGTAAGAATACCATAGTTCAAATTTTAGCCATATGCTTCATGTTGCGGTAATGATCGTAATTTTCAGATCAACCACTTGTAGAAAATAGCCATTTGTTTTTATTTGCAAAAGTGTAAAATTCAGAAGACGTATTTCACATATAACCTACTGTAGACTTGACTATAGGGATGTTATGCATAACAACCGAAAAATAATAATAAAGTTTTTTAATGTCTTGATAATACAAAGGAATATTCAATTATATCAAATGTTATTTCCATCAGTCCTAAATATGCTGTTTTATTGTTTTTATTGAAAAATCAAAATTCTTCCGTGGCACTGAGAGAAAGTTATAACATAGCCATGATTTTATGACAGGCCAAAAAGATTTTCATAAGGAAATACAGTGCTTAAAAAAAAACCTATTTCTAAATACGGGTTTTTTGTGTCTAGTGCAAATGCATTGACCTACTTGGACTAGAGCCATCTACAACAGGACAGTCTAAATTGAATAGATACTGTTGATTTCCGTCGTGCTTCTTCAGCTGATCCAATTGAGAAAAAAAATCTGGACATGGTAAACACTCAACTTCAGTTTCGTTGCATCGAGTATCCCTGAAGGGAAAAATAGTAAATTTAATCAAATAAATTATGAATTTTAATAAAATTAGTAACAGCAAATCCCGGGCACTATCGTGCATAACGCAATTTTTTTTACTTCAAGCACGGAAGTCGTTGTCAACTTCGACTTCAGCTTCTATGATCTAGACCCAACAACAAACTATAAAAGAAACAGCAGTAGCCCACCAAGCATATATTTCGGATTGAATACTGCGACTGCTACAACCTCATGACAGAGACAAGCCCTATGAGGTTGAAATACTACAAAATACATCTTTCATTCAATTCTTTTTAAAGCCAGGGCCCACACTTATATGCGATGCTTGGCTGCCCTCATCAATGGCGCGGAACAAATTTTCGAATTTAATCTAATTCACTTCCCTTTATGGTCTTTCTACCGTTTTAAGTTAGGCTACCCTAGTTTATACCTTTACTATTCTACTATCTTTGCCTACCCTGCAACCATCATTATCCATTACAGACCTAACTAGAGAAAAAAAGTCATCTACTTTTTCTTCCGTTCCTTCCCCTGTCTCAATTAAAACTAGGTTAGGTAAATAAATTTAAGCTTGAATGGTGAAGTTCAAAATATCCACTGCGTACTGAACTCTGTACCCCCCCCCCTTCTCAAAGTCGCAAGAGCTGCAGCTCCATATTTTCTTTCCTGGCCAGGGTCACATCTAAGCACGGGCGCGCAAAAGCTGAATTTTAAGGGGGGGGGGGGCTTACCTGGTCTAATCGGCACTTCCAATGCTTTATAGGCCTAATAGAAATCTCCAAAGCAAAATATAAGGCAAAATCATTCAGCGAGGAGGGGGGATGAAGCCCCCCAACCCCCCTCCCCATATGGGCACCCATGTATCTAGGCATCTCTTTTTCCTGAAAAAAAAGTAATCGTTTTTTTTTTATCAAGCATTGTTTTTTTTTTTTTTTTTAAAAAAACAAGACTTCAGGGAGGGACACAAATGCTAGACTTCATACTGCTGAAGGTCATAAACCGAATCGTTAGATTTTGATTGAAAACTCAATAAGAATTAAATATTGATAATTAAACATGTTCAAACAGAATGTTGTTTTATCATCGCTTTTTTATCAAGCATTGCTTTGAAAAAACAAGATTTCAGGGAGGGACACAAATGCTAGACTTCATACTGCTGAAGGTCATAAACCGAATCATTGGATTTTGATTGGTAACTCATCGTTAAAAAAATTGCCAACAATTAAATATTGATAATTAAAAATGTTCAAACAGAATGTTGTTTTATCATCGCTTTTTTTTATCAAGCATTGCTTTGAAAAAAACAAGACTTAAGGGAGGGACACAAATGCTGGACTTCATACTGCTGAAGGTCATAAACCGAATCGTTAGATTTTGATTGATAACTCATCGTTGAAAAAATTGCCAACTATTAAATGTTGACAATTGAAAATGTTCAAATAGAATGTTGGTCAATGTTGATCATTATAGGCTAAATATTTTAGGTCTATTTGCATTGATGCACCATTAAGGTCGTCTGCATTTGAAAAGAAGACCTGATTTGAAATCTTGAATCGTTCCATGCTAGCTGTTAAAACAGCTGTTCGCCAAGTAAAAGTTTCTAGTAATTCGGTAGGAGTAGAAGGTTCTACAGGCATTGCTAAAAAGGGCATTAATCCAATAAGACACAATGATACAAACCTTGCACTTAAAATAAGAAAGCGAATATCAAATTGCATTCCTTATGGTGGACGAAGAATACATTTTAAATTTTAGAATGACGGATGTCCCAAGCCGAATTCATTTTTTTTTTTTTTTTTTTTTTTTTTTTTAGTAAGAGACAAGTTTACAAAGCGCTTCGAAGAGAAAACCGATAAATTTGAGGTTTCACATTCATAGAGAGGTTTTATCTAATAAGCTTAATGAAGAAAACAAGTAAAAAGTATAAATTCTTTTACAAAAAAAGAAATAAATGAAATTACTTCATACCATGAGCAATGCTCGTAGTCTCTGTTATATTGAGCAACTAAGCCTATTTTGTCATCCTCTTCTTCGTTGATAATTAGAGCATCGGAAACATCAGTATCATCACTTTCTCTAACTGCTAACTTGAAATCCATAATGGACTGAAAAATGAATAAGAAATATTGATAAATAACTTCCAAATTAAAATAGCTAATATGAGGATGCGATTGGAATGGGCGTTTCCTGCCGAAAATTGTTAATTTTTACAGTAAAGACATAATCTTTAATGTCCTATGCATTTAAAATAAACCCACACATTTAACTGCCGTATAAAAACAAAATGAGTGGTTTTTAATTATGCAATCTTTTATGATGCTAGACTAATGTGCATAGCTGCGAAGATCTGAACAACTGATCTCCTGAATCGCTTCAGATCTGCAAGAAACTCGACAATCTAATCAAATCAAGATGGATTCAGACCAGGCATGGAATGTATTAATCAGCTTTTCATGCTAGGACATATCTTCGAATATAGGGCCAAACATCAGCAAATAACAACAGCAATCTTCATCTATTTTGTCACCACATTCGATTCGACTGTATGTTTCAGGATTTGGATGGCAATGCTGGAAGAAGGAGTACCACCCGCGATCGTTTGCCTAATTCAGGCATACCATAAACACTCACGAGCCTGCATCCAAGTCAATGGGGAGCTCTCGTCTACATTTTTACATTCAATTCGGTGTGAGAACAAAGTTGTATCCTCTCCTCAGAGCTTTTCAACTTTGTTTTGGGGAAATTGGATTTTATGCGGATTAGGATTGACTGGATTTTGAGGGAAAGCCTTGCAAAGCTGCGTTGGATATAACGTGAGCCCAGATTCCAACGTCCCTGATTTTGACTACGCAGACGATGTCCTGCTGCTAGATAGTTCTTCCCTAAAAATGGAGGACATGCTTTATAGAATATTTCTAGCAGCTGCTCCCATGGTATTGAAGATCAGTATCGAGAAAGCGAAACTGGTGACCAACAATGATTCTTACTCACTTCTAATACTAAATCACTGCCAGATACTAAATCACTGCCAGATTGAGCAAGTCAAAAATTTAAATTCCATGGCTCGTTAATAGTGGATGCACGTTAATATTGGATGCACGTTAATAGTGGATGCAGCGATAAAATCAGAGTTCGCATATCAACACCCTCCTCAGTCTTTTCACAACTGCGTGGACCGCTCAGGAAAAGGAGAGGGATTAGTAATAAGACAAAAAGTCGAACGCCTGAATCCATTTTTCGGTCCGGTCTACTACAAGAACAGGAAACATGGTCAATAAAAGTATCCGAAACTCAGGTTCTGAATTTGTTCAACCACAGGGTACAAAAGGCACATGGATCTAAGGCACTGTATCTAAGTGACGGAGTCCCGAACGAAACAATAAGACAAGGTTGCGCACAGAAGTTTAACCCGGTAACCATCATTGACCGCCACCGCCTCTCCTGGTTCAGCCATGCTTGTCGCAGGCCCGATAATTCCTTTGTTTCTATGGCAGTTCTTTGCAAACCACTCCCAAGCTGGGAATAAAAATGGCGTGACGGCCAGTCAAATTCATGGATGAACATTATAACATCAGACCTCAAACCCATTGGAGGGTTCAGAGGACAAGGCCGCCAATGGGACCCCTCCGGACTTGAAATCACTGCCTCTTTGACCCTTGACCACCCTCAATAGAATGCAACCGTCTGCTAGTTCCTAGCGCCAGGGAGAGGTTGAAAGCTTGTGTCTTGATTCAAGTACATGTTTTTGATGTGCCGTTGCTACGAACTTTTTGCAGAGATAAACCACCAAATCGCGATGGACTGGTAATTACTTTGCCCACTGTGGTTAATTTCCGTAAATATAGGGGGGGGGGGGGGAGGTCAAAAGTACATTTTTCAAAATCTATGCGCGGCAATTTTGTTGTTTTGCAATTCTTTCGGTGAGGATTTAAAAAAAATCCAATTTTCAATGAAAATATAAAAAAAACATTTTCAAAATGTCAAGGTTGGACTAAAAATCTTGGGGGAAAGTCTCCCCTTCCAATCGAAGCCACTGACCACATCTTTTTCTCATCCTGCCTAAGGCCCCTATTGTAGTCGCCCTCATATTCTCCCCAAAATGTGCTTGTATTACTTTCCAAAATCATCACAAGCCTTAAGAGCCGAATTCACTCCAGACGTAACAAAAAGACAATCCTAGACTCAATTTGTGTTCAATCACAAATGTGAATGAACACAATTGTGTCCCTTGTCAAATCGATTCCGAATTTCGCGTAAACAGGTCACACTCACATCCGCAAATCACAGCACAACTTACTGAAAAGACTTAAAAAAAAAACATTGACGCTCTTTAACTTGAGCAATTTTAGTTCTAAGACTTGTAAAATATTTTTGTCATTTAATTACAGAGAGAAAATAACTTAATTAGTGAAACTCTTTGCTACAGTAATCAAATTGCCAAACCCCAATTTAAAATAAATTTAAATTCAGTATAAATTTGATATTAAGCTTGTCAGCTTATTTGATTTTCAGATCTTCTGGTTTCATTTCACCAATATTCAAATTAAACTAGAAATTTAAGTGGACATTTCTTTCGATAAATAATATTGGAATACTAATTAATCTGGCTTAGCCCATTGTTGACCGTGAGGGGCACTGACTTTCAGAGACCATGCACATCAGGTGGCGCGTGTCAAGCGTCGCGGAGAGTGTGCACGCGCGGTACTTGTCTAGAATCAAGAAAACGCGCGATGAACCGCATCTAGAATCTAATGAAACCCTAAGGAAAAACAGGTTTCTGCTGCTTGTGAGGTATTGCTCACTCCGTGACAAAGATTTAAACTTTAGCTTTTTGGGGTTTAAGGGGCAAAAAAAGGTACTTAGGTTAGGTTACGTATTTAAAATATACTATGCTTTACCTTCCCTCCCCCCTAATATGCAAATATATAGCCCAAATTTGTTTCTAAACTATTATATTTTCATCCTATTTTGTATTATTTCATTAGCATTAACGAAACATCACTTCTCGCGTGTTTTCTGGATTCTAGGCAAGTACCGCACGCGCTACAGAACCGTATCAAGCGTGGCGAAACTACGTGGCACACTCGGCACTCTGGTATGTACACCAGGTGGTGGAAAGTGGACAATCCCTCGCTTCACCACTGACAAATCAGACAAAAGAATATTGGCTTTAATCTTGGAGAGGCTCCTTAGATAATTAACATTGAGGAGAATAATCTTTAAAAATAGGGACAAAGGATCATACCTCACAATTTCAGGGAGGGGGGAGATCTGGGGATACAACGATAATTCGAAGATTTGGAAATGTTATAAATGTTAAGTTTGTGCGAAACATTTTTTTTAAAGCCTTGCATATTCATTTCTGGTAGATATAATTAGAGCTGATAATGATGAAAACCCTCCAGGGTACTCTATAATCTGATAGATTCCTAACTTAAAAGCAAGTGTAAGCAGTAAACGTAGAGTGCATGGAATTTGATTTTGGAACATTTCTTTGAACTGAAAACTATTGTAAGATCCAATCTCATTAGCTTTAATTAAAAAAAAACAAAAAAAACACTAGCCTGAAGTCGTCAGCCCATTTAACTAGGCCTACTTAACTAAGTAAATATCATTAATGTACAGTGGCGTCAGCTCAGTAAAGACTAGGAAGATAGACAAAATATGTTGCAAATTTGCCACTTCTTTGTTTTTCACCAATAAAAATACCCCAAAAGTGGTTTTTTCAATGAAAATAACTCCAAATAAAGTATTTTTCAAAATTTACAAAATTTACACGGGGGAGGAATCTAGTAAAGTATATGCCCTCCCCCAATTGACGCCACTGTTGATGTACTCGTTTGCAACAGTCTACAGGAAGCATACGTTTTGACAAGTCTCCTTGTATTTTTTTTTTTTCCAAGCCACCAGCAGAGGTGTCCAAAGATGTTTGAAGCAGGCAAAACCGGTTATTTAGGTCTGCTTCTCCATTACCTGGTTGGGTGTCGCCAATTTTTAGATGCCTGGTGGCTGTTTACCTATTCAAATATTGCGAAGCTTTTCCTATATTATGTGGTATCTATTCAGGTAATCAATCTATGGTAAACACCCAATTTACTTTGCGGAATTAATTTTTGTTTGCTTTTGTGACCAACTTTGATTAATGAATGTATTTTGTTCGTTTCTTTTGCTTTTTTTGTTGAACAATAAAAGTAGACATCGAAGGATCAGTCGGTCGGTGGGTCGGTCTCTCTCTCTCTCCCTCTCTCTCTCTCTCTCTCTCTCTCTCTCCTCTCTCTCTCTCTCTCTCTCTCTCTCTCTCTCTCCTCTCCTCTCTCTCTCTCTCTCTCTCTCTCTCTCTCTCTCTCTCTCATCTCTCTCTCTCTCTCTCTCTCTCTCTCTCTCACACACATCCCAATCGGTAATTTTACGCTTAAATCTATAAAATTGCAGGGAAATCCTTGCTAAATACCAGTGCTTCCGTGCTGAACTGCGTGCTAAACTGCATTTTTATACATGACAATAATCTAAATACATTTAAATACGGGATATGCGTGTGCATATACACTTTCCCATTCAGCTACATATACAATTTTGCTCTGATCAGCTACATTTTTTATGGATAAATTTTTATTCCACAACATTAAAAAAGACTCGAAAGAAACTGAGATAAAAACTAATCTAAGTACACTTAAATGAACCATGAAAAAAAATTATTTGTAGCATCGAAAATCGCTGTGTAGCATGCAAATTTGGGCAATTATAGCGCTTTATGTACTGACGGTGATGGCAACACTGTATCCCAGTAGGCTTCATTTATTGTTATAATACCACGGCTTAAAACGACATAAAAGTCAAGTCAATTTCTATGTCTAATAACAGCAACTGGAAGAAAAAAATGGAGAATATCCCAGCGATTCTCTTAATGTTACACGTGGTACACCTGACCAGGGCAGTAATCTTGTCAGTTTAGGCTTAAAGACAAAAGTGGATCTAGAATAAAATCTTGGAGGGGGGATGTGAAAAGGGCGCCAATAATTGACGAAATTGATAAGTTTATTTTGGTGCTAGCCCATTATTCGGGCCTCTCTAGAAAGTCAAGTTTGGTTAATGCTAATGAAATAAAATGAAATAGGATGAATATATAACAGTTTAGAAACAAATTTGGGTTATATATTTGCACATTAGGGGTGGGGGTAAAGCATTGCATATATTAAATACGTAACCTAACCAAGGTACCTTCCCCCCCTAAACCCCAAAAAACACAGTTTAATATCGTATACACAATGAAAACCTTGCTATCATTGCCTGCTCTATAACAGTTAAGACGTCAAAAACGGGTTTTATCATTGCCTAGTCTATAGTGACTAACCCGAGAGGCCCGGACAATGGAATTGTACCTGAATTTTTTTTTAAGTAAAAAACAAAAATGAGTGCGCCAGACAAATCTGGGGGGGGCATAGTCCCCCACCCCCTGCATCCACCCTGGCTTAAATAAGACAATATGAACGTTATTAATCAGTTTTTACTTACCTATGCTTAGAGGACTCAGGTTATTTAAGACGTTTCTAAAATAAAAACTGTGGTAGAATTCTGCTCTTTGGGCTCTTCTGAAGACTATACTAACAAAAAAGTAGCATCATTCGATTCCCCAATGAACAGGGTAGGATTTACCAATAGACCCACTAAGACTGGACCTAGGAGCACATATTGCCATGGGGCGCAATAAATTATCACTGAATGATTTTTTTTTTATAACAAAAACTGGGCTGATGTGATTTATTCTCAAAGTGTCAGGTGCACTCCACCGCCCTACTGCCTATTCGAAGTAAAGTGATTTTAAAACAACACAGGAACTCCGTGGCCACTTTCAAACTGTCAGATGTCTCCCAAGAATGACAGTTGAGAGTTTGGTATCACCTCTATCTTTCATTACTTGCGGCTCATCAGTTGCATTATGTTTAGTGCTTCCACTATCCCCGAATTTTCGCGGATTTCCCCGACTTTTAGCAGATTTCCCCGAAACTCTCGCAAAAGAGAGCGGCAAAAACGCTTGGGCTTAGAATCGTCAAAGCGGTACTTTCGCATTATATGGGCCTTTCTAAAAAAGTCAAGTTTGGTTAATGCTAATGAAATAAAATAAAATAGGATGGCTATATAATAGTTTAGAAACAAATTTGTGCTATATATTTGCACATAAGGGGGGGGGGAGCATTGCATATATTAAATACGTAACCTAACCTAACCTAGGTACCTTTTTCCCCATCTAAACTCCAAAAAACCACAGTTTAATACATGGGCGCCCATATGGGGGGGCAGGGGGGGCTCTTGCCCCCCCCTGGCTGAATGATGCTGCCTTATTTTTATATTATTGTTCTGAGATTTCTATTATGGGGGGCATTAAAAGTAGCAATTAGACGAAGTTGGCCCCCCCCTGGAATTCAGCTTATGGGCGCCCATGGTTTAATATCGTATACGCAATTAAAACCACGCTAGACACAGTATTTCTCTCAGTCATCTTGTATCAAAACGGGTTTTTCAACGCCAGTTTGAGATGTAGTATCTAGCATCTCTTATATGACTTCTTTAGAGAGGCCCAGATAATGCGAAAGTACCGTCAAAGCTTTAAATCCAGCCCTGTCAATCAGCGCTATTTCACTATAGGCTATATTGGTTGGTATTGCAACAATTACTCCCCCCCCCCCGCAATGGAGCGAGATAAGTATATAGCCCTTGGCTATGCACAAACTATAAGAAAACACTGCAATAATAAAATTCTTACACTATAATATGCAGACAGTTTCTATCAGCAAGATTTTAATGTTTCCTTCCATTTTCATTTACGATTTTAAATCATTCTTAGGCTAAATATTATATTTGCCCAATTCATCATTCTTTCCAAATGATGCGATGGTCAGGCTGGGTTAAGAGAAATATGACCGTTAACGAACAGGTACGATGATTCAAGCAGTAAAAAACAATGGATCAATATGTTACTTAGGGCTATATTTGACCTGTTAGGGGGAGTGCCACGGTAGCAGCCCTTATATTTGGAAATAATTTTGATAGAGGAATTGAGTGGTACATCTCCTTGTTATTAGACTGTTTCCTTTAGAAGAGCCTCTAGAACAAAACGTTGAATAAGTTATCTCCCTCATATTACCTTTTAAGGTACTTATCTGCAGGGTCATCCCGAGGGGGATGAGGAAGGGCGCACCCCCCCCCCCCGCCAACTTTTTTAACATTTGTTGAAATTCCCGCTGAAAGCGCAAAGTTCGGCCGAAATTTTGTAAAATTCCCAATTTCGGCAGAAAATTTTGGCAAAAATCATGTAGCGATTCGGTAAAATCTACGCAAGTTCCCCCCTCCCCATGAAAAGAGGCTTCGGGACACCCATGATCATCTGTTAGCCAGTACACACCTGAGAGTTTGGATCTATAAAACCAGACATTAACCGGTTTATTGCTGTTTGTATACGGAGACAATTAGCTTCGGCTCAGTGGAAAAACTACATTGTAGCTATATTTCAATAAATATTTAGTAGGTATTTTGGCTAGGTTACATTTTGAATGCAGCCCCGATATACTTAACCCTTCCCCTCCCCCCCCCAGTGTGCAAATATACAGCCCAAATTGTATTTATCCTATCTATCTCCCAAGCGTCTCAGTTGTTTCAACCCCGTATCTGTAGATCTAAATTTTCGAGTATGTACTGGTCAACAGATAAGTACCGAAAAATGGAATAGGCAGGCTTTGAATAAAACTTAGCTGCTTTGTTGTATTTAGATTATGAGCGAATTAAGCTTAGTCAATTTCGGTCACGCTATTTTTACGTCACATTATTGACGTCTAAGTAAAAACTACAGAATATTGAGAATTCTCTGTTAATAACTAACTCAACATCAAATAATTCTTAAGAGTGACTCACCCATCCTAACGAATCCAATGCGAAGGAGAAACTAACCAACTACTGTTTAACTCTTGAAGGAATGGATGGAACATGAAACAACAGCAGACGAATTCAAATTCGACCTCTGGGAAAGAAAAATACTCCTGGATGTACGCAACTTCTCACCTACAGCTTCTATTTTGCTTGCTTGTATTATTTTAAAAAAAATGAATTAATGCTACGCATGATTCAGTGAATTAGCAATGCTTAATTTGCAATAGGGTGAAGGGTGTTATTTGTTAGTAAGTAACAGGGGCGGATCCAGGATTTTCTTTGAGGCGGGCAAAATAGGTTGATCCAATAAACTTGCGTTAGGAGGAATTTTAATTAACGCAACCTTGCGTTAATTAAGTGAATTATACTACTTTACACTACGTTAGGGGGCGCACGCTTGCCACCCCCCCCCCTCTTGATCCGCCACTGGTAAGGAAAGGGTGTTTAATAGTCATTATTTTGTTCGGAAAGAACACTTTAATACGCATTTTTCACATATAAAGGAAAAGGTTAGCCCCGGAGGCTTAGGTAGGTGTTTCAGCGTCTGGGGACGATATGAACCCCCGTGCCCTTAGGAACATAATCAGGCCTATCTTTCGTGAAACATTTGTTATGTCTTTACCACCTAAAGGGTGTGCCTAGGAACAATTACTGTGCCCAAAACAGATGCTGCACTCAGTTAGAAGTGTACCATTTGACCCTCCAGACTATACTACCGGTTGGTACACTACCGGCGAAGAGGAAACTCTCTGAGAAATTTGCAGGAGACGGGGGAAGGGAAGGGGGTTTCCTGGCATGATTTGAAAAAAAAAAACTAAATAAAAAACAGCAATTTTTTCACCTTAAAATAAGGAGCAACATAAAAACTTAACACAAACCTAAATTATTCCGCATATGGGGGATGCCCCTTCTTCAACCCTTACTCCTTGTGCTAAAGTTTGAATTTTTGTTCTTTGAGGGTTGAAAAAGGAACAAACCCCCATATACAGGATAATATGTGTTAGGTTTAAGTTTTAATGTTGCTCCTTACTTTCAGTAGAGAAATCTTGTTTTTTCTTATTTAATTTCTGAGTAATTTTCAAATAATCCCAGGAGATCCACCTCCCCGTCCATGGAAATTTCCCCCTCCCCCACAAAAAATTCCTCCAGAGACTGATCTTCTCATGCAAAATTCCCCCGCCCCGGTAAATTACACCCGGACAATTTCATCCTCGCTGCAAATTTTTACCCAAAAATTTTCTTCCGGACGATTCCGCCTGAAAACTACTGCTTAGCATACTTTCATTTGACAAAAGACTTGTTTTTTTATTTTACTTTGATCATTTTTAAGGTCATGATGGAATCCCCCATGTGTGGAAAAAATTTCCCGGAAACCCACCCCTCTTCACAATGCAAAATTTCTCCTTCGGAAAATTTATCCATTGGACATTCCCTTCTGGTGATATTCCCCCATGGAGAATGTCTCCTATTGAATATCTCTTTCTGCGTAAAAATCCCCCAGAGCATCTCCACATGTAAAATGGGGTCACCAACGAGAAAGTAAGACAAATAAAACGAATTTTGTATATGAATTCTGGCAAATTTCCCCCATGTAAAATTTCTTATGAAAAGTTCAACCCCAAAAACTTCCATTCCAACGGTAAATTCTCCCCCCCCCCAGAAAATCCATCCCCATTAAATCCCCCCTGAAAATGGGCATGTACATCTTAATAACAATATCCATGTAAACAATGGGCGAATTTCATAACTTGCGATCCCTCCTCTGGGGGCTCTGGGAGGTTTTTTCATCTCTAAAGACAAAGTTATTGAACTTTTCTACTATACTAAACAAAATGGTAATTTCAAAATTTTGATTTTACGACTTTGGTGAAAAAAGGACCCGGGAGGGTTATTATCTAGTTCTTTCGGTCACTTAAAAATGGCACTTGAACTTTTAGTTTCATTTCAAATGAGTCCTCTCCCAATCACCTAGGATCATTGGTTCGATACAATCATCCCTGGGAGAACAAAGAAAAAATAATAATAATAAAAAGTAAACACGCATCAGTGATCTTTCTTCTGGGAAAAAATTAAAATCCCACATTTTTAATAGCGGGGGCGTGAAAACTCTAATGAAAGGTTCTCTAATACGCTGAATCTGATGGCGCAATTTCCAATAAGATTCCATGACTTTTCGGGGATTTTTCAGTCTTTTTTTCAAAAATCAGGCAAATTTTCTCGGACTCGTAACTTTTGATGGGTAGCATTAAACTGGAAGAATCTTATATATTTGGAATCGCCATAAAAAGTCAATTCTTTTGATGTAACTATTGATATCAAATTCGGTATCTTAGAGTTTTGGTTACTATTGGGCTGAGTCATGCCCTGCTTACAATTCGTTACCACGAACTGTTTGATATCGAAAACGTTTATAAGAACTGAAAGTAGTGGCTGATGTTCAGAAAAATCAGCTGTGTTTGAGAGTTTATACAGATCCCGCTGCTTTGCATTTAGCAACCAAAAATAATATTACAATTATCTCTGCTTCGCATTTAGAAACCAAACATAACGTTACACTATAAAGCTTGAATGAACTGAAATAGAATAAAAAAAAAATAAATAAACCCTCTATTTAATGGGCAGACGTAACTCACACCGTCCTATGAGATGGGAGGGGTCGAAATAAAACGTAAAAAAAAGTAATCAGAGCGTTTAATAAATCATCGCCTCTGGCTACTTTTCTATTCTTCTGGTCCTAAACGATATCAAACAGTTCGTGGTAACGAACTGTAAGTAAGGTGCGACCCGGCTCAATAGTAACCGAAGCTCTAAAAAGCGGAATTTTGATATCAAAAGATACATCGAAAAAATTTGATTTTTATTCTGATTTAAATATATAAGTTTCATCAAGTTTAGTCTTACCTATCAAAAGTTACGAGCCCGAGAAAATTTGCCTTATTTTCAAAAAAAGGGTAAAACGCCTCCTAAAAGTTATATAACTTTAATGAAAATCACACTATCAGATTTAGCATATCAGAGAACCCTACTGTAGAGGT
>CM051266.1:41204104-41501604 GCA_027921565.1 Artemia sinica | reverse complement strand
GCTCAAAAGTGGTATACTAGATTCTGAAATATGTGAATTAGGTTTAGATGAATTGGAATCTTTTTAGAGTTAGAGACATATGAAGTGGGAATCTATCAAGATTCAGTCAGACAAAAACACTACTATCAGCTCAAAAGTGATATAGTAGAGTCTGAAATAGGTAAAATAGGTTTAGATGAATCGGATTTTGTTTAGAGTAAGAGATATATGAAGTGGGAATTTATCAAGATTCAGTCAAAATCAGACATTACTATCAGCTCACAAGTGATATAGTAGAGTCAGAAATAGATGAATTATCTTTAGATGAATCGGATTCTTTTAGCGTTAGAGACACATGAAGTGGGCATTTATCGAACATCAGTCAGACACACACACTACTATCAGCTCACAAATGATATACCGGAGTCTGAAATAGGTGAATTAGGTTTAGATTAATCGGATTCTTTTTGGAAATAGAGACATATGAAGTGGAAATTAATCAAAATTCAGTCATATATAGACACTACTTTAGCTAACAAGTGTAATGCTAGAGTCATAAATAAGTGAATTCGGTTTAGATGAATCGGATTCCTTTTAGAGTTAGAGACATATGAAGCGGGATTCTATCAAGATTCTGTCAGAAACAAACCCTACTATCAGCTCAAAAGTTGTATACTAGAGTCCAAAATAGGTGTATTGCGTTTATATGAGTCGGGTTATTCCTTTTAGAGTTAGAGACATTGAAGTAGGAATTTATCAAGATTCAGTCAGACATAGGCACTACTCTCAGCTCACAAGTGGTATGCTAGAGTCTCAAATAGGTGAATTAGGTTTAGATGAATCGAATTCCTCTTAGAGTTAAAGACATATGAAGTTGGAATTTATCAAGATTCAGTCAAACACAGACACTACTATCAGCTCATAATTGAGCTAGGCTTAGCATGGTGGGCCAAGCTAAGTGAACCTAACTTTTTACATGTCTCTCGATCTGTGCAATCTAATTCACCATTTTCATACTCTTTTATACCAGTTTTGAGCTTATAGTAATGTTTCTGTCTGACTGAATCTTGATAATTTCACCCTTCATATGTCTATAACTCTAAAAAGAATCCGATTCATCTAAACCTAAATCATCTATTTCAGACTCTAGTATACCCAGGAGCGTCCTTTGGGAAGGGCAAGAGGGGCAGTTGCCCCTCCAATAATGTGGAGAAAATATTATTATTTAGTCCATGCTCCTTCAATAGCCGGATATGGACCTCTCTTGCCCTCCCCCCCAATGAATACCACTTGAAATTCACCCCTGAGTATACCACTTAAGCTGATAGTAGTGTCTGTGTCTGATTGAATAATGATAAATTCCCACTTGATTTGTCTCTAACTCTAAAGGAATTCGATTCATCAAAACCTCATTCATCTATTTCAGATTCTAGCACACCACTTTTTAGCTGTTAGTAGTGTCTGTGTCCGATTGAATTTCGATAAATTCCCACTTCATACGTCTGTATTCCTAGAAAGATAATGATTCATCTAAACTTAATTCACCTGTTTCAGACTCTAGTATACCGCTGATGAGATGATAGGAGTGTCTGAATCTAAATAAATTCCCACTTCATATGTGTGTCTAACTCTAAAATCAATTTGATTCATCTAAGCCTAATTCATCTGTTTCAGACTCTAGTATACCACATATGAGCTGACAGTAGTGTCTGTGTCTGACTGAATCTGAAAAAATTCCCTCTTCATATGTCTCTAATTCTAAAAATATACGATTCATCTAAACCTAACTCACCTATTTCAGACTTTAGTATCCCCCATGTGAGATGATAGTAGTGTGTGTGTCTAACTTAATCTTGATAAATTCTCACTTCATACGTCTCTAAGTCTAAAAAGAATCCAATTCATCTAAGCCTAATTCACCTACTTCAGACACTAATATACCAAATGTGAGCTGATAATAGTGTCTGTTTCTGATTGAATCTCGATAAATTCCCACTTCATTTGTCTCTAACTCTAAAGGAATCCGATTCTTCAAAACCTTATTCATCTGTTTTAGATTCTAGCATACCACTTTTGAGTTGATAGTAGTGTCAGAGTCTGATTGAATTTTGTTAAATTCCCGCTTCATATGTCTCTATCTCTAGAAGAATCCGATTTATATAAACCCTATTCATCAGTTTCAGACTACAGTATACCATTTGTGTGCTAATAGTAGCGTCTGACTGAATCTGGATAAATTCCCACTTCATATGTCTCTAACTCTAAAAAGAATCCGATTCATCTAAACCTAATTTATCAATTTCAGACTCTGATATACCGCTTGTGAGCTGATAGTACTGTCTTTGTCTGACTGGATCTTGATAAATTCCCACTTGATATGTCTGTAACTCTAAAAAGAATACGATTCATCTAAACCTAATTCACCTATTTCAGACTAGTATTTCACTTGCGTGCTAAAAACAGTGTCTATGTCTGACTGAATCTTGATAAATTTCCACTTCATATGTCTCTAACTCTAAAAATAATCCAATTTATTTAAACCTAATTCACTTATTTCAGACTATAGTATATCACTTTTGAGCTGATAGTAGTGTTTTTGTCTGACTGAATCTTGGTAAATTCTCTCTTGATATGTCTCTAACCTTAAAAGAGATTCCGATTCATCTAAACCTAGAGTTTTCCACTTTTGAGCTGATAGTAATGTCTGTGTCTGACTGAATTTTGATAAATTCCCACTTCATATGTCTCTAACTCTAGAAAGAGATCGACTCATCTAAATTTAATTCACCTATTTCAGACTCTAGTATACCACCTGTGAGATAACAGTAGTGTCTGTGTATAACTGAATCTTAATAAATTCCCACTTCATGTGTCTCTAATTCTAAAAAAATCCAGTTTATCTAAACCTAATTCACCTATTTCAGAATCTGGTATACCACAAGTGAGCTGATGGTAGTTTCTGCATGCGACTGAATCTTAAAAACTGCCGCTTCATATGTCTCTAACTCTAAAAATAATCCGATTTATCGAAACCTAATTCACTTATTTCAGACTATAGTATATCACTTTTGAGCTGATAGTAGTGTTTTTGTCTGACTGAATCTTGATATATTCCCACTTCATATGTCTCTAACGCTAAAAAGATTCCAATTCATCTAAACCTAATTCACATATTTCAGAATTTAGTATACCACTTGTGAGCTGATAGTAGTGTCTGTGTCTGACTGAATCTTGATAAATTCACAGTTCATATTTCTCTGGCTCTAAAAAGAATCCAAATCGTCTAAACTTAATTCACTTATTTCAGGCTCTAGTATACCATTTGTGACCTGATATTATTGTATGTGTCTGACTGAAACTCTATAAATTCCTACTTCATATGTGTCTAATTTTAAAAGGAATCCAATTCATCTAAACCTAATTCACCTATTTCAGAATTTAGTATACCACTTGTGAGCTGATAGTAGTGTCTGTGTCTGACTGAATCTTGATAAATTCCCAGTTTATATTTCTTTAACTCTATAAAGAATCTGATTCGTCTAAACTTAATTCAACTATTTCAGACTCTATTACATCACTTATGAGCTGATAGTAAGGTCTATATCTGACTGAATTTTGATAAATTACCACTTCATATGTCTCTAGCTCAAACAAGAATTCGTTTCATCTAAACCTAATTCACATATTTAAGACTCTAGTATACCACTTTTGAGCTGATAGTAGTATCTGTATCTGACTAAATCTTGATAAATTCCTAATTCATACGTTTCTAAGTCTAAACCGAATCCAATTCATCTAAACCTAATTTACCTATTTCAGACTCTAATATATTACTTGTGAGCTGATAGTAGTGTCTGTGTCTGACTTAAACTTGGTAAATTCCCACTTCACATTTCTCTAACTCTTAAAAGAAGTCCATTCATCTAAACCTTATCTATCTAATTCAGACTCTAGTGTACCACTTGTGTGCTGATAGTAGTGCCTGTGTTTGACTGAATTTTGATAAATTCCCACTGCATATGTCTCTAACTCTAAAAACAATCCGATTCATCTAAACCTAATTCTTTTGTGAGCTGAGAGTCGTGTCTGTGTCTGACTGAATGTTGATAAATTTCTACTTCATATATATCTAACTCTAAAAATAATCCGACTGTGCCTGACTGAATCTTGATAAATTTCCACTTCATATGCCTCGAACTTTAAAAAGAATTTGATTTATTTAAACCTAATTCACCTATTTCAGACTCTAGTATACAACTTACGAGCTGATAGTGCTGTCTGTGTCTGACTGAATCTTGATAAATGAAAACTGCACATGTCTCTAACTCTAACAACAGAATCTGATTCATCTTAACCTAATTCCCCTATTTCAAACTCTAGTATACCACTTGTCAGCTGATAGTAGTGTCTTTGTGTGTTTGAATCTTGATATATTCTCACTTCACATGTCCCTAACTCTAAAAAGGATCCAATTCATCTAGACCTAATTCACATATTTCAGACTCTGGTATTCCAACTTGTGAGCTGATAGTAGTGCCTATATCTTACTTAATCATGATAAATTCCTTACTAAGGATATCAAATGCATTTTAACCATATGTATCCTTATTTCTCAAAACTAAAAGCCAAGTTCCTCAAAATGATCTAACATTGCTAAGGATATTAGATGCAGATTGACTATATGCATACTTGTTTCTCGAGACTAAAAACCTAAGTTTTTTCAAAATTCATCTAAGCGTAATTCTTTTCTGAGCTGGGAGTATTGTCTGTGTCTCACTGAATGTTGATAAATTCCCACTTCATATATATCTAGCTCTAAAAAGGATCCGACTGTGTCTGAAAATCTTGAGGAATTCCCACTTCATATTACTCAAACTTTAAAAAGAATTTGATTCATCTAAACCTAATTCACCTATTTCAGACTCTAGTATGCCACTCGTGAGCTGATAGTACTGTCTGTGTATGACTGAATCTGGATAAATGAAAACTGCATATGTCTCTAACTCCAACAAAAGAATCTTATTCATCTAAACCTAATTCCCCTATTTTCAACTCTAGTATTCTAGTTGTCAGCTGAGAGCAGTGTCTTTGTCTGACTTAATCATGATAAATTCCTTACTAAGGATGTCAGATGAATTTTAACCATATGCATCCTTATTTCTCAAAACTAAATCTAAGTTCCTCAAAATGATTTAACATTGCTAAGGATATGACATGCAGTTTGACTATATGCTTACTTGTTTCTCAAAACTAAAAAGCTAAGTTTCTCAAAACGGTCTAATATTGCTGAGGATATCAGAAGCAACATTTTTAATGAAACAATGTTACATACAATATTATATATTATTAATACCATTGAACATCTTTGGACATTTTGAATCTGTTCCATAAAAATTCATCATGTTCTCTCTTGGTAGTGTAGCTATTCTCTTCTCTTGGTTCCTGACCAGTAGAATAATCACTAATCCATTTTGAGTCACACACAATTTTTATGTCACTTACCGGCTCAATATGCGTTTTGACATTTCTATTATTGGGTTCCTTGCTTATATCTGTTGGTATACGATCAAAGGTGGTAATAGTGTTCACTTGCGCTTTGTTTTTCATCGATTCATCTTTACATTCCTAAGTGATTTAGCCAATGTCCTTTTATTTTGCCTGCAATCTCACAGTCTAGTACTACATTATTTTTACATGGATCACTGTTCCGGCACGTAGACAAGATATGGTTTATGATATTAGTAAAGGAATACGCCTGTCTTCTTTTTACCTTCCGATGAATGCTAATAACCGAAAGCTGATAGGTGTTATCACTGGGTAATGTGCTATCACAAGCACTACCAAGAAGACGCCCCTCTTCATCAACTCTTATTTTTATGTTGGCATTATCTTTGAGTGATATCATCTCAGGAGATCTCACTCTCGCATATCCATCATGATAAGAGTTGAATTTTTTTGGTACTCCAAAGAAGTTTATTCTCTCACTGTCATGACAACGCACGAGTACATTTCCTCTGAGATCCCTACTAGTACTTGTTTCATTCTGTAAATGTTTGTCTTAGTCAGCATTCAACCCAACAATGACTTTATCATGTGCACACACTTTCTTCAAGCATTTATCTTCACTTTTTTTTAAATAGGATGCAAGTGTTTATCCTTCCAATGTACAAAAATACTGATTGAACATATACAATAAACTAGGCAGTGTCGATGAATAACTATAGAGTACCACCGGGGCAGCCGCACAAAAAAAAGTTGAAAAAATTCTGCCGAAAAAATCTTGTCAAAAAAAGAAAAGTATTACTACAAACATTATTTTTCTAATAGTCAAAATCACGATTAAAATATCTAAATCATCTTCATTTCGTATTTAAAAAATATCACTAGTGATTTTTTTGTTTTAAGTATAT
The DNA here is from genome assembly GCA_027921565.1 of Artemia sinica. NCBI lineage: Eukaryota > Metazoa > Arthropoda > Branchiopoda > Anostraca > Artemiidae > Artemia > Artemia sinica. Next base: position 41,495,215 of record CM051266.1, on the reverse strand, counting down.
TTTATGTCATTTTAAGCCATGAAAAAAGTTGAAAAATTTCTAAGTAAAAAAATGAAAAATAATTTGAAGCTAAAAAAACAGAAAAAAATCCAGTTTACTACTTGTGAGCTGATAGTAGTGTCTGTGTCTGACTGAATCTTGGTAAATTCCCACTTCATATGTCTCTAACTCTAAAAAAAAATTTGATTCATCTCTCTCAGACTATGGTAAAAACTTAATTCATCTATTTCAGACTCTAGTGTATCACTTTTGAGCTGATAGTAGTATCTGAATATTGATAATCCATATCATGTTTATTTCGTATGTGGAATATATCAAAAATGTTTTTTTGTTTCAGTATATTTTTTGTCATTTTAAGATATGACAAAAATTTGAAAAAATTTAGAAGTAAAAAAAATTAAAGTTAAAATAAAAATTAAGAAAATCGAAACATTAAGTAAAACATGGGAGGGGTGCAAAAAGTTAGGGGGGACACTGGGCCCCTTTGAGGCTGGCTCAGGGATGTAAATAAGTTCCCTCTTAAAGAAGTGTTGATATAATCACTCATTCCCTTAAATATGATGGTACAAGTGGTTACATTATGACAATGTTATAGATGATGTCAAGTAAAGTTCAATACTATAGCATAAATTCTATTAGTATAATCTCAAATTGAATAAAATGGTTTACTTAAGTGGTCATCGCTATTCTGTACTTGAATCAATTGACTTGAGAAGGTTGAATATAAATTTCATCATATCCTGACATGAATTCGGATACCTGTCTGTAAGTAGGTCAATGACCCAAATTGGATTGTCCAATCTTGAATATTCAAACGTGGGTGTATCCTCTGTTTTGTATAGCATTCAAGTGGCTTGAAGGGTCTTCTTCCTGTATTGCAGAATAATTTATGTAATTTCAGTAGTTGTATATGCTATAGTGCTGAATAAATTATGTAATTTCAGTAGCTAGAAAGGCCATACTACTTCTTTGGGGGTGTGTACACATACATACGTGTGCAACACGAGTGCTGACGGGATGAAATATGATGGTCACATGCTTGACCATCCTCAACTGGAAAAGTGAAAATTTTTCTGTTCTATATTTTTGACTCGATAAGTTTTATATGGCAATTTTTGATTCTAGTTGTGCTTTTTTCATAATATCCACAAAAACGGAAGAAAATCACCTTGATATTAAAAATAAATAAATGATTTAAATTAACAGCTTAATATTTATTGAAAATAGTCTGGAATATCTATTCCTGAAACTCTTAGTAATTTTTGATTTAATAACGTTACAAAATTTGAAACATAAGAAACATATTTTGTTTTCAGTAAAGTATAAGTAATGTTCTGGTATTAGATGGTGTAGTCCCGCATTTGCTTCCTCTTTCACCTTTTTTGCAGGTTTTCACTCCAAGTGATATTCCTGATATTAGAAAGTGTTTTTACAAATATGCGAAATTCCTACACAACAAAATTTGACTACTTCGGCTGCCCCTTTGGACTAGCAACAACACTGTTTCGACCAGGTATGGAGTTACTAGCCCCTTACATTCTAGCCGAAGAAGAACTGAGTTGTTTAAAAAGAAGCTGAATTTCGATTCTACTTTCTAGAACGTCTTTCTATGGGCTTGTCGTTGGTTAAGTGTTGCTTTACATTCGTTGTATTTTTTTCCTTCCCTACTCAGTCAGTTGTGGCTCTTGGGCATTATGATGAGGAATAAAACTTTATTTACTTGCTGTGTGTGGTACTGTGTGTTTACTTAGTATTATGTGGTACTGTGTGTCGTAGTTTTTTTAAGTTATTAATTAAAACAACTTTTTCAACAAAATAATCTTTCCAAAGAAAAGTAAAGAACTCCATTAATCCAAAAATGAGCAAAAATAAAATCAAATAATCTACCAAGTGCGAAACCCAAATGAAACCCAAAACGAACAGAAATTACAATAAATAGCCGAGTCAGACTCAAAACGAATAGAAATTAACATGAGTAGGGCTCAAAACCCCTATGCCTTCCCAAGACCAGAATATAATTTGCACTTTACTGAAATAATATAAATGTTTTTACTTTTATAACTTTAATAAATCAAATAATATTAACATTTTGATTACTAAATATCAGTATATGTATATTAAACTGACAATGCGCATTCATTTGTATTTTTTTCAGTAAAGTGCAAATTATGATCTGGCCTTGGGAAGGCATAGGGGTTTTGAGCCCTGGTCATGTTAATTTCTGCTCGTTTTGAGCTTGACTCGGTTATTTATTGTAATTTCTGTTTGTAAAACTTTATAGTTTGGCCTGCTATTTGTATGCTGGAGAAAAATTTTCAGCAATTTTTAACAACATACACCCTTTTAAAAATCTGGACACATATAGTAGTGTTTAATCTAGTTTCATACCTCCTCTAGTTGACCAGAAATAGAGAACTTGATACCATTCGCATAAAAAATCTGTTTACTTTCTTTGATAGCTTGGATACACTTACGCTTTTTCGATTTGGTTAAATTTTAAGAGCAGAAGCAGCCCCAAAACTTTTAACATAATACCCTGAATCATTCTTGGGATACTGATGATATTCCTTATTGGGAATTAGCATTAACATAGTGCATTTTGATTTAATCTTAAGGCAAAAGGGCACTAGCCCTTTCAATTTCCAATCGACTGAGCCCTTTTCGAAGTTTCTGTGACAACGCTTTATATAAAAACCTTATATGCCCTAGGGCGTAACTTACATCCCTTCCCCTGAGGGGGTTGTCATCCTCAAAGACATAGTTTTCGGACCTTTCAACTACGTTGAACAAAATGGTTATCTAAAAAGTTTGATTGTATCTGTTTGGGGAAATGGTGGGCGTGAGAGGGGGTTACTTGCCCTTCCATCACTTTCGACTATTAAAAAGGGCATTAGCAGTTTCAGTTTCCAATCAAATGTTTCTTTTTTGAATTTTCTACGACAACGCTTTCTATGAAAAAAACCTTAAATGCCCCCAGGGGATAGCTTACAACCCTTGCCCTGAGGGCTGTGGGGGGGAGTGTCATCCTCAAAAACATAATTTCTGGACTTTTTAACTACGTCGAACAAAATGGCTATCTCAAAATTTTGATTGGATGTGTTTGGGGAAATGGTGGGTGTGGGAGGGGTGTTAGTTATCCCCCAATCACTTTCGACTTTTAAAATAGGGCACAAACCCTTCTAATTTATGATTGAATGAGCCCTTTTTGAAGTTTCTACAACATCACTATCGATAAAAACCTTATATGTCCCCAGGGCCTAACTTACAACCCTTGCTCCGAGGGCCCTGGGGGGTTATCATCCTCAAAGACCTAATTTCTAAAACTTTTATCCTTTTTGAACAAAATGGCTATCTCGAAGTTTTGATTGGATGTGTTTGGATAAATGGTGAGCAAGGAAGGGGTGTTAGTTGCCTTCCAATCATTTCCACAATTAAAAAGGGCACTAGCCATTTCAATTTCCAATCAAATGAGTCCTTTTTGAAGTTTCTACGACAACGCTTTCTATAAAAACACTTCTATGCCCCCAGGGCATAACTTGCAACCCTCGCCCTGAGGACTGTGGGGGGAGGGGGGTTGTCATCCTCAAAGACCTAATTTCCTGAGCATTCAACTACGTTGAACAAAATGGCTATCTCAAAATTTTAATTGGATGTGTTTGGGGAAAAGGTGGGAGTGAGAGGGGGGTAATTGCCCTCCAACCGCTTTCGACTATTAAAAAGGGCACTAGCCCTTTGAATTTCCAATCAAATGAGTCCTTTTTGAAGTTTCTACGACAACACTTTCTATAAAAACCTTATATACCCCCAAGGCATAATTTACAACCCTTGCCGTGAGGGCTGTGGGGGAGTGTCCTCCTTAAAAATATAATTTCTATCTGGAAATCAGCTACGCTGAACAAAATGGCTATCTCAAAATTTTGATTGGATGTGTTTGGGGAAAAGGTGGGCGTGGAAGGGGTGTTAGTTGCCTTCCAATCACTTTCGACTATTAAAAAGGGCACAAGCCATTCCAATTTTCAATCAAATAAGCCCTTTTTGAAGTTTCTAAGACAACTACTTTCATACCAAGTGCCCTGGTCTAAAGAAAAAGAAATAATAATAAATAACACATTGTGCCACCATGGTTCTTTTTTTAGGCAGCGCGATTGCCCTGCCTATGATTACTCTTTTATTTTTTCTTTCTTTCCCACTCCGTCAGTTGTGTGCTTTTGAGGATTATGATGGGTAATAAAATTTTATTTATTTACTATTATATGTGGTAATTTCTGTTAGTTTTCAGCTTGACTTAATTATTTATTGTAATTTAAATTCACCTTGGGTTTCATTTAGTATTGATAGTGATTTACCTTCGTTAGTAGTGTAGTAGTAACGATACAAGCGGGCAGTACTCCCACCATACAAGCGGGCAGTACCCCTTTATTGGGTCAATGATAGAGAGCGGGCAGGTGGGACATCACTGTATTAACGATAGAGAGCGGGCAGGTGGGACATTACTGTATCAATGAAAGAGAGCGGGCATGTGGGACATTACTGTGTTAACGATAGACAGCGGACAGGTGGGACATTACTGTATCAATGAAAGAGAGCGGGCAGATTGGACATTACTGTATTAACGATAGAGAGCGGGCAGGTAGGATATTACTATATTAATCTAAGAGACATGACAGGTAAAAAAAAATTTCCTTATTACCTTTTATACATGTATCATAAAAAAATCACCACGCCTATAAAGTCATATCTTCGGTTGGTTTTTATGTTGTAATTATAATCAACATACCATGAAAGTTTGTGCTGTTCACAGCACAGTGATTTTATATTCAATTTCATGTTTCTGTTGAAGTCATGGCAGTTTTCATACATCGATGGTTTTTTTCCTGGTATCGTTAAATGAACTTGATGGTTACGAAATTCTGTCTGTTAAGCAATATGTTAGGTGTGTTTTTTTATGTTTCTCCTTGATCACGGGTATAAAAACTCTGATGATGAGTTATTTACCCAGTTCAAAATTGGCATTTGAAATAACACCTTGAATTTGAACAAAAGGAATATTGATGAAAGCTACAAGCAAGAAGTAAGTTATTCATTTGAATTCTTAGTGGGTAAAGAAATTAATTCCAATATATTTTATCGAATGGTTTATACATTCCCCTTATAGTTAACGAATTGTTAAATATTTCTGAATCTGGATCTTCAGAGGTCGGTAAAGAGCAATATCATAATTAAAAAAGTGCGTTTACACTGCATTTAAAGGGTTTGCACGCTTAATACATAAGGCAAATCTGATTATTTTTTATACTGGCCCAAAGTACTCCCCCAATATCCCCAACCCTAAACACCCCTCCATACACCCCATCCCTCCCTCATTCTACCCGCCCCCTCCAAAACAACTCCAATCCCCCCCAAACCCCCCTCCCCTCTAACAACCCCCCCGTCCCCGCCCCAACTTTTTTTTCGAGTTTTTTCAACCTTTTTTTTACATGTATTAAAATGACATGAAACATACTAAAAACTTGAAAAAATCACATTTAATGTTTTCCAGCTTCAAAATGGGAATGATATAGATATGTGTGTCGCGACTTTTACTATTTGAAAAATAATGTTTGTAGTGACCATTTTTTGTTTTCGAACTGAAATTTTACACCCCCCTTTTTTTCAATGTATTAAAATGATACCAGGAAAATACGTAGAATGACACATTTGATTTAAATTTTAAAACATATTCATGTGCATACCCTACTCCTATTGGTAGGGACTGATGGGTCTTATTCAGCATTTTTCATGAAAAACAAACTAATTTTTTTTAGGATTTCCCAGAGCTCCCCCTACCCGTTAAGAAGACAAGGAGAGCCGAATCGACTCCACTGGTCATTTCAAACAGACCAACTGCTATACAATATGCTCATCGGCCGAAACCATTAATCTCATCAAGAACCATCGTAAACCACCCAATAGCCAGCTGTCCAGCTGCCACATCCAACATCCACAACAAGATTTCACATCCATCCGGACCCATCATACACCATTCAACTGTCCAACTACCACACCCAACATGCAAGCTCTAGTCCCATTCCAAGATGCTGAAGTAGTCAGGGAACCAGTCGCCTTTCGCCGTGACTACGTAAGAAAAATTGAATCTTCTCTCTCTCTCTCTCTCTCTTATCTCTGTATATATCTATCCCAGTGTGCGTGTTATAAACAAAGAACAAAGGCGAGTTATTAAGTGTCTATGTTCGTGAGCTATGTTTTAATGACAAAAAAACACAACGTTTCATTGTTAGGATCCAAAATAAATTAAGAAGTATAAAAAAAGTAATAAAAGGATACCCCATCTACAGTTTTAGGTTATTAAACAATGAAAATATTTTTTTCAGCTTAATAGAAGTGTCACATCACCATAAAAAAATAATAGGATAAAAAAATAATATAATTTCTCTTTTTTATACAGGGTTGCACTTGAAGCATCATATAAAACAAATACATGCACATACATACATGCACATACATACACACATACACACACACACACACACACACACACACACACACACACACACACACACACACACACACACCACACACACACACACACACACACACACACACACACACACACACACACACACACACACACACACACACACACACACACACACACACACACACACACACACACAAACACACACACACACACACACACACACACACACACACACACACACACACACACACCACACACACACACACACACACACACACACACACACACCACACACACACACACACACACACACACACACACACACACACACACACACACACACACACACACACACAACACACACACACACACACACACACACACACACACACACACACACACACACACCACACACACACACACACACACACACACACACACACACACACACACACACACACACACACACACACACACACACACACACACACACACACACACACACACACACACACACACACACACAGGAACTCTCACCATCAACAATCCTAAGGACCAACAATCTATTTGACGGCATGGAGATACCGCCTTGATCTAGAGCTTGTGGTATAAAGAACTATTTTTTGGATAAAACCCAGTTTTACATTGTGAGTGATTTCCCAGTGGACTCTTATTTGAAGAGTTTTATTTATAATCGGCTTATCTTTTGTTTGGTTATTTTGACCTCTGTGATTTTGACCTCTGTGTCACACACACACACACACACGCACCCAGAGAGAGAGAGAGAGAGAGAGAATCTAAATATTTTTTTTCTGGTAAAAGAAATAATAAACTTCACATTCATTTTTTAGATAAATGTACAGGAACTCTCACCATCAACAATCCTAAGGACCAACAATCTATTTGACGGCATGGAGATACCGCCTTGATCTAGAGCTTCTGGTATAAAGAACTATTTTTTGGATAAAACCCAGTTTTACATTGTGAGTGATTTCCCAGTGGACTCTTATTTGAAGAGTTTTATTTATAATCGGCTTATCTTTTGTTTGGTTATTTTGACCTCTGTGATTTCCCCTAGAAACAATTATTTTAACTCATTGTTGCCGATTGGAGGTTGCCAATAGACGATTTTTTCCGCCAAATCTTGTATAAAAAATTAACCAAATTACTAGAATTCCACCAATTTAAAACAAATTTCAACCTTTTCTTAAGGTGCGTCAACAGTACCGCGTGGATCGCTTGGTACCAAGCCGAAAAGGGGAGAGAACCTGCCGGAAGTGCTGTATTGGTACCTGTCGGTTTTTAATTAACCATAAATTGCAGGGGAGAGGTGAGCAGGTCTCGACGCTTCCCTTGCTCCCGGTGATCTCTTTGCGGCTATTCAACCTTGTTTCTGACTAAGTGAGACACCTGCTGTATGTTTGTTTGCTAAATATAATACGGATCCAGCAGCTTGTATGGTCTCCAGTCTTGAACTTTTTATACCGTGCCCGGGCTGTGGGGAATGTTCATGCCGATATTGCGAAAAGCGGTGCGGACTTTTTTAGCACTGATTCATTAATGGAAGCAAAGAAAATATTGTGGAATTTTGCAAACTGCACGAATTGCCCAAGTGACCGACAGAAAGCTGCAGATAACTGTCTGGACATGCCAAGAATTTTTGAAAAGTGTGATGAAAAGCAGATACCCCTACCCCATTTCGTGCTCTACGAGCCTGACGAAGTACCAGTTATCGCAGGGGAATCAAGTGCTACACTTACTCGTAAAGTTAACGAACTATGTGTCAAATTTGATAATTACGTCCCGTTGAAGCGCAACCAGCTGCCTTCTTTGTCTCAAGCCCCCAAACAATCATCCAAACCCTCTTTTGCCGTTATGTTAAAGAATACACCTTAAACGCAAAATGACCCCAAGACCGCAAAATTTTTATTGATAAACTTGTGTGGTGACTCGAAGTCGGCGATAACTGAGCTTAGACCAGGAAAAGATACTTGGCGTCTCGTTGTAAGTGATAAAAATGACGCTACTGCTGTAGCTGATGCTATTAAATCTAAGGACTAATCGCTAAGCCTACAGCTAAAAGTTCCAGTGTATTATGGAATTGCCCGTTTCTTTCCTGACAGTGTTACTGGCGGTCAGTTGCAGAACTTGATAACTAACTTTACCGAAGTCTCCCGTATCGGCAAAACTAGGTCCTACAAGCTTCGGTTCTCTCGCCAAGAAGAATTATTAGCAGTCATTTTCTCGTCAGTGATAATCGAGTACGAGCGAATCCGCATTGATAAGTTTCTCCCTCACCCTCCTGGCTGCTACAACTGCCAAGCTTACGGACATATTGCCCAGCACTGTAGAGCTCTTACTCGCTGTTCGCGTTGTGCGCAGACAGGACATTCGAACAAGCTGGAAACCCCTGTCAAAATAAAATTAAGTGTGCACTGTGCAACCACGCTGACCATCCTTGCTGCAGCTACAAATGTCCTGTCGCACAGAAACTTATGAATCCCCTAAAATGAGCACGGATCTACGCGTTACATCATGGAATATTAATGGAAGCGTCTCTGTGAAATTACCCGTAATCCAAACTCTATGTGACACGAATGACGTTCTCTGTCTGCAAGAGCACCTTCTCACTGCCGACATTCTATGTTTGTTGAGCAAGACTGCTTCTACTGTTGTAATAAGTCGTGCCGCTAGACACTCCGGGGCCGGTCGGCTGAGTGGAGGTACTGCTATTCTTGCTATAAACGTCCTCATGCCCGAATACTTTCGCGACAGTGACTATTTTACGGCAGAAAAAATTCAGAATTATGTAATGGTCTCAGTGTATTTACCAACCGATTACCGTAATGCTACATCAGACAGACAATTTGATCAAGCATGGCGCCGAGTCAGTTCCCTCGTGTCTGATTGTGAACTGCAAAACCTAGCAATAATCCTTGCTGTTGATATGAACTGTAACCTTTTTGAAGACAGTAGCAGTCGTGCTAATATTCTGAATAGTATGTGCCCTAAGCTCTTGGCGGTCGAGAATACTCAATGTATCACATATATCCATAACTCTGGCAGTACCTCTTCTCTGGACTTCTTCATGTGTTCCTCGAATGTAAAACCAGACTCAGGATCCTCACTTATCTCCACTTTCCAAGTCTCGGACCATATGCCTATCAGTAATATATTCCCTGTTCAACTTCTTGCACCGAGTGGCCCAAGTCCAGACAATGATACTAAATGGCATGAAACCACTGACTGGGCTCGTGCAGATATGTTTATGTTCCAGGCTGTCATTGATTCCATTTTCAAAAAGATCAAAGTGCCGTTTCATCTACTTTCCCCTAAAAAACTATTAACCTTTGCAGAGAAGCAAATATTGCTGAATATTTACTGTGCAGAGATCGTTCACGCTCTTCGCTCTGCCGAGCGTGCTAGTTTACCCGCACGAAGAGTACGTTTTGGAACTGAGAAGCATGGTTGGTCAGGTAACGCTGACCTCGTTGATTCTTGTGCTAACGAGAAAATTCTGGTTTCATGTCTGGAAGGAGTGTGGTATGCCACGGCAAGGTTTGATAAATGAAATTCGCCTGAAAACAAAGCGACATATTACGAAAGTGCTTAGGCAACACCAGCTAAATCAGTAGCTGAACCATCAAGTAAAGCCACAAATGAACCTATTTCGTATGAAAACTGCTCAAAAGAGATAATTCAAAAGCCTATAATGCTTTCAAAATTAACAGTGACCAGTGGTATGGTTACTTTAAAAGTGAAGTTTCCGAGCCTGATCCATCATTGTCAAACCAATATGAAAGGGAGCTTGATGGTTGCTTTGGCCAACCAACTGATGAGATCAGTTTTATTGTTACTCGATCTGTGGTTACTGAGTGCATTTCTAAGCTACAAAAGAAAACTTCTCGTGGTGTTGATGGTCTCTGTGCACAGAATCTAAGATGTGGGTCCCCTCTCCTGATTGAGCATTTGACCTTACTCTTTCAGATGATATTCTGTTGCGGTATAGTTCCTGATTTGTTTAGTACTGGAGTAATAACCCCGGTATTAAAAAGGGGAAAGCCCAAGGACCAATGTCCTTCTTTTAGACCAATTACAGTGTCACCGGTTTTATGCAAATTTTTTGAGTTACTAATTATTGACGAGATATTTGTTAAGTGTTATACTCCGGATAACCGATTCGGCTTCAAGAAAGGAGTAGGCCGTGACCATGCTCACCATTTGATTGCTAATTTACTTCTAGATTCTCATAAAAATAATGAGGTAGTATATTTTACCGGGTTAGACGTATCTAGAGCTTTCGACACGGGTATACATCCACATATCTTCTTGACTGATTATAAGCGTGGAGTCAATATTTCTGTCATCAAATCGATACGGGATATGTATAAAAAGCTAAATGCCAAAGTTAAGGTTACCATCTCACCTGGTACTGTGGAGCTCACTCCTTCAATTCCAGTAAAAAAGGGGCATTAGAAAGGTCGCTATTACTTCCCCCCCCCTTGTTTAATAATATTGTCATTGTGCCACAACAGAAACCTCTAACCACATGTATATTTAATGGTATTGATGTTTCGCTAGCTAACTATGCCGATAACATCCTGGACATTAGTGGAACAGCCTTTGGAATTGAGGAAAATTTGGAATTCTCGATAGGGAGTATAAACATATAGGCCTTCGATTTAATGAGAGTAAGACTGAGTTCCTGGTGTTCAATCACCGTTCAGATTGCCCGACAAATTTTCAGTTAGGTGAACATGCTACTAAAGCACAAGATACACTGACGTATCTTGGTGTACCGATTGGGTCAAATCTTCGCACCACGCGTCAACTTTGAAAGATTTTTTTTGCTAGAAAAGCTAGGAATGCTTATGGTTTACTAGTCGCGTTAAAGTTTAAATTTAACCGTCGTATCTTAGCTAGCACTTATAACGCCTTTGCTGTTCCAAATCTACTTGCCCTTACACCATTTGGGTCTCTTCTTACTGCTTCAGATATTAGGGATATACGGACAGGTTTCTACAAGTATGCTAAATATTTGCTAAGGCTGCCTCTCTGGACTAATAACAGCTCACTATCCTTGCGGCATGGAGTTGCAAGTTCAGTGTCAGCGGTACAGAAAAGAAATGAGAGATGTCGGAGGTAAATTAGTGGTGAAAGCACCTTTTAAAATTGTCCGTCTTTGATAATAGGTTTTTTCTTACATATAATTAACCCTATTTGTAATTTTTTTTTCTTATTGTCTGTTTTTCTCTGTTTTGGTTCTGTTTGTATTTGTCAGAATTTAATTTTTTTTCATTTTCTTTCTTTATAGTCCATCAGTGTTGCATTTTACATTTATGATAGGCAATAAATTTATACATACATACAATTCGAAGATAATCTCCATGTCGAGTCAAAGGAATGGATTACAAATTTGTTAAACAATTATTTTGGTGATGATAGTAGTAGCAGTAGTATGCTTCTTCCGGATATAGGGATAGTTACATTAATGTACCAAGTACATCTACAGGGGGTATGGGTCAACCAACTACCCTGGAATCTCAAGGTGTATTAGAGAATATGTGGGCTGATCGTCTCAGTCCTGATACACTCGAAGGTTTGTTGAGTGAGTTGGAGGATTTCACACCATGCAACATCCCCATAATTGAGCAAATTGGTGCAGGACATGAAATCCCCGTAACGCCCCCTTTCATGTCCGATTTTAATTTAGCTGACTCTGCCTTGCACAATGTATATGGTTAATAGGGCTGAGTTTGGGGGTCCATTTAATTCACTAACGTCAGATAGCATAATAACGGATCCGGTAGATATAGTACACTCCTACGTGGGCAAATTTCGAGCCCTTCTTGAAAGAGTGATTCGGGAGGGAGGTGGGAGGGATGAGATTAAGGTTGCCATCGGACAAAAAATAATTTATTTAAATGAAAAGGCGATTGAGGTGTATGAGCGTTATTTACGTACTGAAATGCTACCACTTCATCCGGACCTGAATAATTTTGAGGGTGTTTTTATGGAATGGGTTGATAATATAGTAACAAAATTGGAAAGTAATACTGAGGTGGGTAGTGGGTCGGTGGTTTTATTTATTGGGAGTTTGGAAAATAATGTGGGTAAATTTAAAAAGAATTCAATTTTAAAAGGAGGTGAGAGGGGATGGTGGGGGCAAAATATAATGAAAATTTAAAGGGGTATAATGGTGTAAAACACTTCACTTTCGATACGGGGCTTCAATGCTTGAAATATGCATTTCTTGTGGCAGCTCACAAGCCTCTGCAAAAGGAAGCTAGTAAGACACTGTTGGACGATTTTGCAGTTAATGGGAGTCCAAATTTCACTATAGTAGATTTTAATTGTTTAAATAATCAATATCCAGTAATACTTAATGGGATAACTATTTTTGAGCGGGCTAATGTAAATTTAAAGATTGGTGTTATTGTTTTAAAATATGAAACAGAATTTGAGGGGGGTGAGCGAAAAAAGGGGGATATATTTCCAGTGAGGGCTCCATCCATTCAATCAGTGGAACATGGGGTTCGGCTTCTTTACAAGCCAGCCGGTGAACCCGATTCAATAAGACATTTTTTTTCAAAACAAAATATTAGTTGGGTTCTGGGGCAGGGTAAATGGAAGCAACGAGGGGAATGCCATTATTGTCCGACATGTCTTTCTAGATTCCGGTCAGAAATTAAGTCAAATAATCATATGAAGCATTACAAGCGTCATGGATGTCAATCTGTGCAAACGGTTAGCGGTGACAGGGCCATCTTGCGATTTAAGAACTTTCAAAATTCACTCCAACAGAGTGAAAAGGTGGCCTTAGACTGCGAAGCCACCCACATAGATGTGTACAATACATTGAATTCAACTCTTTTTTTAAAAAAAAACATGGGTTCATTGCAGTCTCTTATGCTCACGCACAAAGAGACTCGTGTAATTCCATACAATTGGTAAAGGTAGTTTAGAGATTGGTTGGTGAGGATTTTATGCTCTCAGCCATGATAGCACTTAATCAAACAGCAAATATATCAATGTCACGGCTAAGAAAAATACATCCTATCCAATGACTCTATCACCAGAGGACGAGTTGGCTACTAAAACTGAAAAAATGTGTTGGGTTTGTAAGGGGAAATTTGTTGAGGGAAATGGTAAAGAGGGAAAGGGGGTAAGGGGAAAGGAGGTAAAGGGATGGTCCGCTACCTTGATCATTTGGGCAACCCGATTGTATCAAGATTGAGTAATTTTCGTGAAGTGACCCATCAATCGTGTAATTTAAACGTTAGCCAACAATATTTTCTACCTGTTTATATACACAATTCCAGCTATGATCTGAAATTTATTTTACCGGCGTTGGCACGATTGCAACGAGGTGAAGTTGTAGATGGCACATGCGTAGATTGTTCTTTTTCATATAATATCATACCCAAGTCGTCTGAAAAGCTGCTGCTCTTAGAATTAAAATGGCAAATAATGAATAATGATAAATTGTGCGTGAATAAAATCCATTTTTAGACTCCTTTAGCTTCTTCCCCAAATCCCTAAGACAACTCATTCAAGTACAGAAAAGTGGTGATTTTAATAGTTTCTCCCTCCTTAAGCAACACCTCCTTAAACATCACTTTCTAGATGGTGAAATGTATGATTTATTAACTTGTAAGGGGATATACCCGTATGAGTACTACAACTCCACCGCGAAGCTTTCTGAGGAACAATTGCCGTCCATCGCCTCGTTCTGCGACTCTTTTTACGATTGTCAATGCACTACTGTCGACTATGAATTTACCAAGAGGGTTTGGGCTAAGGAAGGGTGTAAAAATGGGTGGGAATATTGTAGATTGTACCTGGCAAGTGATGTATTGACGTTGCTGGTTATTGTGTGTAAGAAGACGGATAAAATCTATGGGGAACTTGGGTTGGATTTAGGTTATTATTTTTCGACTCCTCATTTGGTGATGGATTTCATTCTTAAAATCAGTAAAAAGGAAATAGGCTGGATCACCGACGTGGATCAGCATCTATTTGTAGAGAGATCAATGAGGGGAGGGCATGTTTTTCATGGATATCATTTCCTTGAAACTGATCTGACTGGATAAGACACCGGTGTAAAGTCTGATGCAGATTTCTTAGATATGAACTCCCTCTATCCGTCGGCAATGTCTCACTACTCTTTGCCGTGTGGAAATTATAAATGGCTTAACGATCCTTGTGCTTCATATTTCCCCAACATTGCCAGTGTTGAGGAAAATGGACCGCAAGGATGGTTTTTGAAATTGATGGCGAAATACCGGTGGAGCATCATTACTCGGTGAAGGATTTTGTTTTCCCGCGCATAAACAGAGCGGTGACTAAGGCCTCTTTGAGTCCATACAATATTTCTAAGGTAGAGGATGGGAGTATGCACTGGACACCTCCAAAACAAAACTTATCGCTGACCTTCATCCGAAAGAGAATATCATTGTAAATCATGTTCGTTTGCGGTGGATGGTAGCCAACGGTTTCAACGTCACAAGGATACATAGAGCCCTCCAATTTGACAAGAAAACCTATTTGAACACGTTTATTGACACTTTTGTCAGTAAACGTTCCGAAGCGAAAACGAAGGTTGAAAAGGAATTCTTTAAACTCATTTTAAACTTGTCCTTCGGTAAAATGTGTGAGAGTGTACGTAATCGATGTCGTTGTGACGTTGTGACTGACCCAAAAGAATGTGCTTGAATTGTTGCCAATCCAAACTTCACATCGTTCACCATCATAGTCTCGAATATGGTCCTCTTGAATAGAAAAAAAAGTAATTTTAAATAAAAATATTGCAGGTGGCAGCGCAATAACCGAAATTTCAAAAAAAACTCATGTTGTCATTCTTTTACGATATGTGTAGGCGCCAATGGCCGGGGGAGGGAGAAGTTCAATTATATTGCGGGGATACCGATTCACTTTTGCTAAAAGTTAGAACCGCGAATTTACTGGAAGATTTGGAAAAAGGCGCGCACATTAGCTCTCGAATGGACTTTACCAATTGGGACGAGTCCATTTACCCGGAGCTAGTGAAGCACCAGGCCGCAAATCGGTTATCATAGGCAGAACGCTAGCGCTGCCTAAATAAAGAACGATGTTGGCACAATGTGTTTTTGTTTTTTTTTTCCTCCATACCCAGGCACTTTGTATCGAAGGAGTTGTCGTAGAAACTTCAAAAAGGGCTCATTCGATTGGAAATTGGAGTTGCTAGTGCCCTTTTTAATAGTCGAAAGTGATTGGAGGGCAAATAGCCCCCCCCACGCCCATCACTCCCC
Organism: Artemia sinica; assembly: GCA_027921565.1. Lineage (NCBI taxonomy): Eukaryota > Metazoa > Arthropoda > Branchiopoda > Anostraca > Artemiidae > Artemia > Artemia sinica. The sequence continues at coordinate 41,479,447 of CM051266.1, read as the reverse complement.
CAAACACATCCAATCAAAATTTTGAGATAGCCATTTTGTTCAGCGTAGTTGATTTCCAGATAGAAAATATCTTTTTGAGGAGGAAAATCCCCCACAACCCTCGGAGCAAGGGTTTAAAGTTATGCCCTGGGGGCATATAAGGTTTTTATAGAAGGCGTTGTCGTAGAAACTTCAAAAAATGCCCATTCGATTGGAAATTCAAAGGGCTAGTGCTCTTTTTAATAGTCGAAAGTGATTGGAGGGCAACTACCCCTCCCCCCAAGCCCCTCATTCCCCCAAACACATCCAATCAAAATTTTTAGATAGCCATTTTGTTCAGCGTAGTTGATTTCCAGATAGAAAATATCTTTCTGAGGAGGACACCCCTCCAAAACTCTCGGGGAAAGGGTTTTAAGTTAAGCTCTGAGGGCATATAAGGTTTTTATAGAAGGCGTTGTCGTAGAAAATTAAAAAAAGGCTCATTCAATTGGAAATTCAAAGGTTTAGTACCCTTTTTAATAGTCGAAAGTGTTTGGAGGGCAACTAGCCCCCCCACGCCCATCCCGGAGGGCAACAGCGCGCTAGCGCTGCCTAAGTAAAGAACGATGTGGGCACAATGTATTTTTGTTTTTTTTCTCCATACCCAGGCACTTCGTATCAAAGGAGTTGTCGTAGAAACTTCAAAAAGGGATCATTCGATTGGAAATTGGAGTGGCTAATGCCCTTTTCAATAATCGAAAGTGATTGGAGGGCAACTAGCCCCCCCCCCACACCCGTCATTCCCCAAGACACATCCAATCAAAATTTTGAGATAGCCATTTTGTTCAGCGAAGTTGATTTCCAGATAGAAAATATGTTTTTGAGGATGACATTCCCCTACAACCCTTGGGACAAGGGATTTAAGTTATGCCCTGGGGGACATATAAGGTTTTTATAGAAGGCGTTGTCGTAGAAACTTCAAGAAAGGCTCATTCGATTGGAAATTCAAAGGGCTAGTGCCCTTTTAAATAGGCGAAAGTGATTGCCCCCACGCCATTCATTCCCCCAAAAATATCCAATCAAAATTTTGAGATAGCCATTTTGTTTAGCGTAGTTGATTTCCAGATAGAAAATATGATTTTGACGAGGACACTCCCCCCCAACCTTCGAGGCAAGGGTTGTAAGTTATGCCCTGGGGGCATATAAGGTTTTCATAGAAGGCATTGTCGTAGAAACTTCAGAAAAGGCTCATTTGATTGGAAATTCAAAGGGCAAGTACCCTTTTTAATATTTGAAAGTATTGGACGGTAACTAACCCCCCTCTCACGCCTACCTTTTCCCCAAACACATCCAATCAAAATTTTGAGATAGCCATTTTTTTCAACGTAGATTTAAGCTTTGGAAATTAGGTCTTTGAGGACGACAACCCCATCACAGCCCTCAGGACACGTTATGCCCGGTGACATATAAAGTTTTTATAGAACGCGTTGTCGTAGAAACTTTAAAAATGATTGATTCGATTAGAAATTGAAATGGCTTGTGCCCTTTTTAATAATTGAAAGTAATTGGAAGGAAACTAACACCCCTTCCACGCCTACCATTTGCCCAAACACATCCAATCAAAGTTTTGAGATAGCCATTTTGTTCCACGCAGTTAAAGTTCAGGACATTATACCTTTGAGCAGGACACTCCCCCCACAGTCTTCAGAGCAAGGGTTATGAGTTATGCCCTGGAGGATATGGGTTTTTATTGAAAGCTTTGTCGTAGAAACTTGAAAAAGGGCTCATTCGATTGGAACTTCAAGGTCTAGTTCTGTTTTAAATAGTCGAAAGTGATTTTAGGGCAACTATCCCCCCTCTTTTGCCCATCATTTTCCCAAACACATCCAATCAAAATTTTGAGATAGCCATTTTGTTTAGCGTAGTTGATTTCCAGATAGAAAACATGTTTTTGAGGAGGACACTCTCCCACAACCATCAGGGCAAGGGCTTTAACTTATGCCCTGGGGGCCTATATGGTTTTTATAGAAGGCGTTGTCGTAGAAACTTCAAAACAGCATCATTCGATTGGATATTCGAATGGCTAGTGCCCTTTTTAATAGTCGAAAGTGATTGGAGGGCAACAAGCCCCCCCCCCCACGCTCAAAATTTTCCCAAACACATCCAATCAAAATTTTGAGATAGCCATTTTGTTCAGTGTAGCTGATTTTCAGATAGAAAATATGTTTTTGAGGAGGACACTCCCCCACAACCCTCTGGGCAAGAGTTTTAATTTATGCCCTAGGGGCATATAAGGTTTTTATAGAAGACGTTGTCGTTGAAACTTCAAAAAAGGCTCATTGGATTGGAAATTCAAAGGGCTAGTGCTCTTTTTATTAGTCGAAAGTGATTGGATGGCAACAAGCCCCCCCCCCACGCCCATCATTCCCCCAAAACACATCCAATACAAAATTTTTAGATAGCAATTTTATTCAACATACTTGAAAGTTTTGGAAATTAGGTATTTAAGGATGTAAACCCCTCCCCCCACAGCCCTCAGGGCAAGGGTTGCAAGTTATGCCCTTGGGGCATATAAAATTTTTATTGAAAGTGTTGTCGTAGAAACTTCAAATGGGCTCATTCAATAGGAAATTTAAAGGGCTAGTGTCTTTTTTAATTGTTGAAAGTGATTGGATAGTGACTAACGCCCCTCTCACGCCCACCATTTTCCCAAATATTTCCAATCAAAATTTTGACATATCCATTTTCTTCAACGTAGTTGAAAGTTCTGGAAGTTAGGTCTTTTAGGATGATAATTCCCTCAGAGCCCTCAATGCAAGAGTTGTAAGTTATGCCCTGGGGGCATATAAGGTTTATATAGAAAGTTGTTGTATATGATTTATAGAATAGATTTTAGTCTTCCTCAAATCAAATTTTTATTTACAAGATATTCTACCTATTCATGAGGTAGAAACTTTGTGAGTCACTGCCTGGACGCTGGTCTTCTTCAACAGTATCTCAGCAGTATCTAAGGCATCTCAGCAGTATCCCAAGAAAGACTAAGGGTATTATATTCAAACTTTCGGGGCTGCTTCTGCTCTTGAAATTTAACCAAATCAAAATAGCGTAAGTTTATCCAAGCTATCAAAGAAAGTAAAGAGATTTTTTTGCGAATGGTATCGAGTTTTCCATTTCAGGTCAAATAGAGGAGGTATGAAACTAAATTAAACAGTATTATTTGTGTCCAGATCTTTAAAAAGATGTATGTTGTTAAAAACTGCTGAAAATTTTCTCAAGCATATAAATAGCAGGCCAAACTACCTAGTCTTAAAAAACGAAAAGATGTAAAGTGTTATTTTATTTTTCTCTGAAAAAACTATGTCAATATAAAACGAACAGAAATTAATTAAAAAAACTTTTTCCACAAAATAAAAAACATTTTCCACAAAACTCCATTAAACAAAAAATTAGCAAAAATAAAATCAAATAATCTACCAATCGTTAAACTACCACAAATCAGCATCGATAAATAAATGAAACCAAAAACGAAGAGAAATTAAAATAAATAACCAAGTCAAACTCAAAACGAGCAGAAATTAACATAAGTTGGGCACAAAACCCCTATGCCTTTCCAAGGCCAGAACAAAATTTGCACTTTACTGAAAAATACAAATGAATGTGCATTGTCAGTTTAATATACATATACTGATATTAAGTAGTCAAATGTTAATATTATTTGATTTATTAAAGATATAAAAGTAAAAACATTTATATTTTTTTCAGTAAAGTCTGCAAGGGGGTGCCTAGACACTACGTGAATAAGAATTTCGACATGAACGTATATAGAAAATGTGTGTAAAATAGTAAAGTTCCAAGGGCGAAAGTCATGGCGATTCGCCCTTTAAAATTTAAAAACCACACAGTTTTAGTTGACAAAATAGCCATGTTTTCCGTGTCGGATAAAGTCTACGTTTGTGTGGATGGTGTGACGGTGCTACCCCATGGACATTACCTAACTTCTGACCGAAGTGTATGTCGAAATTATAGACATCGCCTCGGTCGGAAAAAAAATTCAATAGCAAATGGTTGGGTTGTGGTGGTGGGATCCTTTTTAATAGATGTTTTTTTTTCCCAACTCAGCAGTGTTTTTATTCCCCAAAGCAGCAGTGGTTTTTTCCCCAACTCAGCATTGTTTTTTTTTATTTTATAGCAAGGTAGAGTCTTATGTTTTTTTTCTTGTTTTTTTTGTAAATAAAAAAATGTGTTGTAAATAAAAAAAATGAGTACAAAATCATTGTACTTATTTTTACCCCGCGCCCGTGGCCGGGCCTGGGAGGGGGGACTGGCCTTCGGCCGGCCAACTCAGCGGCCGCCGCTTCCTCTCGGGCTGGGGGGACGATGGGGGGCCCTTTTCAATTGTGATAAGTGCTTTTTTAGTGTCTTTTTATTGAATAAATAAAAAAAATATTGTTTTGAATGTATTACGTGCCAGTTTCTTTTTCATGTTTTTTTATGTGTGTGTTAATAAAACATGTAGTATTTTTTGTAGTGATGTTTTTATTGGTAAATAAAAAACATGTATCGTTCTAAAAAATGTTATATTTCTTCTTGTTCTCGAATCTGATTAGGGAAATTACTATTATTATTTATTCAAGGGAACGATGCAATCTACAGTCAGTTGTGTTTTGACATCGATGCAAGGGGGACTATGTATCAATTTAAAACTCCATTTAGGTCGTTTCTTTGCGGACCATCAATGTCTGTTAAAACGACACTTTTAACAAAAATAATTAAAAATCGTGATAAAATGTTTTTAGAAAATCCAACAAAAAATTTACTATTGCTACAGTGTTTGGCAAGAATCCTATGATAGAATAAAAACTATTGCCCCAGGCACGATATTCATACATGGACTTGACATTTTCAACAGTATTGTATCAAGCTCTTGACTGATTATTGACGATCTGGCTGAATCTATTGAAGAATGGTCTCAGGAGATGATACAATTGTTCACTATCCGATCTCATCATCAACGGATCTCCTTAACCCTAGTTCTACACAATATCTTTCAGCAGAGCAAGTGCATGAGAACACTTGCTTTGAATTGCACCTACAGTATCATCTAGAGGGTTGTTCGTGATTCCAGTTCCCTCATAACGTTAAAGAGACAGGTGTATCCGGTGAACCGAAATTTCTACTCTTGGCCTACAATCAGGCTACCAACAAACCCTGCGGATATATTCTATTGGGCCTGAATCAGAACACACCCGAGGATTTACGTGTACTCACCGATATTTTTCACAATGAAATTACTGTGTATCTGTCGGTGAAGAGTAAAAAAGGTCGTTAGTTGCAATCATGACACTGAAGAAACTACATGAACATCAACATTTATTCACCATCCTAGGTAATTCAAAACCACGAATTAGGAAGGCCATACTCAAGCATGGTTTCGACAGAGAATTCATTCATCTCGTATCTGAGCTTTGTTTAAATCTAACTGGAGGTTCAACTGCCAGAAGGTGTTAAGCAACAGACAAAGCAACATCGTTCCCTTGTAATGCTCCCTAGCATCAGCAGCAAGCAAAAATAAAGGAAACAATTTTAAAAGTAAACGACTTTTTCAAGCGGTTGGTAACTTCTTTACACTTTTACTGCCAATCATTGCAGGACTTGTAAACAGCTTTCTCTAGAGAGAGAGAATGGCCAAACCCTATAAATTGACTCCAATTGAACTCGCCCTTTCGCCAAAGGAACATTTCGAGGACAATCTCAAGAATTTCATTAACAATGAGACAATTGCCGACGATGACAATTAACTCTGCTTCAAAATGCACTTCGCCGAGTCGACAAACATAAACCCTATCGTGAGAGACCACTCAAAGTAAATGTCATTGATCACAATTAGGAAATGACTCCAACATCATCATAATCATCATCAACAACAATAATACCAAAAGCAGAAGAAGAAGGAGATTTGTCTAAAGTTATGACAAATGTTGCAGATGTACTGCCACATTCCTATCGTGAACAGTGTAAACGACTCTTGACATATCTCAATGACAGTGAACATGTTAAAATTGATGCTAATGGGAATCAAGTTGTAAACCATGGCAAGACCTATATTCTACTTGATTTATTATCAGATTTGGTCACGAATCGTAAACGACTTGTATCATTTGACAGCCATCTGCATGCATTTTTAAACTCATCAGACTTTCCCAAAAGCCTGTATTGCCAATAAACATGTTTTAAACGACTAAAGGAATTTAGTCAAATATCAAAGGATGTTTTTAAATCATTTTTGAAAAATACTAGCACGCCAAGTGGAAATGATTTGACAAGAGTTATGAGTAGGGGAGTCAAGCGAAGAAGTCTTAATATCACTGCATCTCCCTCACCATCACCTGTTAGTATGCAAATGGGTAGTGGACACTTCACTACGTGTTTACGTTCAAAATGGTTGAAGCATTGAAACATGTTTATGAGAATAATGGTGCAGTGGGAAGTTTAAGTTCTCCCACCACATTTGCTCAAGTCACTGGACTTGAAAAGAATTGGGCGGCAGAGTATCTTCAGAATGAATCAAGTTACACTCTACATCGTAATCGTAGAGTTCATGGTAATCACTATCGAAAAACTAAAGCCTTTTTCCCATTACAAATATTACAAGCTGGTCTTTTGACTCTGGATCGAGATTCAACGGCGTCACAATCACCCATACAAGTACATTCTACTTGCAATCAGTGTTTCTAGTCGCTATGCATATGTCATTCCACTGCGGTCAAAGAGCGGCGATGAAGTTGCTAAAGCTCTTGAAATCATCCTTGAACAGGATTGCTATAAGAAGATTCAAACGGATCGGGGTAGTGAATTTGTTAATCCCCATGTAAAGAAGGTTCTACTGAAATAAAATACAATCCTTTATCATAATCATAGTCCAATAAAGGCAGCATTGGCCGAACAGCTGATAAGAACTATTCGACTTTTAATTTCTAGATATTGCACTTTGAAAAATACTGCTGCTTTTATTCATGATTTGGATAAAAACATGTTGATTTATAATCAACGTCCACATCGATCTCTGTCCAAATCAACCCCAACAGAAGTTCATCATGATGTCAATACACTTGACACTATTCTTAAACAATATTCCAATGGGCGGTAATTAGAAGAAAAAGAAGAAATTCAATGTGTGTTATACTGTTCGAATCAATCGAACTACTAATGTTTTTGAAAAGGGTAATTACTTATGGTCCACTGAACTTTTTAAAGTCTCCAAACTCTTGGACACTATACCCATAACATATCGTCTACGTGACATGAAAGATGATGAGATTCTTGGCGGCTTTTATGACTATGAATTACAAAAAGTTAAAAGCACCGGAATCTATCAGATTGAAAAGATGTTAAAGACTCGCACTCACAGGGGCATGAAACAGTTGCTTGTTCGTTGACTAGGATACAACTCTGATTTTGATTCTTGGATATCCACCGAGGACATACACAATGCCCAATGACTTTTATGTAACGTTTATGTCCAACGTCTCCGACCCTCTCTACAATTGAAAAACAAGTGATTTTTGGACGAAACTCTTCCCCACCATCAAATTCAATGATGGAAAGTATGAAGTTGCTCTTGTCAATTGCATTCTCAAAAATACATATGATATTCAGAGAAAAGATCGTGCGTATGAGATAAAAGTTATACCATTCGATTGGTCACTCTTTGTCGAGTATGAATGGGTTGAAGCACTCAAATCTAGTGAATATCCCCATGTTCACACTGAAATACAAAGAATTTGGTAGTATGAACGATTTGTGTCGTACAATCAATAGAAAAATCTCTGTTCGTAAGAATGGTACACTCCAATTTAATTATTCAATGGAACATGATAGGATTTACATTAGCTCACCCGTTGACAATGAAATGATTCATCTCAATGATAATCTGAGAGATGTTCTTGGCTTCAAACAGAATATGATCAGTGGTAAAAACGCTGGAACTGTCAGTGGGATGAATCGTGTTATTTTTACAGATTATCCACCTGGTTTCGCCTCGGACTCTTGTATATTTCTTTATGCGTCCTTTGTGGAAACATCGAGAGTTGGTAATTCAAATGTTCCCCTCCTACGTGTTCTTGAACGAAAAACCACCCATGAACATGTTCATCACTATAACATAAAGCATCTTCTGTATGTTCCTGTAAATGCTTCGAATCTGTCAGTTAACACTAAGAAGTGAATTTGGTGATCCTTTAGTAATAACAAAAGGTTTGGCCATGATTACATGTCATTTTCGACCCATTCAGAAACAACAAAATGGATAATAGAAAAAAAAATATTTGTATTTCCTGATATTGATTGTTATGTTACTGCTCTCCAGACACTACAATTGGGTCATGGAATGGAATATTATAAAGGCCGTCCGTCAATGTCGGGCTACGGTCTTGGCAGTTGGTTTGCTAAGCTGTTTCGCTCTGCAATGCCTCTGGCTAAGAAATATATTGCACCGGCTCCCGCAGATTTTGCATCCTCTACGCTACACGATTGGGGGGATGGTAAAGATTTTAAAGAAAGTGTTTCACAAAATCTCAGGTTCAGCGCACGATACCTTGGTGAGCGATTGAAATCATGACAAAGTGGAAAAGGTTCTAAAAGGAGGAGAAACATCTCATCACTCATCAGTCTCTACCCAGGTCAGAAGCGAAAGAAATCACCACTCTTGTCAAAGAAAAGTAAGAATAAGAAAAAGAAACCAAGAAGAAAAATTGTTTGATCAAAAAGGTATTTCTTTTCCTAGACTGAAATGGTATATCTACCCCACAAGGAATCTCATTCCACTCTAACTACATCTCTAAATATTTTGAATGCAGAAAGTGTGGATGTCAGTGTAAAACATGGGTACTGTGAACAATTCTATCCAAAGCAACCCCTTTCTGAAAAGATACATTTTCAAATTTATTCCAATGAAGACTACTTCATAGATCTATCATGCACATTTATCGATTTAAAAGTTGTGGTGAGGAAAAAGTCTGGCAATTTACCTCCCTATAACGTCGATGGATTGTCCTATGAACATGGGATACTGCACAATTTATTTAAACAAATATGCGTCTACATAAATGGAACATTGGTGAGCACTAGCAATAATCTAGCAAACTATGCGAGTTACATAAAATTTATGTTGATGACTCCAATGGCCTATAAGAAATTGAGAGGTGTGCCAATGGGCTATGACTATAGATCAAATGTTGATACTGACGGTGAACTTATTTGGGCAGTGAGCAAGGAGTATCATTTAGTTGGTAAACTCAATCATGAAATATTTAATATATCCCAATGGATGCCCCCCAATGTTAAAATTGATATAAAGTTACAACTTGCACCGTCCAATTTCATATTGAGAAAAACACTTGATGCAGCACCTGATGCTAATGTCAATCTCACCTCGGCAGTATTTCATGTGCAAAAGCAACAGGTTATGAGTTCTGTTACTTTGGAAAATGAAAAACTAAGAGCCTCTGGAAATAATATCAAACTGCTCGTTCCTCACACAATCGCCAATCAACGTCATATTGCCACTGGATCAATTACCGACACCGATTCTTTATTTATCAATGGTGAAATTCCTTCGAAACTTGCCTTGGCTTTTGTAAAAAGTGCCAGTGCCATAGGATCGTGGAGAAGTTCGCCACATGAATTTAAACTCTTTGGACTTTTCTCTTTTGTATGTAACGTAAATGGAATTCCTCTCTACAATCTGTCCTTTGATAAATCCTATAGAACCCTATAAGCATTGACAATACATTCCCTAGATCGAGATTCTCAAATATATGAAAATAGTATAACCGATTCAATGTTCGCAAAAAGTCATGATATCATTGTTTTGGACTTGTCTGGTACTCAAGATATGAGTATTGTCCGAACGAGTACTCTACGTTTAGAATGTACCTTTGACAAACCATTGACAGAGAGTGTAATATTTATCTCACTCAATCAATTTGAAACCTATTGGGAAATTACCCCCAACGGTAGTATTCTATTAGACTTGGCACCATGAACACCAATCAAATAATCGATGTATTTAACATGGATCCTTTTATGCCCAAATACAAATCCTATTGCATACCCTCAGATTTCCTTGATTATATTCATACTGTTAACAAAACCATTATCATTGTTAATAGTAGTCCACCGACTGTGAAGACGGTTCATTGGCTATGCATCTTTCAAACAGCGAAGAATATAGAATTTTTTGATCCTCTTGGTCAACCATATGCATTCTAAACACTACACATCAAAAACTACATTGAAGGAAGTGGGAAAACAATTATTCAAAATCGGATTCGAGTGCAAGATTTATCAACCCAAAGCTGTGGTTTTCATGCATTACTATATTTCATTTTTCGATGTCGTGACTATACTTTCAGTGAATTTCTCAACATTTTTGTACACAGTCCACGTTTAAATGATTTTCTAGTAGAAAATACCCTCTCAGACCCGTGTAATATTGATTTCAGTGCCCTAAGAATAAAGTGTTTTAAAAATGTATGAGAGAGGGAGAAAAAGTTTTATTAAAAAAATTATAACACATTAACAACAAAACCCGAAGTTTATTAAACTTGTATGGGTACACATCACCCTTTACAAAACCCTACATACCCAATTACTACCAGCCAGCCTTAGACCCCCCCCCCCCAAAAAAAAGGACAAAAAATAATAATAAGAAAATAAATAAATAAAAATAAACGAAATAAATTCATTTCTAATAATTTCACGACCTAATTGGATACCGAAAACAAAACTAAAAATCATTCATTCTATTCTACCTCCTCGTCGCCCTCCCAAAAAAAAAGTGTCACAATCACTTGAGAGAAAATTCGCCCAGCAAGGATTAAAACTCATATGTAGACAAACACTGTCCTTTTAATTTACTACGAAATTCATTTAGCTCATCAATTGTTGAAATTGCCTGCGTTAATGGTTCCCATACCCGAGGGCCAACATGTCTTATGGAAAAAACGGATCGCTTTGTAATAACCTGAGGTCGCCGAACTAGTGTTGATGTTCTAGTCGAGTAATTATGAAAATTAACACCACTTGTAAACATTTCCATAAAACACTCAGGTAATAACGCGTGTGTATATTTAAACATAAAAAGAGCATTATAAAAACGGAATAATCCAGCCATCGGTAATATATTTACTTGATTATATCTATGTCTAACAGACATATTATGATTATCTCCAGTTAAAACACGTAGGGCATTATTTTGTACACTTCTAAGGGGACGAAGGTGAATTAAAAACGTGCTTGACCACACAAGACAACCATATAGAAGGTATGGGTGAACAAAAGAAAAATAAAGCAATCTCATAATGTCTTTCGGAAAAAAGTGCTTCAGTTTCCTCATCATTCCAACATTTCTGGCGACTTTGCCACTAACACATGAAATGTGCTCTTTGAAGTTAAGGCACTCATCAACAATCACCCCTAGATACTTTGTCGAAACTTCCCGAGGCAGAATATTTTCACCTAACTGTATTTTTTCAATCCAAGGGTAGTAATTGCTACTTCTCCCATACATTACAAAATGGGATTTTCCATGGTTTAGCTGAAGTTTGTTAACCCTCATCCATTTCTCAATGTTTAACATGCCAATCTGAAGATTCTGTATAAGCATTTCCCCGGTTTTTGCAGCAACAGTTAGATGCGTGTCATCAGCAAAATAAGGCAAAATAGATTTTGGTGCTCCAATATCACGACATTTTAAATCAAAAGACAGTCCATTGATAGCATTTCGCAAGTCATCAATATATATAAGAAACAGTAGTGGCCCCAAAACAGACCCTTGAGGGACACCGAATTCAACACTTTTAACTTGCGATTTAATTTCACCAGCACTGACAAACTGCTTTCTATCCTGGAGAAAAGATTCCAATAGGCGAAAAAACATACCTCGAAAACCACAATTCCTCAGCTTCACCAGAAGAATTCCATGGTCCACTGCATCAAAGGCTTTCACAATGTCCAAAAAACAGATGCAACTTTCCACCCTTGGTCCAGAGCATCGTTCACAAAAGTCGTGAGAAAAAGAAGAGCTTGATCTGTCGACATTGCTTTATGGAATCCAAACTGAGTTTTACTAAAATACTTTTTATTCTCAAGAAAATCAACCATCCTGCCACTAATCAATTTTTCCAAAACTCTCGATAAAACTGGCAGCAATGAAATAGGTCTATAATCATTCGGCAAATTTTTCCCCGCCCTTAAAAAGCGGAACCACTCTAGCAATTTTCTTAAAATCGGGAAAAACACCAACTTTTAGGCACATATTAAATAGAACACAAACCTGGTCGCATATTTCCGAGAAAACATACTTAAGTACACGCAATAAAAGGAAGTCAGCACCCGAAGCATTATTTCTCATGTTCCACAATGTGGCACGTAATTCACTAGCAGTTACTGGTTTCAGATATGCAGATGCATCACCTTTCCTCGGGTAAAAACTGGTGGTATGTTCCATCCTCAGAAAATTTTCTCGTGGAGTTCGCTATCCGTTTACCAACAATAGAAAAATGGTCACACATATTATCTACAATCGAAGCATCAGTGTTGAAATTTTCAGGTAAAATTGAACTTTTGGAAGGGCTGAGAACAGAGTGAATTACTCTCCACGTTCACCTGGGATTACCTGCACTTTTTTTTAACTCATTTCGATAATAATTAATTCTCGCTTCTCGTAATAGGTTATTGAGTTCACAATTATTTCTTGTATCTCACTTTCGCCTCAGGAAACACTACAGAATATTTATATAGCAGTCTTCGATTTGATATGGCCTTCATCAGTCCTCTAGTAACCCAGGGTTTTCTAGGGGTAACATGAAACGCCGGCTTTTTAATAACTGTACAACTTTCTTTTAGTAATTTAGTTATTTCTGAATACCACAATGAAAACTTTTCATTCACTTGCAGATCACTACTTTCTAAAAAGTCAAATTGAGTGTTCTTTAATTTTCTTCTGAATATGTTAAGAGCCTCAACATCCATTTTCAATGCAGAAATTTGTGGTGGTATATTCATAGCTGTAGGGACACCAAACTCTCTAATAACAACAAGAACACCAAAATGATCAGAAACATCATTCAAAATAACATCAGCAAAATCATAATTCACATTAACAAATAGATTATCCAAAAGTGATTCTGAGCGCAAAGTCACTCGACTACATATATTAACTGTCGGTCTTAAACCGTAACCCAACATAACATTTAAAAAATCACGAACTCTCGGGTTTACATTTACTGAAAATAGATCAAGATTAAAGTCTCCACAAACAAAGCATGGGCGATTTAAACCTGACAACTTATCCATTTGCCGCACCAGCAAATCATTAAATTCCTGCACATTTCCAGATGGAGGTCGATAAACAACAACCACAAAGAAAAATTTTCCTGACTTACAAAGTTCAACCACCATTGATTCAAAAACCATCTCTTTATTCAAACGTAGATCATTCCGTATTTTCATTGTAATATTCTTCCTGCAATATAAAGCCAATCCACCATGTAATCGTGATTCCCTATTCTGCGTCACACAGTCATAACTATCAATTTCAAGTAGACTAATTGTATGATTGCGAAGCCACGTTTCATTCAATGCAAGCACATCCAACTCAGAATACTTACATAGTTCGGTTAAAAAATTAAATGAACTAGAAAGACCTTGACAATTCAAATGGAAAATGCTCAAACTTTGCTGACCCATAGTAGATTTATTTCCAATATCAACTGGAAATTTATATTTAACCACTGGAAAATCCTCCATCGTTCCTTCATCATAATCCGGATTTAAGACCCCATTCCCCAGAACATCCCAACTCAACGAATTTCTCTCAAGTTTTTTCAATCTATTATTGTCATAATCCAACTCATTTTTTCAAGACACAAGCTTAGGAGGCAAACGAGGAAACTCATAGAAAAATTAACTCTACTTACAACAACCACAAGTGATCTCCAGTATCCAGGAGGGCCGCAATCAATAACAAAAGAAAAAAAACTGAAAAAAAGAGAAAATAAATTAATAATAAAATTTATCATAAACAAAATACAAAATAAAAAGATACAACATAACATAAATAGCGACGAAAACCACCCTGCCATTTCATCATAAACAGTAAGTACAACAACATGGAACCCTCCATACAAGACAGTAGAACACGTTCCACCGTCTCGTACAAAAGAAAACTCCCCGCCGCTGCACCCACTGCCCATACAATATAACAAAAAAAAACTCATGGAAAATAAAAAGGGAAAAGTCTCACTCAAATTAAAAAATACAGGATAATGCAATCGAGGAAAAATATAATTGGTTTTCTTCATCAGGCACACACTTGTGCTAGTGCCGCTAACCACGAATACAAAATTCATCTTATAATAGCAAAAAGTGACTCTAAACATCAAAACAAAACAAAATGAAATGCTAGAATCAACAATCAAGTAGCTCTGGTATTGGCTCATTATACATATATTTCACTTTTCCAACACCCTCTCTCTCAATCTGAATGAAGGGAGGAACAGTATTAGATACCCAAGCTGGAATACTCTTTCTACTCAATTTAGATTTAGTCTCGTAAAGTCTCTTCCGCGCTTCACGAACACACAATGGAGCATCATCGCTGACGTAAACATTATTCATAGCTGTATTTGAACCGAAAGTCTTATTCTTAAGTTTTTTCCCATTACGTAAAATCATTAACTTCGCCTCGCGTGATTTAACATTCACTTTGAAAAACTTTTGCTCTTTTTTATTCATAACAATTGTAAATTCTGGAACCTTTGTTAATTCTAAACCATTGGTACATATTTCTTGAAATAAACTTTTAGCAGTGGCTACATCCTCACAAACCGTATTCCACACAATAATGTTATTTTCTGTAGATAAATATTCCACTGACATTAATCTTGCCGACAACGAAGACGTCATTTCACGGTAATATTTTGCTTCAGTGGATACAATATTCATTTGCGTTTTTAGTGAAATTACTTCTTCATTTACTGTATCGCAATTTTTACCAACTTGAGCAACATTGGATTGTAAGATAGCTTGAGCATTTTCCACAGAAATTACTCGATTTTCTAGATAAGCCAATCTCGTGTCAATTGATTTTAATGTACTTTGAGACTCCGTTACAATTTCAAGAATTTTCGAGAAATCGTCCGCTAACGACTGGATCGAAGCACGATTTATTGACTTTTGCGTTGAAGATGAATGCCCAGATTCGTCATGCGAAACCGATCCAAATTGGTCCTCTGATTTACGTTTACGCTTATTCTTCGTCATCAGAAACCAGTAAATAAAAAATTAGAATATTCTTACCGGAAAAAGTACTTCTTATTTATCCACGTAAGTACCGTCGTGCAGTTCGCTAAGCCGTTAATGCACGGCTAACAAATAAATTGCCAAACAGAACTCTTCAAATCTTCGCATTGGAACCCTCAGCTAATAAATTGACTTCTGTTTATGCGTAATCATTAATTAGCAGACTCCTTACATAAAAAGAACTTGTTCGCATTCACAGAACAAAACTCCGCCCACTTTGCTATTTCAATTCATTTTATCTCACATCAACCTAGGTTAAAAGCACTAGCCAAACGATGTTACTCGGCTGATAGCTGATTAATAACTGAATTTGTTTATTAATAAAATATATATGCACTATAAAAAAAGTCTTTTGTCTTCATTGTTTAGATTTCTTCTTCTTTTTCATAGTCATTTAGATTGTCATCGTAGTCGTTATCGACAAAGATTAGTGGTGGCAGATCATTGGGATGCAACTTGTACTGATCCTGGTGTGCAAAGTCAGGGTCACATTTTCCACAATAGATTGTAACTTCATTTTTATTAAATCTCCTTGTGAAGTCAATGATACTATTAAGATTCATATTGTAAAATTCACCTATTTCTATCTAATTATTTGAAGTAATGTCGCAAACAATATTCTCATACGAAGAATCACTTTCTTTAACAGCCAAATAAAAATTGCTATTTTTATAATCATTAATAGCATTGTCCTCACAAGGATAACGCAGGAACCATACTCTCTTCATGTTTTTAGAATTGAAACGTGCTCCAAATTCTTCTTCCCAATGCAATTTAAATCCACGACAATGCCAATTCCTTAGAAATAAACTGAAGTCACGTTAAGATTTTTTTCCAATCATGCCAGGGAAAGTATTTTCTCATTTGTCACACTTATCAAAATGACAATTGGAGCATAGATATCCATTAGGATGAGAGTCTCAAGTCTCTTCTAGACAGGTATTACATCCCTTCATTTGTACAGCATATCCTTTATGCAATTTACACGGATTGCATAGCCTACACTTTTCATTATCGTCATCAACTGTGGTACAGTTCCCACATGATGACCTGCTGCCCAGTGTATATAAACATAGTGAACATGTATGATACATTTTTTCAATGTTGTCCATTTCACTGCCAAAAAGAAACTGAGTCAAAATCAATTAAAAAATACATTGTCTTCTAGGAGGAGAAGGAGGAGAAGTAATCGAGTTTCGTCACAAAAACTTATTTCCTATTGATTTAAGGAATGAATTTCTAGGTAGTGGTTAAAAGCAGAATCACAATGTCATTTTGTTTCGTTTCAATTAATATATCAATAAATTGAGTAAATGCATTTGATTCACAACGCATAAGCTTCATACAATAGCCCAAAGATGGGGAATCAGTTCCCATTATACTGTTAAGCATTTTTAGAGAAACTATTTTCCGTTGAAGAGATAATTCCAGAAAGTCATCATCTAACGCTAAACATTTTTCCAATTTTACTAGATTCCGTAAGATCTTCTGTTTCTCAAATTTAATCATTTTCGTTCTTGATGCTCCCATTATCAACTAGAGACTAAAATAACAGTTGCAAGTTTCTACTTTTTGCACAATCTCAATACCTTTTGGTCCCCCCCACTATAGAGAGAGAGAAAGTGGAGTAAACGATCATCTACAGTGTCTAAAAAAAAATAAGCATTATAAAAAAAAACATTTTTATTGACAGAAATGTAATAAAAGAATATATTTTCACTCTCTTTGTGTTAGGTGAGTCATTCCATTTTCCTCAATGTGCTTCATAATAGCATTCAACCCTTTGCTGTAATCGTAATAAATACATTATATTCACTTTTGTGGTAAAACATAATTGTTCTTATGACTTAAATTTACTCAATGATATAACATATCTGCCAAACATCTCATCCCACTCAAATTTTAGTCGGGAATCCTTTCCAATTTCAACTGCTATATTGGGAGCCCTTGTCTTCGCAACATCAGTGTCAGCTCCTTCGAGGTGTAATAGTGGTTACTACTCATTTTTACAATATTTGAAGGTTTATTTCTCCAATTTGAAATAATGTAAACTATTCAAATTCAACTTAATGACTGAGATACTAACTCAGTATCGAGCTTTTTATAACCACGCTCAATGTCAGAGTAAAAGCGTCAACGCCTATAATCATGCTACAATGAAAAATCATGTCTAAAATTAAAACATCCATAACAACCTGAAAAACTAATAAAATCCATATATCCATACAATAAAACATCCGTACAAAAAAATTAAATAAAATATCAACCATATAACAACGTGTACCTGTCTTGTACCTTAGATTGATACAGTATTGTCCCACCTGCCCGCTCTCTTTCATTGATACAGTAATGTCCCACCTGCGCGCTCTCTATCATTAATACAGTAATGTCCCACCTAACCGCTCTCTTTCATCGATATAGTAATGTCCCACATGCCCGATCTCTATCGTTAATACAGTAGTGTCCCACCTGCCCGCTCTCTATCGTTAATACAGTAATGTCCCACCTGCCCGCTCTCTATCTATGACCCAATAAAGGGGTACTGACAGCTTGTATGGTGGGACTGCTGCCTGCTTGAATGGGGGGAGTACTGCCCGCTCGTATGGTGGGAGTACTGCCCGCTTGTAACTGTTACTACTACACTACTTTTGTTTTAAGCTAAAATTATTAAATGACTTTTTTTCTGCACTTATTTGACTTAATATAGCAGATCACTTACTTCTTTCGTTGAAAAGTTTTGAAGTTAATCTGTCTTCGATTTAATTGCCCTTAATTTTTTATTGATTACTAAAAGAATATTTTTCAAGCTTTTTACGACTTTTTTTCCTGAAGTATCAATATTTTGTCTTGTAATTTATATCTTGAACAAGATTTTCGAACAATTTTAAATAATTGTTATATTGTGGAACTTCTGCTGGATTGGTACGAGGAATATTATTCAGACTAATGGATTGAAAATCTGCTTAAATTTTGGGTTTCTATAAGGCCGAAGTAATTCTTTTCTCCATTATGTCGAAAACTTTAATTTCCATCTTAATCATCTAAGCTAGTTAGTTATTTAAATTAATTGTGTTGTTGCGAATGAACTTCTAACTAAAGGAATAAGCTTTGTAAATTGAGACTGAAGTTTTTGATATTTGAAGCGTTATATTATTGTGAAACTGGCAATTTTTACACCCTGTGTAACGTGCACTGTCCAGTACGGCACAGGGAAGTCAGGTGACCCGACTTCACATATGATGGATCCGAATCGGTTTGGATTCATTAGTGAGGCTCGGCTCTCACTCAAAGATAACTCTTACTGAGCATTTCAAGGAGTTTGGGTTTGAGTTTAGCGTTTGGGTTTGAGTTTGATATTTTAGCGTTTGGAGTTTGGGTTTGAGTTGCTTGAGTTTAGCACTGGCTAAACTCAAGAGCTACCGCTATGGCTGGTGAGAGTTATTCAAATAGGAAATGATTCACGCGGAAAGCCCACTTGTCTAGTCATTTGCTACGGAAGCCATGATGAGTTTAGGCTCATAGCGAACCTTCAAGAATACAACCTTAAAATGACAGATTCATCCGTGCCTGCTGTTAAAATGCATTTGCAGAATTAGCTGGCACCCCTGAAACTTACCAGACTCATTCTAAGACTTTCGTAGCCCTCAAAGCTAGTAATAAACTTAAATCTAAGTCGGTTTCTTCTAGCATCGTCTCGATTTATGAGAAATTAGCAACTGAATCCCAGCTAGAGAAGACAAAAAGTGATCAGCTGGAAAATATAACGAAGAAAGTGACTGAGAAGTTCAATGATGCAAGGTCACTGAAAGAGGCTACTAAACTGATAGTCAGCCACGTTTATGATTCAGTCATGCTCGAGTTTAATTCCAAAGTTTGCAAAAATTGAGGCAGACTATGTCTGATGACCATGTGCCTTTGGATATGGGGTTTCCCCTAACTAAACCCTCCATGTTAATGGGCAGCCTCCACCTGATGAGGTGGGTGGAGCCCACCCCAGGAACTCTTAGTATCTAGGCAAGTCATAGCTCTAATTAGATCCCAGGCCTAAGGTTGGTTGGGCCTGCAACCCTCCACCCGAAAATTTTTCCGCAACAAAAAACGATGATGCAGCCTCGGATGACCTACCCCCCCCCCTTTACCTTCCATGAGCCCAGCATGTCCCTTGACCGATTTCAGACTATTGAATGAACCTTATTGACGAAGCTTAAATACTACTCGCCACCTGGAGCGTACTCACACTCAACTTTTCTGGAGCTAAATCAATGCTTGCCTTTGAGCTAAAACGATTCAATATAGCTGTGGTTGGTCTTACGGAAACCCGCCTTGTCGGAAGAGAGTCCGAAGATATTGGTGAAGGATATCACCTGATCTGGTCTAGTGACCCAAAAAGAAAGACAAATGGTTTAGGCCTCACGCTGAATGCCAGAGCCAAGAGATGGCTTCTATCCTATAAACAAATTTCAGATAGAATACTGATGGCTCAGCTCCGGCACAAGCATGGAAAGTGGACAATTATTGTATGTTATGCTCCCACCAATCTGAGTCCTGCGGAAGTGAAGGATCAGTTCTATGTGGAGCTCTCAGCGACCCTGTCTAGAGTCCCACCCCACGACATCGTCACTCTTCTGGGAGACCTTAACGTGCCGGTAAATGACAGGGAGGGCGTGTGGAGAGGTGTTCTCGGCCCTGTGACTCCAGATTCACTGAATGACGACGGACAAAGACTGCTCCAGCTCTGCAATATGCATGATCTGGTCATATCAAACACGCTCTTCCAGAGACGAAATATACACAAATACACTTGGTATAGTAACGACGGCCAGACAAAGAAGATGATCGATTATGTTATGATCTCGGGAGGCTAGAGCTCGTCAATTACAAATTGCCGGACTTATAGGTCGGCCGAGCTTGGAAACACAGACCATAGGATGGTAGTCGCCACACTGAGGCTACGCCTGAGAGCACAAGGACAAGAAAGACGGTCTCCCAAGCTCGATCTGAGTAGTCTGGCTACATCTGAGATGCAACTGAAGTATGCTCTCGATATCTCTAACTGGTTTAGCTGCCTCCAAGTTCTGGACAACCCTGAAGTAGCATGGAAGTTTTTCAAAGATAATATACTGGATTCTGCTGGCAGTACTATTGGCCAAAGCAGACACAAAAATAAACCCTGGATATCCCAGGAGACTCTGTCTGTAATCGAGCTGCGCCGGAAGGCCCGCTTAGCAAAGAATATGCCAGAGTACAGACGACTCAATGGCCTGCGCAATAGCCTACTGCACAGTGATAGGAAGACCTTTGTCGACAAGAAAGCCAGCAATCTTGAAGATGCTTCAAGAAAAGGAGACACCTGCTCCCTGTACAAACACATCCACGAGCTAACGGGATGGAAGACTTCCACCATGAGCTGTGTTTTGTCTGCTGACGGAAGCTTGCTGGATGACGATGCAGGCCAACTCCCTGCCTGGAGCAGTAACTTCTCAACGATTCTGAATGCCTAGGCAGTTGCTCATCCCGACCCTGATCTGATTAAAGCAGCCATGACCACACCCGAGGCTACTTCCAACCTTGTATCGCAACCGTTTACCACCTCTGAGATCCAAAATGCTGTAAAACAGTTAAATAATAATCGAACCCCGGCGCCTGTGGTATTTCTGCAGAACTCCTCAAGTACGGGGGTGCAGCGATGATTCTGTGGCTCCAGCTAATCTTCTCAGCTGTATGGACGACGCAAAGCATACCGAATGACTGGCGTACTGGCATCATATTTCCGCTCTGGAAACGTAAGGGCAGCCGTCAAATCTGCTCCAACAATCGTGGGATCACGCTTCTCTCCGTTCCTGGTAAACTCTTCACCATGTCATGAAAAGGTCACCAAAGCTCTCCAGGTGCTCTCAGAAGAAGCTTCGAAAGTTGGACTGAAGATCAACTGGCAGAAAACCAAAGTTATTCTCCTTGAGCCCCCCACGTCCCGTTCTACTGTAAAGGAAGTCAACATCAGAAGCACCCGAGTAGATGTGGTTGAAGACTTCACTTACCTGGGATCCATTCTGTAGAATGATGGCTTGATCACAAAAGAGCTTACATCTCGAATTTCTAATGCTTCAGCCCTTGTTGGGAGGTTTAGCAGCATCTGGCGATACAGCAGGACGGTCAGTCAGCACCGTCCTGCTGTATGGAGCGGAGACGTAGCCAGCTGCAAAATCCATCCTCAGCGCCGTCGATGTCGCACAGACGAAACATCTCCTAAGAATCGAAAGACTTCACTGGACTGACTTCGTTTGCAACAAGACTCTCCTGTCACGTACCGCTCAAACTCCTTTCTCGACGCAGCTCACCCAGCGCACTGTTTGGTGGCGCGACCACCTCCTTCGCTTGCCACGCGACGCCCCAGCACGGGTCGCATTTGACTCCGACCCCACCCTACACGGATGGAAGCAACCCAGAGGACGCCCACCCACGAGGTGAAAAGACAAAGCCGATGAATTCCTCACCCAAGCCCACATCCCAGTGGAAGAAGCTGCGAGCCTGGCAAGCGATAGGTCAACCTGGAGGCACCTAGTCTCATCGTTCTCTACACCGAACCCTCGGCAGGAGCCTTAAGTCAAGTCAAGTATGTAGTCTAAGAACTCCAATTGAGAACCTAGAGGATAGATTTGATTGAATTGAAACAAAGCTCTATGATCATGATCAAGAGTCTCTTATTGACAGTCTTTTTTTTCATGGGGTCAAGCAGTTATCTGGTACAGACACTCGTACTACAATATTGTGCAATAGAAATAGCAAAATGTCTCTGACTGATCTCTCGTCTTCTGATTTGATTAATGTATACCGTCTCCGCTTGAATAATCAGACCTCACAGCACGAAGAGAATCCTCTTAGATTTGTTCCGATCATCATTAAATTTTCTAGTAAAGATGAGGTCCGAAAATTGTTTAAGGCAAAAGCTAGATTTGCTTCAATTGTTATTTTTGTATTGGAGTCTCTAACAAAACGTCACCGGATAATTTTAAATGCAACGAAAGACAAGTATGGTCAGCGAAATACGTGATCAGATCAGGGTCAGATATTGGCAAAGCCTAGTACAGGGTCAGCAGTCAAGAAATTCCACTTTATAGCTTTTTTTTGTGGTACGAGATGGCTGAGTCTGAAGTAGGAAAATTTAGCCTGGAGGATTACTTATCTATAGGAAATGCCCGTGATGATACACAGTTTGGGTTTCGTACGGATCACTCCACGACGCACACCTAACAGCACCCGCTTCTAAGTGTTAACTGTGCATTCAACTCAGGTGACATATCCGTGTCTATTTTCATTGAAATTTGAAAAGTGGTTAACAAGATTGACTACCAAGTGTTGCTTCATCAAATGAGAAGTCTTGGAATAAATGGATTTCATTTAAGATAGTTTGAAAGCTCTCTTTGTGGTAGGTCCCTTAAAGTTGCTTTAAATGATATAGTCTCATTTGTCTTTTCCTGTGAAGTATGGTGTGCCTCAATGCTATGTAATGGCCCCTTTAATTTACCTAGTTTACTTAGACATGATACACTTTTTTCTGCAGAATGAACGTATTACTTCCTTTGCAGACGACACTGCGCTAACAGTATTTGCAAAATCAGTTGATGATTTAATAGTAAAAGTTAACAATGCTTTCAAAATACTAGGGATGTTTACAAGTTTAAGTTTGCTTTGCGTGAATGTAAAGAAATTGTTTTTACTGACATTCTATTGAGTGGGTGATTCAGTTGATGTAAGTGGTAAAATCCAATTGTGGGAAAAGCCTGTCCTGTCGTACAAGTAAAGTCACTACGGTACCTTGAAGTGGGGTTGACGGGAGGGATAGCTAGATTTGTATTCAGATGGTGGTTGTTCTCCTGGGGGTGTTTGGGAGAAGCTGGTTTTTTTCTTGGTTTTTGTGGTTTTTTTAATTAATTTATTAGTTTTTGATGCTTCTAGGAGTGTTTATGTAGGTAATTAAATAAAAAAAAAGTTTTTTTTTAACTGAAAGTAAGGAACGACGTTAAAACTTAAAACGAACAGAAATTATTCCGTATATGAAAGGGGCTGTCCCCTCCTCAACGCCTCGCTCTTTACGCTAAAGTTTTTTTTATTGTTTTAAAAAATAAAGTTGTGAGACAGAGTCAAACTTTAGCGTAAAGAGCGAGGCGTTGAGGAGGGGACAGCCCCCTTCATATACGGAATAATTTCTGTTCGTTTTAAGTTTTAACGTCGTTCCTTACTTTCAGTTAAAAAAACTTGTTTTTTTTATTTAATTTTTGAACGTTTTTGAATTAATGCAGGTTTTGATTTTGGCTCACCGTACATGAATAATTAAAACAAAATTTGCATATTATATTTGGTTAAATGGCTTTCTCGAAACTTGTTTAATTTTATTTACGAACGTTTTTATTAGTAATAAATATACGTAACTTGAATTAACTTACGTAACGAACTTCTATATTCATAAATTTTTAACACGTATATTAGGAGGTTCGCCCCCTAGTCAATACCCTGCTCTTTAAACTATAGTTCGAATTTTTTTTCCAGTTCTTTAAAAATGACCTCTTAATCACAATCAGTTGATCAGTTGAAAAACTTGTTTTTTTTTATTTAATTCCTGATCTTTTTCTTTAATAATGCTGGGAAATCCGGCGCCCCCTTCATAGCAATGTCCCTTCCCCCATGAAAACTTCCTTCATGGAAAGAGCCTTCCATATAGCCCCCGACCCTCTCTCTTTCCCCCACCTACCAGAAAAAATCTCCTCTGAAAAAGTCTGTATACTTCCCAATAACCAATACTATATGTTAACATTGAGTAAAGTTCATAACTTTCAGCCCTCCCCCTGGGGACTTTGGGGGATCAAGTCATCCTAAAAGACATTTTTATCATATTTTCGACCATGCTGAACAAAATGGCTATCTCAAAATTTTGATCGGGTGACTTTGGGAAAAAATGAGCGTGGGAGGGGGCCTAGTTGCCCTCCATTTTTTTTGGTCACTTAAAAAGGGCACTAGAACTTTTAATTTCCGTTCCAATGAGCCCTCCCACGATATTCTAGGACCACTGGGTCGATACGATCACCCCTGGGGAAAAAAAAAACAAAAACAAACAAACAAACAAATAAACACGCATCCGTGATCTTTCTTCTGGCAAAAAATGGAAAATTCCACATTTTTGTAGATAGGAGCTTGAAACCTCTACAGTAGGGTTCTCTGATACGCTGAATATGATGGTGTGATTTTCATTAAGGTTCTATAACTTTTAGGGGGTCTTTCCCCCTTTTTTCGAAAATCAGCCAAATTTTCTCAGGCACGTAACTTTTGATGGATAAGATTAAACTTAATAAAAAACTCATATATTTGAAATCAGAATTAAAATCTGATTCTTTTGATGTATCTATTGGTATCAAAATCCTGTTTTTTAGAGTTTCGGTTACCATTGAGCCGGGTCGCTCCTTACTTACAGCTCGTTACCACGAACTGTTTGATCACTACGCGTTAGCAAAAATTTGATTCCCCCCCAAGTTATTTGATTTATATCTGTAATGTTTTGTGTTTGTTATGTTAAATAAAGTCAAAGCCTTTAGTAGGCTACAGATGAATATTGATCGATCATTTTATTACGAGAAAGTTATTGTATTAAGTTTATTTAACTGATTGTTTTTTTAAATGAATACTTCTTAACGTAAATAACAAATACTTATGTTATTTAATATATATTGAATATATGTCAATGTAAATATATATATATATATATATATATATATATATATATATATACATATATATATATATATATATATATATATATATATATATATATATATATATATATATATATATATATATATTATATATATATATATATATATATATATATATATATATATATATATATATATATATATATATATATATATATATATATATATATATATATATATTATCCCTAGTCGAGACAACATATAAATAAAATAAAACAAATTAACAACTAGGAAAAAACACCGGATACAATAAGAAAATACTTCTAGCTGATTTTGCAAATTCCAGTTCTCTCGGCAACACTTAGAACCATTAATGTCAAAAAACTTTGAGGAGCTTAACACTTGTGTATTTGTTTACTCAGCTGATATTTGATTCGAGGTATATCGTTGCGAACTGCTGCTGGTTTGAGTAATTTTGTTGGCTTCATTATTCTCTAGAATTGGAATATGATAATCAAGAAGCCACTTAGAGCTTCGGAAAGTGTTCATAGAAAGGATGTCTGTTGCTGCTTGATAATGAATAAAAACAGTTGACGAACTGTAAAAAAAATTATAGTAAGAAGTCTCTCTGGCTTAGAATTAGAAATTTGAGTAAAATCAACTAATATTAATAACATTACTTGTTGGAATTACTCATCAGTAAATGATTTCAGAGTTCTTTTTTTATCAGTAAATTTACAAGAAATATCAACTGCAACCTATTCTGTCCCGTAAGGCGTAATAGAAACGCCATATTTTTTTATGCTAGAATGATCTACAGACTAAACGTATTATTCAATTGTACTTCAGACCTGTCTTAGAGGGGAATTCACTATTTGACATTTTTCAAACTTAAATTAATCAACTCATTAACATCTCGGAAGCTCACTCAACAATAGCTCTAAGAAAAATCATAGCAATTGAAAAGAAACAAACAAATAGCCTTTGAAAATACCAAGAAGGCGTATTTACAAGAATGCTACCTCAACTAGTACTTAAATCTCACTGCAGTAACACGCCACCTGAGGCAAAAATAGCCGCGCACAATCTCCCTCCATTTTGGTTTATTCGGAGAATCACTTTTTATCCCCTCCCTATGAAGTTCTAATTTCCGTTAAATCCTTCCTTATAACCACTTCGTAGACCACCTTATTACTCCATTTAAGAATATCAAGCATTTCCTTTGACCACGATGAATGACAGAAAACAACAATCTTTGGCAATTTGACATCCTTCCCCCGCATCAAATTAAAAAAAACAGTGAGTTTTTCAAATGAAAGTAAGGAGCAACATTAATACTTTAAACGAACCAAAATTACTCTGTATACTAGATGGGATTCCATCTCCTGAACTCATCCCCCTGGCTCCTTATGCTGAAGCCTAGGTTTTTATTCCTAGTATTTTAAAGAAAGACTGCTCAAACACAAATGCTGATGGACTGGAAAAAATGTACTTTTAAGTCACAACTAGATGTTAGCGTAAATAGCGGGGGGCTTAGGGGAAGCCCTCCGCATATTCTGAACAATTTATGTTCGTTTTAAGTTTTAGTGTTGTTTTTTACTTTCATTTGATTTTTTTCTAATTTAATTCCTGGTCGTTTTCAAATCATGTCCAGGCTTATCCAAGATATGACGGGGGCTACCTCCGCCATCAATCCCTATTACCTGCTGTTAATTAATATATGTCAAGGCATTTAAGTTGATTGGAGTCCTGGATTGGCAGCATAAAAATTTGCTCGAGTGTTGACACAATTTCTCTGGCAGTTAATTTCGCTAATCAAACAGTTCGTGGTAACGAACTGTAAGTAAGGAGTGATCCGGCTCAATAGTAATTGAAACTCTAAAAAACAAAATTTTGATACCAGTAGATACATCAAAAGAATCTAATTTTTAAGCTGATTTCAAATGTATAAGCTTCATCATCTTACCCATCAAAAGATACGAGCCTGAAAAATGTTTCCTTATTTTCGAAAAAAGAAGGAAATACCCCCTAAAAGTGATAGAATCTTAATCAAAATCACACCATCAGATTCAGCGTATCAGAAAACCCTACTGTAACGGTTTCAAGCTCCTATCTGCAAAAATGCGGAATTTTGTATTTTTTGCCAGAAGAAACATCTCGGATGCGAGTTTTTTTTTTTCCAGGGGTGATCGTATCGATCCAGTGGTCCTATAATTTCTTTAGAGGGCTCATTTGAACGGAAATCAAAAGTTCTAGTGCCCTTTTTAAGTGACCAAAAAATTAGGAGGACAACTAGGCCCCCTCCCACGCTCATTCAGGTGACTCTCAAAGTCACCTGATCAAAATTTTGAGATAGCCATTTTGTTCAGCATAGTCGAAAATTTAATAACTATGTCTTTGAGGATGACTTCATTCCCCACAGCTCCCGGGGGAAGGGCTGCAAGTTATGAACTTTGCCCAATGCTTACATATAGTATTGGTTATTTGGAAGTATACAGACATTTTCATGAGAAATTTTTCTGGTGGGGGGGGTGTAGGAGGGGGTTCGGTGGGAGGATCTTTCCATGGAAGATGTTTTCATAGGGTAAAGGACATTTCTATGAAGGGGTTGCTGGATTTCCCAGCATTATTTAAAAAACGATCTGGAATAAAAAAAAAAAAAACAACTTTTTTTCCACTGAAAGTAAGGTGCAGCATTAAAACTTAAAACGAACAGAAATTATTACGTATATGAGGGGGTTCACATTACCTATTTGGTATAGTCGGTTATTTGGTTCTTCTCTGAAATGTCTCAGTTTCAGATTTTCTTCTTTTTATACTGTCATTTTCGCTCAGTTTTATAGTCGGTTATTACCTATTATTTATTCTATTATTAATGTGTGAACGCAAGGGGGACTAGGGACCTCCCCCTTCCAGATAGGTTTGAATGATCTCTACGAAAACTTCAAATAATCGAACCTTAAAATGTGTTTTTGGTCTTTTACTCCCTCCTGCCTTTGAAAAATCATCCGAAAGCCCCTACTCCTAAGAGGTATGTCCACCTGTGTTATCCAACTGTTCCGCCTGGTTCATTTATCACCCAAACTTCGTTTTGCTGGAAGAAAGTCAAAGATTATCAAACAGTTCGTTACCGTGAACTGTTTGACCGGGTCGCTCCTTACTTACAGTTCACGCAAGGATGATTGCCCGGGGTAAATTTTTGACAGGATTGAATTGCACAGAGGTTATTTCTATGAGAAGGCGGATTTTTCCATGGAGGTGGAGCCAGGTATCATGGAGTTATTTCAAAAACAAACAGAAGTTCAGTCATTTTGCATGTTTTTTAATAAAGTTAGGTTTTATTCATTTTTATGGTTAATTTTTGCATATTTTTCTAATAAAGTTGGGCTTTTATTCATTTTTAAGGTTACGCACACGGGGGAGGGGCGCATAAAGCGTTTCTAGGAGATTTCATATAGAATTCTATGACCTTTCTAATATTCTCAATACTCAAAGGTTCAAATGCAAGAACTTTTATTTTATTTTTATTTTATTTTATTTAATTTATGCACCAATATCTAAATTATATCATGATGGTAGCCGGAAAGTACAGTATCCTCATTACATGTTCTACATTTATATTTAGATATACATCTTCTTATATCCCAGCATACCAAAATGAAGTTCCTCTGCTTACACCAATAGCATCTATTGTCTATAACAATATCATCAGGGCTAGTGGGGTAGTACTGCCCTCCTTCGGGCTTCATTACAGAGTTCTGAAAGTCAAAGTTTATTAAATTATTAAGAGGGCTATTATTTCTTTGAAATATGCATGTACATTATAATTTTCATGTTATTGATTTTATATTAATGAAGAATTTAAACATAGCTACAATTAGCTATTTTTTTTTTCGGCATAGTTGAAAGTTGCAATACGAAAGTCAAACTACGAGATTATATTTTATTGAACCAGAGAAATGTTTGGTCATATGATTTATTGTAAAAGCCACTATAGTTTATAAAATTCAATATTGTACGCCATCATTTTGTATCATACTTATACATATTGTACTTAAGATTCCATTTATAAGCATAAACTTCACGATATTCATCATCTACTAACAGAAGTGCCGCCTCGAATATAACACCAATCGAGGAATGTTTCACTCCAATATATTCAGAGTTAATCACACCAACACTAAAAAATAAAATAAAATAATAATTGACATCTGTGGGAGTGCAAAGGTCTGACCCTCAGAGGAAATCAAAAGAATTTCCCAATGGTATATGGCATAATACCTCAAAGGCTTCACTGAATGGGAGGGGTGATCTTCGATGGAAACGCATGACGTAATTTGTTCTTTAAAGAGTCACATCTAATTTTCCAAAATTATTAAAATATTTTTTTCACATTTAATTAAAGAAGCAAGGAGCAATCCAAAACAAATATAGTTCAGAATTGGCAATAACTGTTCCATGTAAAATTAATAGAGTAAAGAAAAGGGTTCGGTAAAACACTGAAGAAATAATAATTAGCGATTCTTAAGAGGATTTTAATTGTAATGTAACAACGATGATTATCGCAGGAGATTGTTCATGTAGTCCATTTGAATAACTTGGGAAACAACCTCATTAGAAAACAAAAACACTAAGCACGTTTGAAACTAGATGTCAGATTACATGAAGGACTTGTTTTCATAATCATGATAGCTGGATCTCGGGGGAGGGATGCACTAAAAGTCCTTTTGGGGCAGAATATTGCGATCTATTTACATTTTTTCTCATTATATCCTTAAAAATTTATATGGGGTACTTGAAATATCGTTAGGAGAGGGAGATTCGACTTGTCCTCTGTAAGTAGGTATCATTACCTTATCTCTTTTGGATGCCTCTAAAATCATGAGGATTTAAAACTGTGTTAGCAAGAAATCTAAGAGGCAAAAGGAAAATATAAGCTAGAATTACGTTTTCTACGCAAAATACAGCCCACTAGCAGGGGGATCTTCCAGCAAAAATTTAATCTTATGCTTTTAACCCTTTTGGAAATCGAATTCACTTTTGAGCATGGTATTGTTTTGTTCATTGAAAATTAATCCATATAAACAATATCATTAGCTTAGAGCAGATCTTCATAGAAGGAAATTAAAAATAAAATTCCTAGACAAGTTCAGTACAATTAAGACATCTCAAACTAAATATAAGCAAAAAAAGCCGTGTTTTTTTTCCTTTACAAGCCAATAAACCCAAAAAGACACATCTACCCAAAATCCCTGTAACTAGGAAGGGAATCAAAAAGGGATTAAAAGGACAATTCCTCTTAATTAAAACTTGTGAGCTAATTTCTTAGTTTTCCCATTTGTTCTGTTCCATTAGTCCCATTTTACTAGGGACATAGATACAAATCAAACGACTAACAACCAAGGTATAGTTACTAATCTTTTTGTCCATAGATTATCCAATTTTTTCTAAATTTGCAGATACATTATCAGCATTGCCAGTTAATTTTTTTCCTTGTTTCATGCTTACTCTTTTTATGATTAACTACAATATAAAGGTCTCACTTATCGAGAGCAGATTAGAACCAATATATAGAGTACTGTATTCTTTCAAAGCCTTGGAAAAAGGTTAATACTATTTGAATTATGACAATCAAGTTTCATTTTCTCGGAGAAAGAGAATATGCGCGAATAATAATAATAGTAATAATAATAAAATTAAGAGTTATTAAAATCGACCGGCATGGAGCATAAAGTGGCTAATAATATGATTCTTTTGCAATACCAGAAACAAATTTCAGTAAAATGGGGTTTTTTTTTTCAAAACCAGGGCTAAAATATAGCCACAATTCCAAAGGGAAGTCTTTCATTACATTTAAAGATTTTCTAAGTTTAGCAAAATTATACCAAAAAATTGAACTACACAGAAACAAGTTTTACTCAGGCCGCTCCTTACGGCAGAGTTGAAAGGTCCATAAAAATTTAATACTTTTTTTTAATTTTGTGTGTTTTCTTAAGAAAATGACCCCATATTTAACAAACTAGTGGAACTCTAAATCAAACATGAATTTCATTATAGAGATAATATTAAACAAAAAGTCTTACATCATTTGAGATATTCATTGCTATTTTCTGATTAGATGTGTGTGTGTGTCACATTAATGGTGTGACATGTTTATGTCACAGGAATGGGGGTACATGTGTTTGACAGGAATGGTGGGATATATGTGTCACAGGAATGGTGGGATATGTGTGTCACAGGAATGGTGGGATATGTGTGTCACAGGAATAGTGGGATATGCGTTTCAGAGGAGTCGTTGATAGGATACTTCTGTAGTAGTAGTAATATTGTTATTAGTAATAGTAGAAGTAGTAGCAGTAGTAGCAGTTTTAGTAGTAGCAGTAGTGGTAGTAGTAGTTTTAGTAGTAGCATTAGTAGTAGCATACAAATGTTCCCTTTTTAGTCAATTTATCATCTCCCTTATGATTTCCTGAAAGTTTCGAATTAATATACTCAGTCATTCCTGAGTTACGCCTTTTTGACAACTCATATACACATAACGTAGTAGCAGTAATAGTAGCATACAAATATTGCCTTTTTGGTCAATTGATCATCTCCTTTACCCTTTCCTGAAAGTTCCAAATTGATATACTCAGTCATTCCTGAGTTACGCCTTTTTGACCCACATACACATAATGTATTTTGATTTAGTTCAACACTTCCTCAACACCTAAATCCCCTTCGTCTTTTTGAAAACTAAAGGTCAAACATTCCCACGTTTCTCAATAGCAAATACTCTATGTAAAAAATCGGCAAACTACATAACTTATAGTCCTTGCCCTGAGGACTGTGGGGGTGGTTGACATTACCGAAGACATAGTTGCTGGACCCTTTAACTATGCTGAACAAAATGGCTATCTTAAAATTTTGATTAGATCTGTATGGGAAATGATGGACTTGGGGGCTGGTTGCCCTCCGATCGCTTTTATAAAGGGCACTAGAACTTTCAATTTCCAATAGAATGAGCTCCTTTCGAAGTTTCTGTGACAACTCTTTCTATACGAAGTGCCTTGGTCAGAAACAAAAACAACTAAATAATACATTTTGCCCAATTGGCTCTTAACTTAGGCAGCTCTATTGCCCGGCCTATGATACCCCATATCACGTATATTGAGGCTTAATCGAAACATCAGAAATTATATATATATATATATATATATATATATATATATATATATATATATATATATATATATATATATATATATATATATATATATATATATATATATATATATATATATATATATATATAAATATATATATATATATATATATATATATATATATATATATATATATATATATATATATATATATAATATATATATATATATATATATATATATATATATATATATATATATATATATATATATATATATATATATATATATATATATAATATATATATATATATATATATATATATATATATATATACATTAATTTATACCTCCCAACCCCACCATAGCCTCTTCTATATTTACCTGAATGCTCACAGGAGTTCTGAAAATTGTTGTGTAAATTACACTATTTGAGGCACCAGGTACCCCCTCCCCTCTCAAAAACAGAATGACCACTGGCCCTTTTCGATAATAGCAAATGTGAAATTATATATTACTGTGCATAATTTTATCAAACCTAGTGAATCAACTTGGTGAACCGAAGCTTTAAAACAAGCTTCTATACCAATCGTTTATTTTATATGGATGGCTTGATTCTTAAGGCATAAATGCAACGTCGTGTAGTATTACTGTCTTTGAAACTGAGCTGTGTTTTCAGACAACAGTTTCCAACATGAGTTAATACCCTGCTCAGCATCAGTCGTTTTCAGAAGTCTCTACACCAGGGTTACCACCTGTAGAACAAAAGTGCTATCTTAGCACTATTTTATTATGCGTAGCACTGTAGCACGTAACTGAGGTTGCTAAAATAGTGCTAAAATAGCACAAAAGTGTTCTATTTAACACTATTTTAGCACTATTACAGTCAATCTTTTGACTATAACAGCGAAAGTCGGTGTGTAGCTCGCAAATTTGGGCAATTGTAGCACTTTTAAAACTGGTCGTGTAGTCTAGTCGCTTAGTCCACAAAACAGAATTGTTCGTACAAATTTGGAAAAAAAAGTATGAAACTTGGTTCACATATGCAGTTTCATGGGCTCTTTCGAATGAGACTGAGATAAAATCGATCCGATCACCCTAAGGGGGTAAACAGGGGGTTAAAGTCACACAAAGGGGGGAAATGCGAAAAAATATATTTTTGCCTATTTCAGCTTGATATTTGGTTAGTATATACGTTATTAGATAGAAACTGAGGGTAAGTCATAGGAAAAGTGCTTGGATAGTTCCACCACCCTGGAGGGGGTGAAATTCAACCAGCAAGGGGGAAAGAGAAATGTTTGTTTTTGCCATTTTTAAATCGACATTCGGTTTTTATTCTCGGGTATGAGAAAGAAAAAAGGTTCTAGTAATGGAAAGTAGTAATAGAAAGCTATCGGAGTGCCCTAGTAACTTAGGGGAGGGGGGGGGGTGAAAATGGTTACGAAGGGCTTCGATTTTTATCTTTTTCTTTAAAAAAATTTTCAGCATCCTTAAAAATTCCATTAAAAATTCTTTTAGTCCCTCGTAACGTACCGATAGACGAACCATCCATCACTGGAGAGCAGCCTGTGAACGTAGAAGACGATTGGTTGAATTATGTTGAAGAAGTATCGGAGAAACAGAACGGAAGTGCTTTGATGCCAGTCTCGTGGGCCGCATTCCACTCCAATAGGCAACTGACGGTGGACAAGCCAAAAAGCACGACTGCACTGTTACCTATTTTTAAGGATCAAGCGCATTCAGTAGCGATGATACTTCACACTATGAATTCGATTAAGACAGTTGTCGCGTATCTGAACCCGGGTGAGACTCTAGTTTTACAGCTGATCAGCCGCTCTATGCGCTGGTCAAACTGATACAGTGGAACTTTCCAGAAATACTTCCGGAAGATTTGTTTATTGTCCTTTTCGGTGGCCTGCACATAGAAATGAATATCCTGAAAGTGCTAGGAGACTGGATGAAAGGATCTGAATGGTACGAGCTTCTTGTCCAAGCTGATGTCACAACGACAGGAAGGGCAGATGCCATTCTTAAAGGGTCGCATGCTGCTAGGTCTCGTTACGCTTGCCAAGTAACTGCTTCAGTCATTCATATCCTTAGGCGTCGAGCATATGATGAGTATGCTGCTGAGAATGAAGAGAGCGACAATGAGGTACTATCTTTCGATGAATGGTGTGAATCAAGAAAAGAATTCAGCGCTCAGTTTAGTTACTGGTCAAGTGTACTTGATGTTGAACTGATATTGTTGATGTTCGTACGATCCATCCACCAGGCAGATTTTATGCTTTATGTCGATTCTTTGCGATAGATTCTGCCGTGGATGTTCGCTCTGGACCACAAGAACTGCGCCGGATGGCTGTTGGTGTACGTTCAAGACATGATTGCCCTCAGTAACCAGAACCCAGATGTATTTTTTGAGCTTGTGAAAGGAAACTTCACATTTGGAAAGACAAAATATATTTTTTCTTCCATGGCAATGGGTCAATCGCATGAACAGATGAACGAGAAAATGAAAGAAACAGCCGGTTGGATTGGACTCACCGAAAACCCAGATGCCATGCTTCGATGGATCACATCAGGTCCCGATGGTCAAAGGGCCGTTGAGGAGTATGAAAAAAGTTTCACAAACCCTTCTTCTGAAGGAAACTTGAAGCATCATGAGGACACGCCAAAATTACAGATGCGCAACATGTGCCGTGTTCAGGGCTTTCTTCAAGTCATTGAAGGAAGGCACAATCCATTTGCTGAATCAGAAAACAGCCTTCTCAACCTTGAAACAAGGAAGGTCATGCCCAATAACGTAGTAAACAGTGCCAGGAAGGCATGCAAAATTGAACTCGACCAATATAAAAAGTTTACCGAAGAGCGACTGACAACATGCCCCACGCCAGTCACAGATGTTACTAGGACAAATAACCTACCACTATTCACAAGTGTGATAGCCAAGAAACCGTCAAAGGCGAAACAAGAGATTTCTAGTCTGAAAAACAGTTGTTCTTTGTTTGGTAGATTTTACATTGCCTGCCAGTCTCGTGACGGTGACATGGAAGAGTTTATTAAGTACGAGAAACAGCCCACTCCCCCTGCACTGTCCGACAGCGGATCCCTTAGGAAAACTTCAAAATCTGATCTTACAACTTGTTTAGAAGTATTGATGGACATACCAACCACTATTCCTCGAGCCAGTGCAAAAGTATTTGATGGATCAGCCTTGGTTCATATGCTTGCACCCGGCTCCTGCAAATTTTTCAAAGATTACGTGGAAGCAGTTTTGCTACCGCACATTCATAGCCAACTAGAGACGGTCAGTCGCATCGACGTTATATGGGACAGGTACATCAAAAGTAGCATCAAGAAAGGAAAAAGAGAAATGAGAGGTTTCGGACAGCGAGTCTGCCAAAGAGAATCGACTCCTATCCCTTGGAACTGGGCTGCTTTCCTCCGTACTGAAGAAAACGAAGAGCAACTATTCTTCCTGTTAGCAGACCACTTGGCAGGCATGAATTTATTTGGAAAAGAAGTTTATAGCACAAAGGATTCAGATGTTGTGCCTTCGGTGTCAGCTGCGCGAGATGATTTCGTCTCTTGCGATCATGAAGAGGCAGATACTTGAATTATCCTCAACGTTCGTCACTGCTACCTGTCTGGTCACCAACAAGTTATGGTACGAACCGTAGATACAGATGTTCTTGTGCTAGCTGTGGCCGCTTGCTAATACGTTCCAGCTATTGAGCTCTGGGTGGACTTTGGTTTGAAGTAGCAGTGCAGAATCATCCCCAGCTCACACAATTCATCATACGCTTGGCCCCCAAAAGTTAAAAGCTTTGCCTACTTTCCATGCATTTGCAGGCTGCAATACAGTTTTTTCCTTTTTCTGGCATTGGAAAGAAGAAAGCCTTTGATGCCCGAAGAAGTTATCCCGATGCAACTGATGTTTTCTTGGATTTGTCGTTGGCGTCGACTGCTAGGAAACCACTAACGCAAGAGCTACTTTAGAGATTTGTAGTTTTATGTTATGAGCGGAAAAGTGAAGTCCAGGGTGTTGACGAAGTGATAAAAGTGCTTTTTGCCAAGGGATGGCTGATTGACCGCATCCCACCAACATCCGACGTCCTTCTTCAGCACACCAGATGTGCACACTTTCAGGCTGGCCGACTTTGGGGCAGAGCAGCCGACCCCATTCAGAATTCCCCTTCCCCCTCTGAATTTGAATGGAAGCTCGTAAATGATGAGTGACGTCCTGTCTGAACGACGCTACCCGAGTCTTCCAAGGCGTGCAAAGAACTGGTCAAATGTGGCTGCAAGAACGCATGCAAGCCACCATGCAAGTGCATGAAGGCTTCACTACCGTGCACTGATCTGTGCGCCTGTTATGGAGCTTGCAACAGATCTGACGCCAGCAAAGAACAGGCTGTTGAACGAGGCAACAACTGCGTACCACTTTTCTTTTTTTCTTATTTTTACCTCTTTTTATTTCTTCCTTCAGTGATTAAAGTGAAATCTTTAAGCGAAAGTTATAGTAGTGCATTTGACTCTTAAAGGAGGGAAACGAGATGGGAGGCAGTCGTAGTTTTGCGCGTCACAGCTGTCATCCCCGTTTTCCTTTGCCCAGTATTTGCTACCTACTCCCAGTAGAGTCATCATAACCACCGCAGTGAAAATTGAAAAGAAACTCAGTTTTGCATCCCCCCCAGTTTCCCCTGTTTCCCCTATCCAGGATTTAGGATGTAATACTGTACCACTCGATCTTGAGAATACCTCCTGAAATGGCGAGAACAAACTTAGAGACAGCATATCAGAAATTTCCCTTCTTTAGTATTTCCACCGGGGGAAATATTTACCCCTGTTTCCCCCCTCCCAGGACCTCCTCTGCACTTTCGTCATGGCATTAAATCAGTGACTATATAAGATTTAAATAACAAACCGAATACCGATTTTAAATAGGCAATAATAAATATTTCCCGTCCCCCCCCCCTGTTAGGTGAAATTCCCCTTCCTCACCCCACCTCTCCGTTTAATGGTGGGACATTCCAAGCACTTTTTCCATCACTTTGCTTCAATTTCTATCTAATACCGAGTATACACACCGAATATCAAGCTAAAATAGGGAAAATCTTTTTTTTTTGTTTTTCGCCATTGCTGGTGACTTTTACCCCCTGTTTCCCCTCTTCAGGTGGTCGGATCGCTTTTGTCCCAGTCTCATTCGAAAAAGCACATCAAACTGCCCTGTGAACCAGCTTTCACACTTTTTTCCAAGTTTGCACGAACCTTTGACTAAGCGACTAGACTAGTGGTGGAAACTCGGTTCTACACAAGTCTGCTATTAACCGTTTTCAGCCATACGTGTTTTCAATCATAGGCAGCGCAATCGCGCTACCTAAATAAAGAATGATGTTGGCACAATGTATTATTTACTTTTTGTTTTCTTCTTCTTCCATACCAGGGCACTTCGTAGCGAAGGAGTTGTTGTAGAAACTTGGAAAAGGGCTCATTCGATTGGAAATTGGAACGACTAATGCCCTTTTTAATAGTCGAAAGTGATTAGAATGCAACTAACACCCCTTCCGCTCCCACCGTTTCCCCAAACACATCCAATTAAAATTTTAAGATAGCCATTTTGTTCAGCGTAGTTGATTTCCAGATAGAAAATATGCTTTTGAGGAGGACATTCCTCCACAATCCTCAGGGCAAGGGTTTTAAGTTATGCCCTGGAGGCATATAAGAACGATGTTGGCACAATGTATTATTTATTATTTTTCGCCTTTAGACCAGGGCACTTCGTATCGAAGAAGTTGTCGTAGAAACTTTGAAAAGGGCTCCTTCAATTGGAAATTGGAGTGGCTTGTGCCCATTTTAATAGTCGAAAGTGATTGGAAGGCAATTAACACCCCTTCCATGCTCACCATTTCCCGAAACATATCCAATCAAAATTTTGAGATAGCCATTTTGTTCAGCGTAATTGATTATCAAATAGAATTTATGCTTTTCAGGAGGACACTCCCCCCTCCCAGCCCTCAGGGCAAGGGTTGTACGTTATACCCTGGGGGCATATAAGGTTTTTATAGAAAGCGTTGTTGTAGAAACTTCAAAAAAGATTCATTCGATTGGAAATTCAAGGGGCTACTGCTCTTTTTAATAGTCGAAAGTGATTGGAGGGCAACTAGACCCCGTCTCAAACCCACCTTTTTCCCAAACACATCCAATCAAAATTTTGAGATAGCCATTTTGTTCAAAATAGTTGATTTCAAGATATAAATTATGTTTTTGAGGAGGAAACTCCCCCACATCCCTCAGGGAAAGGGTTTTAAGTTATATCCTGGGGGCATATAAGAACGATATCGGCACAATAAATTATTTTATAGTTTTTTTCCTTTACACAAGGGCACTTCGTATTAAAAAAGTTGTCATAGAAACTTCGAAAAGGGCTCATTCAATTGGAAATTGGAGTGGCATGTTCCCTTTTTAATAGTCGAAAGTGATTGGAAGGCAACTAAAACCCCTTCCACGCCCACCATTTCCCGAAACATATCCAATCAAAATTTTGAGATAGCCATTTTGTTCTGCGTAGTTGATTTTCAGATAGAAATTATGTTTTTGAGGAGGACAATCCCAGACATCCCTCAGGGCAAGTGTTGTAACTTATGCCCTGGGGTATACAAGGTTTTTATAGAAATCGTTGTCGTAGAAACTTTAAAAAAGGCTCATTCGATTAAAAATTCAAAGGGCTAGTGCCCTTTTTAAAAGTCGAAAGTGAATGGAGGGCAACTAACCCCCCTCTCACGCCCACTTTTTCCCAAAACACATCCAATCATAATTTTGAGATAGCCATTTTGTTCAACGTAGTTGAAAGTTTTGGAAATTAGGTCTTTGAGGATGCTAAACCCCCACAGCCCTCAGGTTAGTGGTTGTACAGTTATGCCCTGGGGGCATATAAGGTTTTTATAGAACGCGTTGTCATAGAAACTTCAAAAAGGGCTCATTCGATTGGAAATTGAAATGGCTAGTGCCCTTTTTAATATTCGAAAGTATTTGGTAGGCAACTAACACCTCTTCAAAGCCCACCATTTCCCCAAACACATCCAATCAAACTTTGAGAGCCATTTTGTTCAGCGTAGTTGATTTCCAGATAGAAATTATGTTTTTGAGGAGGACAATCCCCCACAACCCTCAGGGCAAGGGTTTTAAGTTATGCCCCGGGGGTATATAAGAACGATGTTGGTACAATGTATTACTTATTATTTTTTTCTTCAGACCAGGGCCCTTCGTATCGAAGAAGTTATCGTAGAAACTTCGAAAAGGGCTTATTCAATCGGAAATTGGAGTGGCTTGTGCCCTTTTTAATAGTCGAAAGTGATTAGAAGGCAACTAACACCCCTTCCACGCCCACCATTTCCCGAAACACATCCAATCAAAATTTTGAAAGAGCCATTTTGTTCAGCGTAGTTGATTTCCAGATAAAAATTATGTTTTTTAGGACAACATCCCCCCCAAAGCCCTCAGGGCAAGGATCGTAAGTTATGCCCTGGGGGCATATAGGTTTTTATAGAAAGCGTTGTCGTAGAAACTTCAAAAAAGGCTCATTCGATTGAAAATTCAAAGGGTTAGTACCCTTTATAATATTCGAAAGTGATTGAAGGGCAACTAACCCCCCTCTCACACCCACCTTTTCCCCAAACACATACAATCAAAATTTTGAGATAGCCATTTTGTTCGACGTAGCTGAAAGTTCCGGAAAATAGGTCTTTGAGGGTAACAAACCCCCCATAAAAAAACAAATGAATATGTATTTTCAGTTTAATATACACATACTGATATTTAGTAATCAAAATGTTAATATTATTTGATTTATTAAAGTTATAAAAATAAAAACATTTATATTTTTTCAGTAAAGTGCAAATTATGTTCTTGCCTTGGGAAGGCATAGGAGTTTTGAGCCCAACTTATGTTAATTCCAGCTCGTTTTGAGTTTGACTCGGTTATTTGTTGTAATTTCTGTTCGTTTTGGGTTTCTTTTATTTATAGATGCTGATTTCTGGTAGTTTCACTCTTGGTAGATTATTTGATTTTATTTTTGCTAATTTTTTTCTTCATGGAGTTCTTTACTTTTCTTTGAAAAACTTATTTTGTGAAAAAAGTTTTTAATACTTAATTGTGTTAAAACCCGGGTTTCTTAAATCTGGAACCTGCTTTAATACCAAGTTCAAACACGGGGATTATAGTAATTAGCACTAAAATTTAAAATTGAACTACAGACCCGAGTTTACAGTTGACGAAGTGTTTTCATTAGGATTTTTTGCTCAATTTTTTATTGGTCTTTGTCATTGCGCTGAAAACTATCCATAAATTCAATATTTCACAATAAAACCTATTTATGCATCTCTTTATAGAACTGTTGAAAGGCAATTATAGAAAGAGCTTATAAGATTTGAAATATTTTTATGAAAAACAGTAGAAATAGAGGAAAATCTGAAACATAACAAACGAACAAATATCATTGTAATTCTTGATCTAATTCTTTTTCTTCTTAAGCCTCTTGGCTACTTTAGTACACATCAGTTTAAAAGTTCATATTATACAATTTTGGATTTTTCCCTTCAATCCCATCATAAGGCGTTTTCAGCAATGCGGGTTCCAACCCTATTCTTTGGCGGTAGGAATCGCATTTTCAAAACGATTGTTGCTCTACTCGCGTCCATCCCGTGTTGAGACCCGTGGTGTCTGAAAACACGGCTCTGCATAGCTCAATATAGTTTTAAAACGATTGGCAATCTCAAAATTTTCAATCGACAGCAACTTTGCCCTCTTTGCGTCAAAATCGTAGTTTGGTGCCACAAAGTGACAGAAATCGCAACTTTAATA
Source organism: Artemia sinica (assembly GCA_027921565.1). Classification (NCBI taxonomy): domain Eukaryota; kingdom Metazoa; phylum Arthropoda; class Branchiopoda; order Anostraca; family Artemiidae; genus Artemia; species Artemia sinica. Next base: position 41,438,418 of record CM051266.1, on the reverse strand, counting down.
TGATATAATTTATTTGGCTAGTAGAAAAAGGGCACCAAAATTTTTAATTTCCACTATAATGAGTCATCCCAAGTTTTACTTGACCATGGTTTGATACGATAATTCCTTGGAAACAAAAAGAAGCAAACACGCGTCCATAACCTCCCTTCTCGAAAAAAAAGCAAAATTCCACATTTTTGTAAATGGGAACCTCTTTTTGTAACTTTCATTAGGATCAGTTGTCCGCTGTGGATGTTTGCTCTCTTTTTAAAAATTAAAATTTTTCAAGCCTGCAGTTCTTGACGTTTAACTTTAAACTTGATGAATGCTTAACTTATAAATTTAAATTAATAGATTCTCCTTCTTACATATTTTTATCATACTTCATTTTCTGACTGGTCTTCCTATTCATCCAAACTTTTTGCACCTACGGAAAAAAAAAATCTTTGACCTTGAATTTTGTATTTTCTATATCTTTACTGCAGCCACCTTCTTTACTAGCAATTAAATAAATAAAAAAGTTATATAACTGAAAGTAAGGAGCAACATTAAAACTTAAAACCAACACAATTATTACGTATATGAGGAGGTTTTCCCCCTCGTCAATAGTAAGGATGACAGTACCAGCGCGGGGAGGGGGGACATAATTTATTCATGGTTCACGTGTCTCTTTCTAGGCCAATCATAGGAGTCGGAAATTTGAACGGAACAAGATTGCAGTGAATATAGGGAAGGATTTTTGCTATAGTTGTTATTACTGTGAAAATAGAATTCAAGGAGTGAGAACAGTTTGACATTATTCATTAATATATATTTGTAATAATAAGTGGAATGTTTACACTATTAGAAGTTGATAGTGGAGTTTTATAGCAATGATACAAGAGCCCCAAACATTGCGGTGGAAATCACGAGAGGATCACGGCTTTGTCTGGAATGGGATGAATTATATGCAAAATATGTGTTATCTTTGAGCAAATTTAAAATAGATGATCAATTATGCTTCGCTGCAAAAGTTGATATAGCACATGTGAATAGACTTCAACGAGCTTTAAATGCAATAGTGAAGCATATCTGGGACAATAAGTTATATCGCTAATTGTATATGTGTAATGTATATTATTGTTGTATGATCACGCTCAATAGAATTGTTTCGAAATCGAAAATGTCACCCTTTTCTTTATGTTAGGTTATCCAATATTCATAAAGTAGAACTAATCATGGTTTTAGTCTAGAGTCAGCAGTGAGAGTGATGGGATTGAAAGATAAATAAATTTGAGAAAGAGAGAATTAGATCTAATCTTGTGATTATGGAAAAACATTTGATTCTGGATGACGATTTTCTCGAGTTATCCCTTCAACGGAAGATATTCTCACAGGGGACACTTGACAATATAACGAAAACAGATTCTTACACATTGGACTATTGTATGAAGCTTTTACGATGTGACTCAAATGCTTTTACTCAATTTATTGATATATTAATTGAAACAAAGCAGAATAATATCGTGGATACTTTTGAAAACATTGCCATAGATTCAATGTAGATGGCTCCTCCTTCGAAAGAGGTAACGTCACTGAGTTACTCCTCTCCCATTCCCCTCTGAGTTTATCGAACGTGGATCAGTTTCTTTTTAGCTGTGAGTGAGTTGACATCGAAACCAAAAATGTTCTATGTATGTCCAACTATGCATGTACACTCTTGGCAGTTGGTCATCATGTGAGAATTGTACAATTATTGATGAGTATAATGAAAAGTGCAAATTATGCAATCCTTGTAAATTACATAGGAGATATGCAGTACAAATCAAAGTATGTAATTCATGTCTTGAAGAGATTTGTGACTCTAACCCTAGAGGGCAACTATACTCCAATTGCCCCTATGACAAATGTGATCAGTGGGAGAATACTTAACCAGGTATGATTGGAAAGAACCCAAAACGTGATTTTATTTTATTTCTACGAGATTAGTATCGTCTTGGATTTAAATTATTTTGGAATGAAGAATCAGGTCTACGATTCAACTGTTGGGGTAACAAGAAAATTTGGTTTCTACGTCATCGTTGTGACGACACTGCCTATTATGACTATAAACCTAGTGATTTTTATTTGGCAGTTACCGAATATGATTCACCATTTGAAAAAACTGTACGTGATATTGCTTCAAATAGACATATTGAAACCCATGAATTTCACAATATGAATGCAAATAGTATCATTGACTATACAAAGAGATACGACAAGAGTGAAGTTACATTATACTGTAGAAAATGTGACCCTGACTTTGCAGCCAATCAGGATCAATATACAGTGAATTCAAATGATCTACCAGCATTTGTGGTTCACGACAGTTGCCTATACACCGAAGAAGAAATCTAAAGTGAAGAATAAAGACATTGTTGTATATATGCATTTCTTTATTAATATTAAATTCACATACATTTTTTAAGCACTTTACTCTTAGGGCACTAAAATACATAGTACACAGGCCTGAGAGGATATTTTCCACCATAAAGTCGTTCAGATGTGGATTGTCTACATAAATGTTGAGAAACTGGTTGTAAGTATAGCCGCGACATCTGAACACAAAATATAGTAGCGCACGGAAACCACAGCTTTTAGTCGTCAGATCCTGCACTCTCTTCCGATTTTGAATAATAGTTTTCCCACTGCTCACAATATAGTTGCTGATGTATGGAGTGTAGAATGTATAGGGTAGAACGAGAGGATCAAAAAATTCAATCGTCTTCATTGTTTGAAAGATGCACAACCAATGGCCAGTATTCACAGTCAACGAACTGCTATTAACAATGATTAGGGTATTGTAGGCATTTTGAATTTTTACAAGAAAGTCCGAGGGCAGACAATAGGGTCTGTATTTGGACATATAGGGGTCCATATTAAATACATTGATTATTTGACTGGTGTTCATGGTGCAAGGTCTAGTAGAACACTGCCTTCGGGAGTGATTTCCCAATAGGTTTCAAATTGATTTAGCGAGATTAGTGCAATACTCTCAGCTAATGGGTCGGCAAATGTACACTCTAAACGCACACTCCCCGTTCGCACTATACTCATATCCTGGGTGCCAGACAAATCCAATACAATTATACTATGTGTTTTAGCGAACATTTCTTCGGTTATACCATTTTTAAATAGTTGTTAATCATGATCTAGGGTTTGTATTGTCAAATCATACAATGTCCTATAGGATTTATCAAAAGATAGATTGTAGAGTGGGATTCCATTTACTTTGTAGACAAGAGATGAAAGCCCAAACATCTCAAATTTATGTGGGCATCCAGTCCACGATCCTATTGCACTAGTGCTTTTTACAAATGTCAATACTAATTTTGACGGAATTTCACCATTGATAAATTATAAAGGGAAAACTATAATTCAACATCGGAAGAGAGTGCAGGATCTGACAACTAAAAGCTGTGGTTTCCGTGCGCTACTATATTTCGTGTTCAGATGTCGCGGCTATACTTACAAACAGTTTCTCAACATTTATGTAGACAATCCACGTCTGAACGACTTTATGGTGGAAAGTATCCTCTCAAATCTGTACAATATTGATTTTAGTATCCTACGAGTAAAGTGCTTAAAAAATGTATGTGAATTTGTTTGTTAATAAAGAAATATATATATACAACAATGTCTTTATTCTTCACTTTAGATTTCTTCTTCGGTGCATAGGCAACTGTCGTGAACCACTAATGCATTTAGATCATTTGAATTCACTGTATATTGATCTTGATTGGCTGCAAAGTCAGTGTCACATTTTCTACAGTATAATGTAACTTCACTCTTGTCGTATCTCTTTTTATAGTCCATGATACTATTTGCATTCATATTGTGAAATTCACGTGTTTCAATCTGTCTATTTGAAGCAATATCACATACAGTGTTTTCAAATGGTGAATCACATTCGGTAACTGCCAAATAAAAATCACTAGGCTTATAGTCATAACAGGCAGTGTCGTCACAACGATGACGTAGAAACCAAACTTTCTTGTTACCTCAACAGTTGAATCGTAGACCTGATTCTACCTCCCCAAATAATTTAAATCCAAGACGATACCAATCTCGTAGAAATAAACTAAAATCACGTTTGGGGTTCTTTCCAATCATACCTGGATAAATATTCTCCCACTGATCACATTTGTCATAGTGGCAATTGGAGCACAGATTTCCTCTAGGGTGAGAGTCACAAATCTCTTCAAGACATGAATTACATTCTTTAATTTTTTCTGCATATCCTCTATGTAATTTACAAGGATTGCATAATTTGCACTTTTCATTATACTCATCAATAATTGTACAATTCTCACATGATGACCAACTGCCAAGAATGTACATGCATAGTGGGCATAGATAGAACAATTTGGTTTCCGATGTCAACTCTCTCACAGCTAAAAAGAGAATGATCCACGTTCGATAAATTCAGAGGGGAATGGGAGAGGAGTAACTCTGCGACGTTACCTCTTTCGAAGGGGGAGCCATTTACATTGAATCTATGGCAATGTTTTCAAAAGTATATCCACGATATTATTCTGCTTTGTTTCAATTAATATATCAATAAATTGAGTAAAAGCATTTGAGTCACATCGTAAAAGCTTCATACAATAGTCCAATGGGGGAGAATCAGTTTTCATTATATTGTCAAGTGTCCCCTGTAAGAATATCTTCCGTTGAAGGGGTAACTCGAGAAAATCGTCATCCAGAATCAAATTTTTTTCCATAATCACAAGATTCGATCTTTTTCTCTCTTTCTCAAATTTATTCATTTTTCAATCCTATCACTCTCACTGCTGACTCTACACTAACCATGATTCGTTCTACTTTATGAATATTGGATAACCTAACATAAAGAAAAGGGTGACATTTTCGATTTTGAAACAATTTTATTGAGCGTGATCATACAACAATAATATATATTACACATATAGAATTAGCGATATAACTTATTGTCCCCGATATCCTTCACTATTGTATTTAAGGCACTTTGAAATCTATTCACATGTGCTATATCAACTTTTGCAGCGAAGCATAATTGATCCTCCATTTTAAATTAGCTCAAAGATAACACATATCTTGCATGTAGTTCATCCCATTCCAGACAAAGCCGTGATCCTCTCGTGATTGCCACCGCAATGTTTGGTGCTCTTGTATTATTGCTACCAACTCCACTATCAACTTCTAATAGTGAAAACATTCCACTCATTATCACAAATATATCTTAATGAATAATGTCAAACTGTTCTCACTCCTTGAACTCTATTCTCACACTACTAACAACTATAGCAAAAATCCTTCCCTATATTCACTGCAATCTTGTTCCGTTCAAATTTCCGACTCCTATGATTGGCCTAGAAAGAGACACGTGATCCTCTCCCGTTAGATTCGATTATCCAGCAATTGTTGTTGAACTTCTGTCTACATCCAAGAAACAACAAACAAGTTGACCAACACTCATAACCATGAAATAACCATCAACAAACAGAACCACGAAAAAAACATAAAACAACAACAAACAGAACCATGAAACAATATCAAATCATCAACCATCAACAAACAGAACCATGAAACAACGAAACCATCAACAAACAGAACTATGAATAAATTATATCCCTCCCGCGCTGGTACTGTCATCCCTACTATTGACCAGGGGGAAAACCGCCTCATATGCATAATAATTGTGTTCGTTTTAAGTTTTAATGTTGCTCCTTACTTTCAGTTATATGACTTTTTTATTTATTTAATTGCTAGTAAAGAAGGGGGCTGCAGTGAAGATGTAGAAAATACAAAAGTCAAGGTCAAAGATTGTTTTCCGTAGGTGCAAAAAGTTTGGATGAATAGGAAGACCAGTCAGAAAAGGAATTATGATAAAAATATGAAAGAAGGAGAATCTATTAATTTAAATTTATAAGTTAAGCATTCATCAAGTTTAAAGTTAAACATCAAGAACTGCAGGCTTGAAAAATTTTAATTTTTAAAAAGAAAGCAAACATCCCCAGCGGACAACTGATCCTAATGAAAGTTACAAAAAGAAGTTCCCATTTACAAAAATGTGGAATTTTGCTTTTTTTCGAGAAGGGAGGTTACGGGCGCGTGTTTGCTTCTTTTGGTTTTCAAGGAATTATCGTATCGAACCATGGTAAAATAAAACTTGGGATGCCTCATTAGAGCGGAAATTAAAAAATTTTGGTGTCCTTTTTCTACTAGCCAAATAAATTATATCATATTAAAGTTGCGATTTCTGTCACTTTGTGGCACCAAACTACGATTTTGACGCAAAGAGGGTAAAGTTGCCGTCGATTGAAAATTTTGAGATTGCCAATCGTTTTAAAACTGTATTGAGCTATCCAGAGCCGTGTTTTCAGACACCACGGGTCTCAACACGGGATGGACGCGAATAGAGCAACAATGGTTTTGAAAATGCGATTCCTACCGCCAAAGAATAGGGTTGGAACCCGCATTGCTGAAAACGCCTTATGATGGGATTGAAGGAAAAAATCCAAAAATTGTATAATATGAACTTTTAAACTGGTGTGTACTACAGTAGCCAAAAGGCTTAAGAAGAAAAAGAATTAGATCAAGAATTACAATGATATTTGTTCGTTTGTTATGTTTCAGATTTTCCTCGATTTCTACTGTTTTTCATAAAAATAATTCAAATATTATAAGCTGTTTCTATTATTGCCTTTCAACAGTATTATAAAGAGATGCATAAATAGGTCTTATTGTGAAATATTGAGTTTATGGATAGTTTTCAGCGTAATGACAAAGACCCAAAAAAAATTGAGAAAAAGATCCTAATGAAAACACTTCATCAACCGTAAACTCGGGTCTGTAGTTCATTTTTAAATTTTAGTGCTAATTACTATGATCCCCGTGTTTGAACTTGGTATTAAAGCAGGTTCCAGATTTAAGAAACCCGGGTTTTAACATGATTAATTATTAAAAACTTTTGTCACAAAATAAGTTTTTCAAAGAAAAGTAAAGAACTCCATGAAACAAAAAATGAGCAAAAATAAAATCAAATAATCTACCAAGCGTGAAACTACCAGAAATATGCATCAATAAATAAATGAAACTCAAAACGAACAGAAATTACAATAAATAACCGAGTCAAACTCAAAATGAGCTGGAATTAACATAAGTTGGGCCCAAAACCCCTATGCCTTCCCAAGGCAAGAACATAATTTGCACTTTACTGAAAAATATAAATGTTTTTACTTTTATAACTTTAATAAATCAAATAATATTAAAATTTAGATTACTAAATATAAGTATATGTATATTAAACTGACAATGCGCATTAATTTGTATTTTTTTCAGTAAAGCGCAATGTTTGTTATGGCCTTGGGAAGGCATAGGGTTATGATCCCTTTGATTGAATGTGATTGAATGTGAAAAATTTTGATTGAATGGGTTTGGGGAAAAAGTGGGTGTGAGAGGGGGGTTAGTTGCCCTCCAATCACCTTAGACTTTTATAAGGGGTACTAACCCATTGAATTTCCAATCGAATGAGCCTTTTTTGAAGTTTCCACGACAACGCTTTCTATAAAAACCCTATATAACCCCAGGGCATAACTTACGATCCTTGCCCTGAAGGCTTTTGGGAGGGGGGTGTCCTCCTCAAAAATATAATTTTTATCTGGAAATCAACTACGCTGAACAAAATGGGTCTCTCAAAATTTTGATTGGTTGTGTTTTGGGAAATGGTGGGCGTGGAAGGAGTGTTAGTTTCCTTCCAATCACTTTCGACTATTAAAAAGGGCACAAGCCACTACAATTTCCAATTGAAAAAGCCCTTTTCGAAGTTTCTACGATAACTTCTTCGATACAAAGGGCCCTGGTCTAAAGGAAAAAAAATATTAAGTAATACATTGAACCAACATCGTTTTATATACCCCCTGGGCATAGCTTAAAACCCTTGCCCTGAGGGTTGTGGGGGAGTGTCCTCCTCAAAAACATAATTTCTATCTGGAAATCAACTACACTGAACAAAATTGCTATCTCAAAGTTTGATTGGATGTGTCTGGGGAAATGGTGGGCGTGGAAGAGGTGTTAGTTGCCTTTCAAACACTTTCGAATACTAAAAAGGGCACTAGCCATTTCAATTTCCAATTGAATGAGCCCTTTTTGAAGTTTCTATGACAACGCGTTCTATAAAAACCTTATATGCCCCCAGGGCATAACTTACAACCACTAACCTGAGGGGAGTGCGGGTTTATCATCCACAAAGACCTAATTTCCAAAACTTTCAACTACGTTGAACAAAATGGCTATCTCAAAATTTTGATTGGATGTGGTTTGGAAAAAAGTGGGCGTGAGAGGGGGATTAGTTGCCCTCCAATCGCTTTCGACTATTAAAAAGGGCACTAGCCCTTTGAATTTTTCATCGAATGAGCCTTTTTTAAAGTTTTTACGGCAACGGTTTCTATAAAAATTTATATACCCCAGGGCATAAGTTACAACACTTGCCCTGAGGGCTGTTTGGGATTGTCCTCAAAAACATAATTTCTATCTGGAAATCAACTACGCTGAACAAAATGGCTATCTCAAAATTTTGATTGGATGTGTTTCGGGAAATAGTGGGCGTGGAAGGGGTGAAGGCTTATATGCCTCCAGGGCATAACTTAAAATCTTTGCCCTGAGGATTGTGGAGGAGTGCATATAGCTTGTATAATTTGAGAGATTGTTGCTTGTGTTCACCTGTGTGTCATTTATGTAGACACTGATTTGACGAAATAAATTATGTAATGTACAATTTTCATAGGATATTCCATCGACAAGAATGGGCAATGTATTATCGGATTTCCGCACTTTCATTCGTAAATCTATAAATGCCGAAGACATGTTCATAAAGTAGTCTTCATTGGAATAAATTTGAAAGAGGATATTATTGGAGAGGGGTTGCTGTGGACAAAATTGTTCATAGTATCCATGTTTTACACTCACATCAACATTTTCTGCATTGAATCGATTTAAAGATGAAGTGATTGAAGGTTGGGAATCCTTATGCTTTAGATATGCCATCTATGAAAAGAAATCTAGTTTCGATCTAACAATTCTCTTCCTGGGGCTTCTTCTTCTGTTTACTGTGCGTGTCGTCTTTTTCCTTCTTTTCTTTGACAGGGGTGATGTCTTTCGCTTCTGACCAGAGTAGAAACTGATGAGTGGTGCACTGTTTCTCGACCTTTTTAAGCCTTTTCCATTCTGATGAGATTTCAATTGTTCGCCAAGCGTTCGCGCAGTGAACCTAAGATTTTCCGAAACACTTTTTTTTAAATCCTTGCCAGAGCTCCAATCGTATAGCGTAGAGGATGCAAAATCTGTCGCAGCCAGTACAATATACTTTCTAGCCAGAGGTAGTGCAGAGCGAAACAGCTTAGCAAATCAACTGCCAAAACCATAGCCAGACATTAATGAGCGACCTTTGTAATAGTCCATTCCATTTCCCAGTTGTCTTGGGCCAAGAGTATTAACATAGCAGTCGATATCAGGACAAATGAATACCCCTTTTCTATTAGACATCTTTTTCTTGAATGGGTCGAAAATGGCATGTAATCACAGCCAAACCTTTTGTTATTGCTAGGGGATCACCTAATCCAGTTCTTAGTCTTAGCTGACAGAGTTCCAAATAGGAAGTGTTTACGGGGATATACTGAAGATGCTTTATATTGTAAAGGTGAATTTGTTCTTGATTGTTTTTTCGTTCAAGAACTCGTAGGAATGGGACATTGCTATTCCTAACTCTGGATGTTTCAACAAATGAAGCGTAGAGGAGTATACATGTGTCCGTGGAGAAGGCAAGCGGGTAGTCAGCAAAAATAAAATTAGTATTTCCAGCACTTTTACCATTGATTATATTGAGCTTAAAGCCAAGAACGTCCTTTAGATTATCATTGAGAATAACCTTTTCATTGGCAATGGGTAAACTAATGTAGATCTTGCCTTTTTCCTTTGAATAGTTGAAATGAAAAGCTCCTTTTTTGCGAGCGGAAATTCTTTTATTAATAGAACGACATAAATCATTAATACAGGTGAGTTCTCCGTAGGGTAATTCAATATATGGATAATTCATCCAATTGATCTTTTGAATTTGTTCTTGATCACCTGAGGGTGGTGGCCAATCATAGGGTCTAATTTTTATATCATATTTGCGATCTTTTGAGAATTACAGTCGACAAGAGCCACTTCATACACGCCGTTGAATTTGATGGTGGGAGAGAGTTTCGTCCAAAAATCACTTGATCTACTCAATCATTGTAGACAGGATCAAAATCATTTGACATGAATGTCACATAGAAAGCATTGGGCATTGTTAATGTCTTCAACTGCAACCCAAGAATCAAAATCAGAGTTGTATCCTAGCCAGCGAACAAGCAACTGCCTCTTGCCCTTATGAGTAGGACTCTTTAATATCTTTTCAGTTTGATAAATTTCACTAGTGTTTCTAACTTTTTGTAGTTTGTATTCATAAAAACCGCTGAGAATCTCATCATCTTTGGTGTCTCGCAGTAGATATGTCGTGGGTTCAGTGTCTAGGATTTTGGACACTTTAAAAGGTTCAGTTCTCCATAAATAATTCCCCTTTTCAAAAATATTGGTGGTTCTATTAATTCGAACAGTATCGCCAACATTGAATTTCTTCTTCACATTTTTTTCTTTTTCACTGGAATATTGATTTAGAAAAGCATCAAATGTATTTTCACTGCAATGAACTTCCTGAGGGCTAACATTGGACAGGGATCGATGTGGTCGTTGGTTATATATTTGCATGATTTTATCTTAATCATGAATAAAAGCAGCAGTATTTTTTAGACGAATCGTTCTTATCAATCGTTCAGCCAATGCAGCCTTTGTCGGGCTGTGACTATGATAGAGCATTGTATTATATTTCAATAGAACCTTTTGCACATGAGGATTAACAAATTCGTTACAGCGATCCGATTGAATTTTTCTGTAGCAATCCCGTTCAAGAATACTTTCTAAAGCATGAGAAACTTCAACACCTCTCTTTGATCGCAATGGAATGGCATAGGCATAGTGACTAAAGACACTGATTGCCACTAGAATATATTTGTAGGGTGTATTGTGACGCCGTTGAATTGCGTCTAAAGTCAAAAGATCAGTTTGCATTATGTGCAGAGGGAAAAAGGCTTTAGTTTGTCGATATTGTTTACCACGAAGCCTGCGATTCCGATGCAGTGTGTAACTTGGTTTATTTTCTAGATAATCTTTTGCATTTTTGAATGTGCTGCCATCTATGTCAGAGGCAACTTTAGAAAGTGTTGAGGGGGATGTTTGACTTCCCACTTCACCAATATTTTCATAGATATGTTTTAAAACTTCATCCATTTTGAACGCAAACACGTAGTGTAATGTCCACTCCCCTTTTACACACTGGAGGGTGAATCAATACGTCTTCGCTTTTGTATAGCCACCATCGTTGGTGTTATTAAATTATTTCTGCTGCTGCTAGGAGTGCTAGCATTTTCCTAGGTTGAATTAAAATCTTCCTCTTCTTCTTTTTTAAATGGTGTTGTTAGAGGACTATATTCTCTTAATTTCTTTAGAATCTGCTTATTGCCAATAAGACTTTTGGGGAAGTTTGATGCATTTAGAAAGGTGTATAGATTATTCTCAAATGATAAAAGTCCTTTACTATTCGTCACCATATCGCAAATTAAATCAACTAGATTATAACTTTTTCCCTGAATTATAATTCGTTTCCCTGCGCTGTCGACTTGAACTTGATGATCATCACCACCACTTTTCAACATGAGATATGTTAATACTCTTTTACTCTGTTCTCGATAGGTCACTCGCAATAGGTTTCCAATTGATGTCACTATGGAATTCAATTCCTTCTCCTTTGATTGTACAGAATGTTGAGGAGATGTTTCCTGTTTAGGGGGATCTGTGACGGCGACGGGTCTCTCACGACAAGGCCTATGTTTATCCACACGTCGCAATGCATCTTGAAATAAAACTAGCTTTTTATCATCGGCAATATTTTCGTCATTAATAAATTTGCTTAGATTGTCTTCAGAATTTTCCACGGGTGAGAGGACAAGTTGTATTGGAGTCAATTTATAGGGTTTAGCCATCTAGAGAAAACTGTTTACAATTCCTGTAATTATTGGCAGTAAAAGTGTAAAAAAGCTACCGCCCGCTTGAAGGAGACGTTTTCTTTTAAAAATTATTCCTTTTTTTGCAAGCCAAGGCATGTACAGTGGAACGATGTTTCTTTGTCTGTTGTCTAACACCTTTTTGCAAGTGTACATTGCCCCTCAGTTAAATTTAAATAAATTTCAGATGTTAGATTAATGAAAGCACTGTCAACACCATGTTTGATGGCCTTCCTGAATGGGGGTTTTGAAGTGCCTAGAACGGAAAATAAGTGTCTATTTTCGTGTAGTTTCTTCAGTTTCATGATGGCAACTAATAGCCTTTTCTACTGTTTACCGGAAGATATACAGTAATTTCTTTGTCAAAAATATCTGTGACTACAGGTAGATCCTCAGGTGTATTCTGATTAAGATCTAGCAAAATGTACCCATAGGGCTTATTTGTCGCCTGACTGTACGCTGACAGCAGAAATTTGGGAGCACCTGGATATATTTGCTTATTGAGAGTTTTAGCGAGCTAGAATCACGAACAACTTGGTAGATAATATAGTAGGTGCAATTCAAAGCAAGGGTTCTTATACATTTGCTCTGATGAATTAGATTGTGTAGAACTAGGGTTATGGAAATGTGCTCATGATGAGAGCGAACGGTAAACAGTTGTAGCATTTCCTGTGAGAACTGTTCAATTGATTCAGCCAAATCTTCAATAATCAGCCATGAGTTTGTTTCAATACTATTGAAAACATCAAGTCCCCGTATGAATTGTATTAGCATGGATGTGGCAGTTGCAATAGCTTTTTTTTGATCGTAGGACACCTGCCAAATACTATAGCAAAGTAAATTTTCTTTGGTTTTTCCAAGAAAATTTTATTACAATTTTTAATTATTTTAGCTAAAAGTGTCGTTTTCCCTGACATTGATGGGCCACACAGAAACGACCCGAATGGGGTTTTAAATTGATACATACTGCTTCTGTTGTCAACAGTTGGAATACAACTAACTGTAAACCATACTTGTCTAATCAATAATTGATAATTAATAAGAACACTTTTTGTACAACAATAGCAACAACAACAAGAAGAACAATATTTTTCATTTATAGTCATAAAAACAACTTAAAATACAGCATGAACAATAGCAATAGTACAGTTGAACATATTTCTAGACTATTTACAACATTTAGAGGATGAGAATCCCCCCTAATGGCCCCCATCCTCCCCGGGGCACGGGCCGGGCCGGGGCCGAAGGCCAGTCGTTGGCGGGACACCCCGCCCCCCCGGGGACCGCGCGGAGGGCGGAAAGTGGGAAAAACAAACTCTGTATACAATAGCCGCTGCTGCAGTTAAATGATAGTACTATTTTAATTTAAGTTAATTTATCCAGACCGAGTTGGTTTCGATAGTCTACACATTCAACTTGGTCTGAAATTCAATAGTGACCGTGGGGGCGTATTTTTACACCATCCTCGAGCACATAGACCTTGTCGGATATACATGACATGACATTTTTTCCGGCATTTTTTCCACTCTAAGAGTATAGTTTCTATACTGCAGAGAGCGAATTGCCAGCGCTTTCGCTCTTGGCAGTTTCTATAGACACTCATCTCGAAATTATTTTTTACAAAGTGTGTAGGCACCCCTTTGCACGCCTGCTTTACATCCTTGCCGTTTGTTTCCACACACTAAACCTTAGGACCGGGGAACACCCCTTTGGATATTAAATTACTCCCCGTGTCTCATTTTAACATTAATAGTTGATTGGGTCTTGCCGTTTCACCAATTCGGGGTAGATGCTCGCATTCCAGTTGGTGAAATCCATCCGTGAGCTGATCTGCACCCCTTTTTCCAAATCATTTAATAAATCCCCGGTTTTAACTTTTAGCAACAGAGAATCTGTGTCCCCATAATAAACTTGAACCTCCCCCTCCCTTGACCATTGTACCTTGCACACATTGTAAAAGAACGACAACATAAGTTTTTTGGAAATTTCCAGTACTGAACTGCCTCCCGCTATATTCTTGTTTAGTACAGTATTTCTCTTTTCCTGTGTAGAAGAACCATATTCGGCTCTATGCTCGTGAATGTTGTAAAATTGGGGTCAGCAATAATTCGTGCACATTCTTGTGGGCATGTTACGACGTCAAAACGTGATCTGTTTCGTAGGCTTTCACAAATTTTTCTGAAAGCTGAATTTAGAATAAGTTTGTACATTTATTTTTCAACTTTACTTTTTGCCATTTAGCGTTTACTGACAAACGTGTCGATAAACGTCTTCAAGTAGGGTTTCTGATTGAATTGCCGGGCCCAGTTTTTTTTTTCTCTTGAAACCATTGTTCACCATCCATCTCAAAAGAACCTTGTGAACAACAATATTCTGTTTAGGGTCCAGATCGGCAATCAGTTTCTGCTTGGAGGGTGTCAAGTGCATGCCCATATCCTCGACTAAAGACCGATTGTATGGGCTCAATGACTCCTTGGTCACAGGTCTATTGACGCATTGAAATATAAAATCTTTTACTGAATTCTGAAGTTCCAATTGTATGTGCCCGTCAATTTCAAAGAACCATCCTTGTGGACCATTGTCCTCGACAGCGTGAAGGTCGGGGATGTCACAAGGATTATCAAGCCATTTATAATTGCCAAATGGTAAACAGTAGTGAGACGTTGCCGAGGGGTATAATGAGCTCATGTCAAGAAAAACTGCATTAGACTTTACACCGGTGTCTTGTCCAGTTGGATCCGCTGTTAGAACACGATCCCCATGAAAAACATACCCAACCCTCATCGATCTTTCAACAAAAAGGTGTTGATTCACATCAGTGATCAACCCTATTTCCTCCGTACTAATTTTTAGAATCAAGTCCATCACCAAATGAGGAGTGGAAAAATAGTAGCCAATATCTGGTCCAAACTCTGAATAAATTTGATCTGTGTTTTTGCAGACAATATCTAAAAGAGTTAACACGTCACTGGCCAAGTACATTCTACAATAGTCCAAACCATTTTGACAATTACCCCTATCCCATACCCTCTTAGCAAATTCATATACTTTGGCAGTGCATTCACTATTGGTAAGTGAATTATAGAATGATTCAATGGGGGTAGTTTCTCCTCGCTAAACCTTGCGCCAGAGCAGTAATAGTCATATGCATATATGCCTTTACATGTCAGTAAGTCATACATTTCACTGTCTGGAAAGCACTGTTTAAGCAGAGGAAAACTATCTAAATTGTCGCTTTTCTGCACTTGAATCAATCGACTCAAAGCCTTGAGGAAAAAACTATATGAGTCTAAAAACCGGACTTTATTCCAGCACGTATTTTCATTATTCACTACCTGCCATTTCAACTCTAAAAGCACCAGCTTCTCAGCAGATTTGGGGATAATATTGTTGGTAAATGAGTTGTTTAACCCACGGACTATCTACTCCCCCTCCCTCCCTGTGCATACGTGCCAATGCCGGTAAAATAAATTTTTAATCATAATTTGAATTGTGAATGAAAACTGGAATGAAAACCCGTATAAAAAACTGCTGGCTTACATTCACATAATACGATTGATGTGTCACACCTCGAAAATTACTACCCCCTGACGATATTTTCTGTCACAAGTGATTATGATCCTTGACTTTCCTCTTCCCCCCTCTTTTCCCCCTAGTCCCTTTCTCCTTAGTCTTCTCTTCAAATTCCCCCTTACAAATCCAGCATATTGTCTGAGTTTTAATCGCCAGACGATTCTCTGCGGACAATAACATCGGGTAGTGAGTATTTCTCAAACGGGAAATAGCTCCATTTGCAGTGACAATTAATTTAGTCAATGCCTTGATCATGCACTCATTCTCATCCAATTTTTCGACTATTTCTAACAATTTCATAGTGTTAGAGCTGTCTCTTTGTGCGTGAGCATAGGAAACAGCAACAGCTTGATGTTCTTTGATTCGATTCGGAAAGTGGGGGTCGTTCAAATCCATTAGCTTAGCTTCACAATCCAAAATTATTTTATTGCTTTGCAGGAGCGTATTCTGAAAATTTTTAAACCTCAAGATGGCCCTGTCACCCAAAACCGTTTCCACTGATTGATAGCCGTGACGCCTGCAATGCTTCATGTGATTTTGTAGCTTTAAATCACTACGAAATTGGGACAAGCATGTTGGACAGTAGAAACGTACCCCTAGATCCTCACCCCCTCCCAGAACTCTACTGATATCCGTAATAGGATTGACATGGCTAATTGAATTGGGTTCACTAGGCGATGCATATAACAACCAAACCCAGTGTTTCACCAATTCAATTGACGGGCCCCTCACTGGGAATATCACCCCCTGATTATTAGAACGAATACCCTCTTGAAATTCTGTTTCATATTGGAGCACAGTAACGCCGATATTTAAATGGGCGTTGGCCCGTTCAAAAATATATATTGACCAGAGTGTTACTGGAGATTTTCCCTCTAAACAAGAGAAATCTACAGGGGGAAAATCATACCCCTCTTTCCCATGTACAGCCCGGTATTCCAAACCTTTCTTTGAAGCGTCATCTTTCAGAGGTTCGAAAGCTGATATGAGGAAAGCTTACATGAAACATTTTTGGCCTGTTTCGAAACAAATTCGTGAACGCCCTGACATCCTTCTAAATCGGGATTATATTTTAAGACTATAGCCCTCTCCCTATGCCCCCTCTTAAAATAAAATATTTTTTAAATTTACATATATTTACACTTAAATTTTCAATAAATAAAACTGCAGACCCACTCCAGTTCTCATTACAATTTTTGATATGTGTGATAATAGTGTCTATCCGCTGCATAAGAAACTGTTTAATAATTCTCCAAATGAGAGTGCAACACCAACATCTCGGTGTGTACATAATGGTCGTATATCTCGCTTTGTCCTTCATTCAGATAAAATATTTTTAAAACAATTGAAGCCTTAATGGAGTTCCTACCCCCCACATCTGAATCTGGTTTTCTAAAATTGCACAAATTTTTTCTACATATTCATGAACGATATAAATGGGTTCGGTTATAAAGTTTCCCTCCATAAGTGAATTAAACAGATTCCCAAAAGTTGCAGTATAAACGACTATTGTATTCAATATCAAATTTGTTTGTTGAAATTCTGGTAGTGATGTGAATTGTATGTCATTACCCTCCCCCTTGTATGTTATCATAAGTTAAACCCCCTCCACCACTTTGTTTAACAATAGTACAGTGAGAATCCATCGAAGCCATTTAATTTTCAATTAAATTTGATTTAAAAGGGACTATATTCATTAAATCAGTGGGGGGAGGGTTCTGATTTAACTCTTTGGTAAAATTGTCTAAAATTTGTAATGTATTCGGGGTTAGCCATGGTAAGTCGCTCTCTGAACCAACTGCCATGCCTTGCTCAACTGTGCTATTATCTGCACTGATATAATTACTCAATAAATTGTCAATATCAGAAAGTATTTCGTCTAAGTTAAAATTACCACGCCATTTACTATCGTCGATAGCTGGTGTTTCAGTGTCCTGATTGTCATAAAACTCCATTGGTGGATTAATTTGGATCATTTCGTAACTTGTTTCTTCAGTTGTTGAGGGGGAAAGCGCATATGGAACCAATGCAGTCTATAAAAGAAAATAGCTCATTTTCGAAGTGTCTAAAACGCCCTATTTTTAAAATTGGATTAGTATTTTCATATCGTTTAAAACATGTGCTTAAAAAACACGCTTAGCAGTAGCACTATCTGTCTGCACATAGTACCATTTGGTTAATTCACTGTTCCCCGCTCTATATATCCTGAAAGTTCCAATTTAATAGCCACCCTATATACATATTTACAATCTAAACAAGATATAGTAGGTTTTGATTTTGTTCAAACAACCCCCAAAAATTTCATATTAATACTCTTGAGCTTCTTTGGAAAAAAAACAGGGTCTAATTCATTCATGTCATCTCCTGAAAATAGCCTATTTTCAATGTGTATAAATGCAAGTGTTATTTTCAAGATTTTCCAGAGCAAATGATAAAATGAAGACCGTTAAGTCCCTTATCAAAGCCTTTATTACGCAAATAGACTCTGGAATTATGTCTAACGGTACAATTCCCAGTCCTTCAAATCGAGTTGGGGGAAAAATCAATAGCGAGGAATAAAATGTAAAAACTTACATTTAGATTTGCAGCTTGCATGTTGAGGGCTGTAGGGGCCACATCATTCTCGCCTTGTAAAGAGGGCATTGGTCGTGAAGGGCCCGGCAACGCTTGTATAGGTGGGTTGGACAGACTAGCAACGTAATGGGCTTGTACATGCGTGGTACACTGAGCTGAAGGTCTTGGCCAACGACCATACTTTACAACAGATGCCCTCACAAGGGTTTTTTCTTGGACCTTAGATCTCTTTTCAGGAGGGCATTGGTCAAAATTGCCCTTAAAAAGAAGAGAAAATTTAGTATAAAATGACGACTCCCCTTTTACACAAGAAAAATTAGTGCCCCCTTCTACAGAGGAAAAACTGAATTGATTGTTAGGCATAATTTTGTTTAGAAAGCATCTGCCATTGCCCACAGAAGTCCCTCTCCCCTTTTCAGCAAAGCAAAAAGTAAAATTTGCGAGAAATACACCGCGACAGTCAGTAGCTCTATGGTAGAAATGCTCCTATTTTTACCATTTAGAAAAAAAATTAAATACACTCCATGTAGGAAATAAACCCAAAAAGCATAGAAATCCTATTTTTACCATTTAGAAAAAATTGAAATACATGTCTAGAGATACAATGCACTTTAAAGCAAAATGAGCTCTATATTAAAGCTTAAAAACTATCATTATTCCTCTAGGGTCAAAAGATGTATCAATTTAGATCATTTAAATGGACCCGCGCTTCAATAAACCTTCTCATGGTAAGTATGTATCTTTTTCTTAACCCCTCCCCCCCATATAAACACTGAGTACTCAAAATGGCAGCAATTTAATTTAGTATATGAAAATATTTATCATAAGCAACACCTGACCCCTCTTGCAATTCATAAGAAAGAATTAGTCGTTAATGATAGTTTTTTTTACACGGTAAAATGAGTGTATTCACGCTTTCTAACGACTATAACATCGCGTAGTGGAGATTTTTTTTTTTGGGGGGGGGGGGGTACCCTGAATTTGGATATATTGGAGGGGGACTACAAAAAATTATTTTATTTGGAAAAACCTAAGAAAATTTACTAAACCGAAATCACATTATAAATCTGTGCAGCTAAAACTTCCAAGTCAACAATATTTGATGTTTTTTCCGTAATGTCTTGAGACGGTATGTTACTTCAATCACAAAGCATGTCCATTATAAACAAAATTTCAAGGCTGAATTGCGATGTAAGAGAAACCTTACGTAAGTCCATTGACCTAGCAAGAGACACGTGATCCTGTCCCGTTAGACTCGATTATCCAGCAATTGTTGTTGAACTTCTGTCTACATCCAAGACACAAAAAACAAGTTGACCAACAATCAGAACCATGAAACAACACCCATAACCATCAAAAAGAACAGAACCATGAAAAAAACATCAAACCAACCATTAACAAACAGAACCATGAAACAACGGAACCATCAACAAACAGAACCATGAATAAATTATGTCCCCCCCCCGTGCTGGTACTGTTATCCCTACTGTCAATACCTAGCTCTTTACGCTAAAGTGCGAATTTTGTTCCAATTCTTTAAGAATGACCCCTGAATCACAAAAGCCGTGTAATTAGAATAAATAGCTCTTTTGAAAGTACTTAAAAAACTTTAGTGTAAAGAGCGATTTATTGACAAGGGGGCCAACTCTCTCATATAAATTATAATTACTGTTTGTTTTAAGTTTTAATGCTGCTCCTTACTTCCAGTTAAGAAAACTTGTTATTTATTTATTTTTTGATGTTTTTTAAATAGTGCTGAGAAATCTGCGCCCCCTTCTTGTAAAATTCCCTTTCCCAATGAAAAATTCTTCCATGGAAAGGTTTTTCCACGTAAACCCCTCCCCTCGAACCCCCCTACCAAAAAATAAATCCCTTCAGAAAACGTCTGTATGCTTTATAATAACCAATACTACATGTAAACCTTCTGCATGTATTCCAGCTCGCATTACTAACACTACTGCTTCTTTGCTGGGTAATATTTTTTCATCGTCTAGGAGGAGCCAAGGTGTAGGTTTTTCCTTTTTTAATTTAATGGTCCGGGTTTGCATCTTCGTAGGTCACGGTTGGTGGGTTGTTTGTTGAGTATATCTGAAAATGAATCTGATATAGATTCTTTGTTTAATTCATTTTATGATGTTACCTTGGGTACTTGTGATGCGCCCCAGTCGCCCCCATCGAAAAGAACAACCCCTTTGAATCTTTGGATGACTCCAGGACTCCTTAAAAGTTGGAGGAAGAAAAATAATCTTTGAAATGCTTACAGGTCCTCTAAGCCATCTTCTCGTGATTCTCGACTTCAACTTTTCAAAGCTTATAGAAGAGTTTACCATCCGCTTTGCCGAAATGCTAAATCGTTATGTTATTACAAAAAATTAACTGTGTGTGGTAAAGATGTTAGGAAGACATGGCAAGTAATAAATTCTGTAATCAGGCCTTCTTCTCTGCCTTCTTCTGCCCCTTCAAGTACTGAGATGGAAGGTGAAATGTAGAGGGTGAGCTAAGAGTTCAAGATGCTTTTACTTCCTATTTTGCTAATATCGGTAAAACTACAGCCTCTTCTGTAAGTCCTTCTTCTTCTCTACCTGACCTTAGGTCTTACCTTGGACCGCCTTGTACTAAATCAATGGCATTGGAACCAGTCTCTGAAGCTGAAATAGCCAGAATTGTCAATGGTTTGAGGGTTCTTCATCTTCTGGCTTAAACCGTATTCCGACTAAGGTTGTCAAATTCATTCTTCCTGTCATCGTTTCTGCCCTCACCAGACGTATCAATCTTTCTTTTGAAAATGATGTTTTCCCAAGTGCTTTAAAACGTTCTTGCGTTATTATTCTTTTTAAAGGTGGATAAATGAATGATCCTGCAAATTATTGTCCCATATCTCTTTTATCAGTGTTTAGTAAAATTTTTGAAAAAGCTATGCTTTCTCGACTTCTTGATTTTCTTAATTCTAAACACTTTTTTCATGATTTTCAGTTTCTTTTTAGGGCGAAGCACTCAACTGAGCATGCATCCGCAACTCTCTCGAATTATTTACATTCAGTTCTTGACTCTGGTCTGACATCTGCTGGTCTTTTTCTCGATGTACGAAAAGCATTCGACTCATTAACACACAAATTTCTTCTCTGGAAACTGTCCCATATTGGTACAAGAGAAAATTCTTATTCTTGGTTTCTAGCATATTTATCTGGTCGAGTCATCACAGTTGATCCGCACTTTTCTAACCCTTCTGGAATAGAGTTTCGCGTTCCACAGGGATCTGTCATTGGGCTGACACTCTTTTTAATCTACGTCAATGACCTTATTATTTAAAATTCAACACTTACCATTTGCTGTCGTCTTTGTCAACCAGCATCCGTCACTAATTGTGACAGGAGTTCGTCCTTACCGGATGCACTTATTGCTTTTTCAGATGACTGTACTCTTGGCACAAATGGTAGAACTGAGTCTGATCTTCGTTCAAAGATCAAAGCCCTTTATGAAAGAGTTATCCAGTGGTTTGATGTAAATTATGTTGCCTTAAATGTCAGAAAGTCATGCTTCCTCATTTTCTCCAGAGTCTCAAAGGCTTGTCCTGACTTAAATGAAATACACGTATCAAGAGGTTTACTAAGTAGACCTAAGGATCGTTACTTTGTGTTCCTAGGCATCTTGCTTGATGAAAATCTTTCCTTCAAGCATCATATTGACCTGATTAAAATGAAAGTCTTCAGGAGTCTTGGAATCCTTAGATAGCTCAAACACATACTTCCATGGTCATATTGTTTCATATTGTTCTGTTATTTGGATGTCAACTTTTCCCTCGTCTCTTATGCCGCTTTCAAAACTTTATGATAAAGCAAGGACTCTTATTAAGGAAACTAACCGATCTTCACTTAAACCCATGCTTGATTTGAAACCTCTCTACTTTCTTTCTTGTTCTTCTTTCATTTTTTACAGTTGTACGGCCATTTTCCTGCTGCTCTATGTAATAATATATCTTTTGTTTCTGATCAGTTTACTTATCATCTCCACACTTCCAGTAATTTACAGATTCTTCATACTCTATTAATGAGGTAAGACTTCAATCCTCTGACAACTTGCAACAGGATTTGGAACACGCTTCGTGGGTCTGCACGAAGCTGTCACTCCTTTGGTATGTTCGAAAATTATGTCAGAGAATTTCTAGCTAGTAATTAAGTTTTTTGCTGGTTTCCCTTGGAGTTGATATTTCTGGATTGAGTTGGATATTTATCTGAGTTGGTGAAATCATCCGCTAACCCCTGCCTAGCTTGTCATTTTAGGGGATTATTAAGGTGGGCGACTGTATTTTTTTTGGAATTTGTTATATTTTTTTGTGTGTTGGTATTTTTTTCTCCCCTGTTCTTTCCCGGCCATGGAGCCTTATGGGGGAGATTGTGATAAGTAGTCTTTTGTTTATGATTTTTTATTTTTAAATTAAGAACTCAGAAACTCAGAAACAATGGGCAAAGTTCATAACTTGCAGCCCTTCCCCCGGGGACTGTGGGGGATTAAGCTATCCTTAAAGACGTAGTTATTAGGTTTTTTGACTATTCTGAACAAAATGGCTATCCCAAAATTTTAATCGGGGGACTTTGAGGAAGAATGAGCCTGGGAGGGGGCCTAGTTGCCCTGCAATATTTTTGGTCACTTGGAAAGGGCACTAGAACTCTTAATTTCCGTCCAAATGAACCCTCTCGCAATATTACAGGACCCCTGGGCAGATACGACTACCCCTGTGAAAAAAAAAACAATAAACACGCATCCGTAATCTTTCTTCTGGCAAAAAATAAAAAATTCCACTTTTTTGCAGATAGGAGCTTGAAACCTCTACCTTAGTGTTCTTTGATACGCTGAATCTGGTGGTGTGGTTTTCATTGAGATTATATGATTTTTAAGGGTTGTTTCCCCATTTTTTCGTAAATGAGGCAAATTTTCTCAGGCTCTTAACTTTTGATGGATAAGACTTAACTTGATGAAACTTATATATTTGAAATCAGCATAAAAATACAATTCTTTGGACAAATCTATTGGTGTCAAAATTCCGTATTTTAGAGTTTCAATTACTATTGAACCGGGTCGTTACCATGCACTGTTTGATTAAATTGAAGAAAAGTATTTTCCAGTGTTTGTAAGGAATCGCATTAAGACTTAAAACGAACGCTAAAGCTGTAGAGTGTAGCACACTGTAGCCTAATAAGCGAGGGGCTCAAGAGGCGACACCCCCTCATTTCTGTGCGTTTTAATTTTTACTTTTGCTACTTATTTTCAGTCGAACGGAAAATTTTGAAAGTTTTTTTAGTGTTGAATAAGGAACTGAATTATTTTACTCTTCTGTTATTATATTGTTTAGTCCAATAGAGGCCATTCAAAAAAGTGGTGCCAAAACATTTTTTTCCTTTGCTATCAAACAGTTCGTGGTAACGAACTATAAGTAAGGAGCGACCCGGCTCAATGGTAACCGAAACTCTAAAAACAGAATTTGGATACCAATAGGTACATCAAAAGAATCAAATTTTAATGCTGATTTCAAATATATAAGTTTCATCAAGTTTAGTCTTACCCATCAAAACTTAAGAGCATGAGAAAATTTGCCTCATTTACAGATAAGGGGGGAAACAACCCCTAAAAGGCATAGAATCTCAATGAAAACCAAAGTTACGCGCCTGAGAAAATTTGGCTGATTTTCAAAAAAAAGGGGGAAAGACCCCCTAAAAGCCATAGAGTCTTATTGAAAATCACACCATCATATTCAGTGTATAAGAGAACACTACTGTAGAAGTTTCAAGCACCTATCTACAAAAATGTGGTATTTAGGAGGGCTCATTGGAATGGAAATTAAAAGTTCTAGTGCCCTTTTTAAGTGTTGTGAAGTGTATTTTATGGTATTTGGGTGTTGTAGTCGTAGATGCCTTTATTCTTCCTTTATAGGGGAGTTAAACTATGGCCCTAAGGTAATTAAACTTTGGTAGCGTGCCTCAGGCTATGACCGAACTAATGAGGCGTACTGACTGGGTATGTTAGAGGGGCTAAAGGTAGATCGTAGAGAGGTTGTCTAAAATACAAAACTTTTATTCAATTTACATATAATAATTACAGATATAGATATTCTACTGGGACTGGCTGTCCCAAGTAGACCACAAGTCTCAGAAACTACAATAATATATAATAAGATACAGACACTTACAATGATCCGACAAGATTACAAGATATTTCTAACGAGAAAATAAACGGGCAGAGGTTCGCCCTCCAAGTCAAAAAGTCTGCCCCCAGTCTCAAAAATCTGGGTATATATATGAAAAACTAACCACGTCCTTCCGGTACATTGACGCATTTAGCCAGGAAATAGGTTATTGAGCAAGTTCCCTCCAAGCTTACACATTCCACAATTTGTATCTTTATCTTAATAAAAAGTGGTATTTTGAAACTTTGTATTTGCGTCTTAATATATTTTTACTCAATTAATAATTAACTAAATTAGAAAGCTTTACCACAATGCTCGCCCATTTAAAGAAGAATTGTCCCAATTCTCAATATTTTACTATTAAACAAATTTAATTTTGTTTACAGCTATTATGCTGCCATCTTTGGGTCATTATGTGCATATACCCTCAATGGGTTTCCTTAGGGTCATGTTTCTGGTCCAATATAGGCCATGTTATTTTTTGTCGAAGGATTTCAATTTGAAATTCATCCTTGTGTTTTAACTTGACCCCAAGCAGCTTAAACATTATATTAGTGGTTTTGCTTAAATTAGATTTCAAATTATATTAGAAAAGTTTATGAATTATTTGAGTTTAAATTTAATTCCCATTAATAATTTAATTTATCTTTGTGATGTGGTTGATATACCGTTTATTTTTCTTTTTAGAAATGCCTTGGGTAAATTACATATAAAATTTTTGATTTTTTTTAAATTTTCACATATTTTTCCAGCACAAAGAATTTTCACATATTTCAATAACATAAGCCATTTGGGCTATGCAGTACATTACTAGGCCTAAACTAAGTTCTAAATTTATCTCACTGTCTGATGAACTTGTAGTAGAGTCTGTAATACTGCTATAGTTTCTAAAATACCAGTTGATCAAGTATGTTTTGGTTTCTGATGGTATGAGATGATCGTATCAGGATACATTAGAAGTGGTTTCAAAATTTGTTACTTTCCAAAAATGTGTCAAAATAGGATTGAAAGAAAAATGGATCCGAAAGGATGCTACGAAAAATTTGATTTCCAAAAAATAGCTAAGGCTGTATCTAAAATAAATATTCACATTAGAATAAGTATAAAGCATAATTTGTTACCTATATATAGTAAAAAAAAAACACTCAAAATTTGTATATATCACTGCATTCTTTCTTTCTTTTTTTAACGAAAGTTAATTACTTTTTATTACTTTCTCCTCTTTTTAATTACTCCAAAAATAATATCCCGCTTAAATCGAAACATTATGTTTCTTGCTGGATTATGCTTTCAAACTTAATACTTAACGGAGGAGTGCACAAGAAAAGGAGGGAGACGGGGACGCGAGGTCAAACAGGGATAAAGTGCAGTTAAAGCACGAGGGAAAAGGGAAAGAAAAGAAAAAGAGTAGAGAGGGAGACAAGCAGTGGTAAGAACGACACAAGGATGAAGTCAAAAAACGAGATAGGAGGAGACGATGGAACACTTAAAGCAGGGGAAGAAGAAAACACGGGAGAGACGAGCAGGGGAAGTGAAGGCCAAGGATGGTGGTGGAAGTGCTGAGGAAGGAGAATCGTAGAAGACTGCGGGAAGGAGAGAAAAGAAAAACACAGGGACGCAACAGTGAGGCACGAAGGGACAGGAGAGGGTAGGGTAGAGAGATATAGAGAGAAAGATAGAGAGAAGATGAGAAGAGAGGAGAGAGATAATAGAGAGAGAGATGAGATAGAGAGAGAGATAGAGAGTAGAGAGAGAGAGAGAGAGAGAGAGAGAGAGAAGAGAGAGATAGAGAGAGAGAGAGAATAGATAGAGAGAGAGAAGAGAGAAGAGAGAGATATGAGGAGAGAGAGAGAGAGAGAGAGAGACATAGAAGTAGAGAGAGAGAGAGATATAGTAGAGATATATAGATGAGATAGATATAGATATATAATATATATATAGATAAATAGAAATAGATATATCAGATAAAGATATAAATATGATATAGTATGATGATAATATAATATATATATAGAGGAATAATATAAATTATATATATATATAGTATATATATATATATGAGAGTATATATATATATATATAGATATATATGAATATATATATAATATATATATATAGGGATATATGAGAATAGATGATAATATATATATATAATATATATATATATATATATATATATATATAGTATATATATATATATATATATAATATATATATATATATATATATATATATATATATATATATATATATATATATATATATATATATATATATATATATATATATATATATATATATATATATATATATATATTAACAGAAGTTATGTTTATACATAACTTAATTGTTAAAAACAAATAATAATTATGTACTCTAATAATTTATTTAATCACTGCAATATTTATTCTTTGTAAAACTTTGAAATAAGTTCGTCAAGACTTTTATATGATAAGTCCTAACTGTAATTAAAATATTTACAAAAAACTCCACTCTAACAAATAGATTTATACACAATAACTGATAAGTATGATTAGCCTCTATTTAAGGGCTTGGCAATAGTTCATATAGCATGATTTTGCTATCAAAATTTACATATTTACAATTTTTTTGGTATATGATAACAATTCCATATTTATAAAGGGTTTTCAAAATGTCTTTATAACTGTATATATTTTCTCAACAACATTTTGTTACCACTATATAACTTTTCCATATATGACTATATACATTTTCTTATCTTTTTTACAACTTTGGTTCTACTTTGATCCAATTTGAGTCATTTAACTGTCATTGGCTTACTATATGCCTATTTGTTTATTCAGACTTTTGAGCTTTTTAATTATTTTCGAATTTTTAGGTACTTCAGACAGTTTTATAACGTTTTTGTCTGTAATCTGTCTTTTTCCAGCTTTAATGTGCTTTTGGGCTAAGGCTTCATTTACAGCTTGGATGTGATAAGTTAAATTTTTTTTTTTTTTGCTGTTCACCTTACACCTCTTATGCCATTATCAAATCGCTCTTGCCTGTGCTCTGAAGGTTTGCTTACCAGGACTGCCTTCTGGTAGCTTCTTATAACGTTTCCAGGTCCTCTTGTCATGGGCTACATCTAAAAGGACTGTTATGAACCTGCACACACAATAATTAATTATTTATAGTATTGCAACACTTTTTGATTTGTTGCCACAATTTTTTCTTGGGCTATTCTTTTATCAGAAAAGTGGCTCTTCTGCCGAAAAAAATACCTGGCCTTCATGGCACACAGTAATTTTTAACACACAAAACACACAGTAATCATGGCACACAGCCCTGTAGTATTAATGCTACTCATTTTGTACTTATTTAGTACATTTTTCGTACTAGTTTCGTTCGGCAAGTTCAATAAGTGCGTATAACAGAGTTTAACTGACTCCATTCAGTTTCTTTTCCTTTTAATTTCGTCTGGCTATATTTTCAACTTGAACCCTTCTTTTTTTATTCGTTATTTCAATGGAGCCTAAGGGTTTTTTCAAGTCTTTTTCCGCTTTTTCAGTAAAATAGGTCTTTTTTTAGCCTATATTTATGTTTCACGTATTTTTCAAAAACCTTAACACGTTTTTATGCTGATTGCCCTTCTATGGTCACATTCATTATCTCCATATTTTTAAGAGGTGGGGGGTGTCTAATTTTTGCAACCTTATTTTTTAAAATTATTTTAATTTCTTCCGTCCGAAAGTGTTTATGTTAGAAAAGTACTGTATTTTTCAACTGATTTTTAGAACACTTTTTATTAAGTTTTGCCCCGCGTTTGCTAGTTCTCATTACTTCATAGAAATGTAAGTTTTTACGATATCCTGATTACCAATTTTATCATAGCTTTAATTACTATTTTATTTGCCAAAGAAAGAGAGACAATAATTTTCTTGGCAAGGCTACATAGCTTTGAATGCGATTTCCACTATCTGTGGTTTATTGATAAGCTTAAATCTGGATACGTTGTATGAATGAATTTCTGTTCATTACTGCAAGTTCTTTTGTTGTTTAATGTTATATTTTATTTTCAAAGAAAAAGTGGATACGTTTAGTTTCGGTTAGGGTTCGACGGCTTGGGATTTGGGTGTTTGGGTTGGCACAGGTGAAAACCAATTGTTTAAACTAGGATTCTCCTGTGCCAGTTCGTTTTCTCAGATCCAATGCATTGCTAGAGTTAAAATTATTACCTTGAAGTACTGTGGTTTGCTTGTGACGATGAGGTTTATTTTTGGCTTATTTTTAATGGATTTTTCTCGTTGGCTTTTACCTCCTGGTAAGTTTTTAGGTTATAATTTATTTTTATATTGCTTTTCGTTTCTTTTACTTCGCACTTTTTTTTTGCTTTCTGAGCTTATTATAAGTTTCGTTTAAATCTTTATAGCGCTTAATTGTTGTCTTTATTTTTTTTTCTTTTTACCAAAAATTAGTATATTAGACTATAACTAATTACAATAAGATTACAGTTAGCTTGTACATGTAGCGCGCACTTAATGTAAACTCTTGCTGTTTTTCCTATTATAGTTATTTTAAAATTTTCCAAAGACAATTTTTTTCCAATTCGACTGAAAGTGTCACCTAAGAGAGTCAAAGGTTTGTAGATGTTTCGCATTTACTTAACAACGAGAGACCAGCAGTGATTGAGCTCAACTCCAAATTTGCTAGCTTCCAGTGACCCTATTTCCGTAGTAAAGCCTCCTACGTCTTTTTTTTTAAATTACCCCCCAAATAATTTGTTCAATATACATATCCAAATAATTGCCTTTGAATGTTGATTCTAAATATGTATAATTTAATTAGTTTCACAACATCTATTTATAAGCTACGTGGCCTTACTTAATTTCTTTTATGGAACGAAGCCTAATTCGTTTTGACAAGTCTTGTCATTACACCGTTCGCGAAGTTTTATCTCGTATCGGAAACACAATTTTTGCAGGAAGCTATGATGTCACTTCAGATCGGAGCTAATTTCTTTTCTCTGTGACGGTAATAATTTTTACTGGCGATATATATTTGAAGGAAAACTTGATGTTATTTACATACCGATAAAAAAAGAAAATGTAGGTATTTCTTTAGAGGCTTTTTACTCGTTTTATTTTTATTTATTATTTTTTTTCCGTTACAATCGTTTTATTCAAATATTTCTCTGCTGGGGGCTACGCTTGTTCTGCCTTTCTCCGTTTCCTGGTCTGAGTTTTGGACCCCAAATTTTTGTTTATCTTCTTTATAATATTTGAAAGTTTTTCCGTAG
Organism: Artemia sinica; assembly: GCA_027921565.1. Lineage (NCBI taxonomy): Eukaryota > Metazoa > Arthropoda > Branchiopoda > Anostraca > Artemiidae > Artemia > Artemia sinica. Next base: position 41,408,708 of record CM051266.1, on the reverse strand, counting down.
TCTCTATAGTGTGGTTTACAAGGCTCTGAATCCGAGCGCGTTTTGTTGCCTCGTCAAATATCTTTAATCTTTGTTTCTCCCGATGTTTGGCCTTTTTCATAAGTGTTTTAGCTACTTGTGCTGTTGACAAAGGAACTTGTTGCTGCCCCTCTGGTTTCTTTACTTTTCTCCACAACTTCTCTCTTAAAGAGGGTTTTCTTGACGACGGCCCAGGTTTAGTGATATCGGTTTCTGTAGAAGAATTATCAGTGTCACATTCTGTTAGCTCGCGTCTGGTAGATGGCGTTTGTTCCAAAAGCCATTTTTGCGTTAAGACTGTAGGTGAGTCTAATGTATGAAAATAAGATAATTCATTGGTTCCTTCTAATTTTTCTTCTTCGGTGGATTTTATCTTTGGTTTATCATGTTTTAAACCCTTATGTTGTGTTTGATGTTCTTCATCGCTAGTATCCGATGAGCATCGAATATTTGCCCTCTTCTCTTTTTTGCTGTGGAGAGTTTGTAGCCCAGACTGGGCTAAATACTCCTTCCACTCCTCCCAACCTTTGTGGTCATTAAAAAGTTCATAAAATTCATATGGTCTTCTAAAATATACTGGTGAAATTGTGTCTTCTATTTCTTCGTCTGAAAGAATAGGCTTTATTTTACACGGTTTTGAAAAATATCCCTTTTTCATTCTATTATGGTGTACTACTTCTTCCTTTTCCTTATATTGAGGCTTTAGAACATATGTTAAGTTATTTGGTAGAATCTTTATAATTCTGTAGGGCCCATCCCATTTCGGTTTTAACTTTTTTGTTCCTTCCAGGTTAGTTTTGTACACATAAACCAAGTCTCCTAAACAGTAATCTGTTTTATTTTTGCTTGTTCGGTCATATTTTTCCTTTTGTTCTGTTTTCGCATCTTCCAGATTGTCTTTAACTTGTTCCATAGCTTTTTTTATTCGCATCACCATTTCTTGCTTATATCGGTCTAAGTTGTAATATATTCTATCATTTTGTATTTCATCTAAACAAATTCTGGGATCTCTTATATATTGCAAAAAAATGGCGTTTCTTTTAAGGAACGTGAAAAAGCCATATTTATTGCAAAGACTACAAATAGTAAATGTTCATCCCAATTTTCATTTTCTCTCTTGCTTGTATTCCCAGCATGTTAGCTAATTCCCTATGCTTACGTTCAACCTTCCCATTAGCTGCAGCCATATAAGACGAGGTAAACCATCGTTTAACATCCAGATATTCTGTAATTTCGTCTAATAATTTGGCTCTAAAACATGGCCCATTGTCGCTAAGTAAAACTCTAGGAAAAATTCCGTGTTCCAGAAATAGGTGATTGACCAAAACCTTCGCAATGGTTTTTGTCTTTTCATCTTTAATTGGAAAAGCGTATAAATATGAGTTAAAATGGTTGACTACGGTTAGTACGCACCTGTTCCCTTTCCTGGAAACTGGTAAACTTCCTCCGGTTCCCCAAATGTCTGTTGACATTAATTCTCCTACCCCTGAAGGGGTGGAGTATTGACCTAATTCAGCCCTAGGGGTCCTTGGTGGCGACTTTTGTTTGGCGCACTCTTGGCAGCTTTGTATGAAAGCTTTTACTTTTGAGTACATTTTTGGAAAATAGAAATTTCCTTTCAGCCTCCCCATAGTTTTTGCTGCTCCCATGTGACAGCCAATCGTTGCATGTGCCATCTGTAAAACTTCTCCTTCCAGATATTTTGGAATTACTGGAATAATTTTTAAGTCATTTTTTCTATATTCTTGCGATGGTCTATGATATCTTACCAGAAGATTTTTACTTTCGTCCAGATCAAAATTATCTAAGTCCTTTAAAAAATGTTTAAAGTGCCCTGGCAGTTCCGTTCCTTTTGATAAAAGGGATTTCATCGCTAAACAAAAATCATCTTTATCTTGATGATTCGAAATATTTTCATTAGACAGTATTCCTAGCCATTCTGGTTCGTTCTGGATGGTTGCTATCAAATTTCCTTCCGTATCTGGATTTCGTGACAAATAGTCTGGTAAAATATTTGTACGGCCCTTTATATATATTGGGGTATATGAATATGCTTGTAGACGTAGTATCCACCGTGTTAGCCGGGCTGAAGTATTTTGCATCGTATGTAGCCAAATTAATGATTTTTGGTCTACGCGTAAAATGAACTTTTTTTCCAAGCAAAAATTGTCGAAAATATTCTGTAAAAACTACAACTGCCAAACATTCCCTTTCAACTGTCGAATATTTTTTTTCTGCCTCCGACAGTGACCTACTGGCATATTGAACCATAAATTCTACTCCTTCAGAATTTATGTTTAATAACATGGCTCCTATACCGTACCCCGAAGCATCTGTTTGCAAACAGAAATCTTGTGACAAATCTGGTAGTTTAAGTATTGGTGCCAGTAATAATTGCCTTTTTGTTTCATTTAGCGCTCTTTTGCGTCCGCTGGACATTCAAAAGGTTTTTTCAAAAGGTTTGTCAAAGGTTGCGCTATTGTTGCGTAATTTTTAATATATCGTCTGATATAGCTTAACAACCCACAAACTGATCTGCAGCTTTTTTGATCTTTAGGAGGCTGTAAATTTTCTATGACTGTAAATTTTTCTGGATTTGGTGAAATAGTACCTTGGTTTATCAGGTGTCCAAGAAAAACTAATTTTGGTACCACTATTTTTAACTTTTCTGGTTTTAATTTTAAGCCTGTTTTTTCAAACTTTTCCAGTATTTTTCTAAGTCCGACCAAGTGGTCTTCCAGGTTTTTATTAAACAGAATTACGTAATCTAAATAAGCCAAGGTATCTTTTTTTCTTCCTGGTTCGTTATCTTTTAACACCAAATTCATTAGTCGACAAAAACAATTTGGACTAAATGATAAGCCAAAAGGCATACGTTCAAATGTGAACGTTCTTCCATCGTCTAAGACTACAGTAGCTTTATGCTTTGTTTCTGCATCTAAAGCGATTTGCCAATATCCTGCTATTAAGTCAAAAATAGTGTAATATTTTGTACCTCCTAGCGAATCTAAAATCGTATCAATTCTTGGTAACTTCATCACGTCCTTAACTGTGACGGCATTTAGTGCTCTAAAGTCTGTACATAATCTCCAGGTGTTATCTTTTTTCCTGACTATTACTAGTGGAAAACACCAGTCGCTCACACTTTCTTTAATTATTCCCTGATCTTTCATTTCTTTTATTTGGCTTTCTAGCCATGGTTTTAAATGATAAGGTGTTTTATACGGTGATTTTTTTTATTGGAGGACCCTCTGTTGATATCTTGTGCGTGATTAAGTGAGTTAATCCGTAATCCGCTTTGTGTCTTGCAAAAGTCCATTTGAAATCCCAAAGAATATTTTCCACCCTAGTTTTTACATTTTCCGGTAAATGTTTTAAATCAAATTGTTGCAAAAAATCCGTTTTCGACATTCCATACTCTTCTTGTGGTTGCGGTTTTAATGAGGATATTTGTTCGTGGCTAGTGAAATTTACGCTTAATTCTGGACTGTTTTAGAGACTTTATTTCTGAATTTGAAATCTTTTCCACTGATCCAAGTTCTATCTGGTTCAGCTTTATTTTATTATTACTTAGATTTGATAGTTTTAAGTATGTTATACCATTTTCAATTTTTATAACTTGATTTTCCACGAAAATCATTGGGTATTCTTTTATAATGTATCCTCCTATCATGGCATCCATTGTTTTAACCTTTCCTTCTTTTGTGTTTAATGTCGCTAGAACTTGAGCTGTCGTTCCCCCTTCTATGGTGATTTTCCGCTTATTTTTAGGTTATAATTCGAATCTTCACTTTCGTTATCTGTTGTTACGCAAATTTGCCTATTATTTTCATTTGCCTGGTTTATGGTTATTGTATCAGATATGGGTTCCCATACGATCCCATATTTTCTGATTGCATCTACTGCTAGAATACAAGGAAATGGTAGCTGCTTGCATATTATTACTGTTACTGTTATTTCTTTATCCCCTGTGCTAAATTTCAATGGACATTCTCCCAAAATTGTCAGCCTGTCTCCTGTCACTGATGTCAGGGTATTCTGGCATCTGCTTACGCGATTTTTGACACTAGGAGGAAACCTCTTAAAAACTTCCTCTCGAATTAATGATTTAGATGCTCCTGTATCTAGCAAACATGGTAAATTTTGAAAACACTCAATGTTAAAACAACGCAGAATCGGTAGACTATTATTATTTGCATTTGTACCACAACATTCTAAACTATATAGGGGTCTTTGTAAGGAAACAGCTCTGTCGACCCTTACAGGCTGGTTTCTCCGTTTAAATGCCCACTGTTTGGCCAAAAGTTTCTGGGATTATCCCAGTTTTCTTCAGCGTTGCTACTTTGACCCTGGGTATTGTCAACCGTTTGCCTCCTAGGCCTAAATTCAGGAATATTATTAGGTGTTTGCCAAGTATTATTTGTTCCCTGCCTTCCTAAATTTCTGCCCCCCTGCGTTCTGAACTGGTGTCTTGTCTTGTACGTCTGGCCTTCTTTGCGTATTCTATGCCAGCAATCTGCTGCATAGTGGTTTGGTTTGTTACAATAATAGCAATAAAATTTTCTCTTAAATTGTTTGTTTGTTTCCTGGTTACTTTTAAATATTTTTGATCTCTCATTGTTGGTTCCCCAACTATCTGTCTTTGGTGGGGGAGGGTGCCCATATTTCCTATAGTTATTAGCTGCTAATCTCTCAAGGCCGTGGAATTTGTCAGCTATTTGCCTAGACGGTGACCCTCGGCCTCCGTCGTGCCTTTTTGGTTCACGATTTGGCTCCTCAAAGTTCACCTGTTTCTCTCCCCTTTCATATTTTATACTTTCTTGGGCTCCTGTGTTATTTATTGACATCTGATCAAACCTTTTCATAGCCTCGTCAATTTTACCTCTGTTTCGACTAGTTTTATAGCCTGCTCTAAATTTTCAGGTTTCCGTGATAATATTAGTCTTAATAACTTTTTTGTTAATCCTTGGGTAAAAGTATGTAGTTGTACTTTCTGTACTGTCTTGTCATCTCCGCCTTTCTCTAATTGTAAGCATACGGATCTACAAATTTTGTCTGCATATTCCCTGATACTAGTTGAGGTATTGAATGTCACTACCTCTGTTCTTAGCCTCTCGGAGATGCTTGTCTCTATGAATCTTGTTTTAAAAGCTTCAATTAGAGTACTGATGTCCTTGGGCTCTTTTTCCTTAATTGCCTCAAAATGTTTAAGGGCGCTTCCGTTTAATCTGGCTGCAACGCATTGCTCTTTGACCTTATCCTCAAACGCTTCAGTTAGTTCGTCGAAAATTTTTAATTTTTCGATAAACTCATCTACGTCTGAATTTCCCGCGTATTCTGGTATAATTTTTGCAATTTCAAGTACTGTTGATAGGGAAGTCATTTTTTCCTCTGGTAAAGCCATTTTATTTCAATCTACTATTTTTATCTAGCCCTCTCGACCCAGTTTTTACAGCGACCACCAGTTGTTGTGAAGTGTATTTTATGGTATTTGGGTGTTGTAGTCGTAGATGCCTTTATAGGGGAGATAAACTATGGCCCTAAGGTAATTAAACTTTGGTAGCGTGCCTTAGGCTATGACCGAACTAATGAGGCGTACCGACTGGGTATATTCGAGGGGCTAAAGGTAGATCGTAGAGAGGTTGTCTAAAATACAATACTTTTATTCAATTTACATATAATAATTACAGATATAGATATTCTACTGGGACTGGCTGTCCCAAGTAGACCACAAGTCTCAGAAACTACAATAATATATAATAAGATACAGACACTTACAATGATCCGACAAGATTCCAAGGTATTTCTAACGAGAAAATAAAACGGGCAAAAGTTCGCCCTGCAAGTCAAAAAGTCTGCCCTCAGTCTCAAAAATCTGGGTATATATATGAAAAACTAACAAAGTCCTTCCGGTACATTGACGCATTTAGCCAGGAAATTAGTTATTGATCAAGTTCCCTCCAAGCTTACACATGCCACGATTTGTATGTTTATCTTAATAAAAAGTGGTATTTTGAAACTTTGTATTTGCGTCTTAATATATTTTTACTCAATTAATAATTAACTAAATTAGAAAGCTTTACCACATAAGTGACCAAAAAAATGGAGGGCAACTAGGCCCCCCACGCTTATTTTTTCCCCAAAGTCACCCGATCAAAATTTTGAGATAGCCATTTTGTTCAGCATGGTCGAAAATATAATAACTATGTCTTTTAGGATGACTTAGTCCCCCGAAGTCCCCGGGGGGAGGGCTGAAAGTTATGAACTTTACCCAATGTTAACATATAGTATTAGTTATTAGGAAGTATACATACGTTTTCAGGGGGGATCTTTTCTGGTAGGTGGGGGGGGGGGGTCGGGTGTCATATGGGAGGATCTTTGCATGAAGGAAGTTTAAATGGGGGAAGGGACATTGCTATGAAGGGAGCGCCGGATTTCCCATCATTATTAAAGAAAAAGATCAGAAATTAAATAAATAAGAAAAGTTTTTCAACTGGAAGTAAGGAGCAACATCAAAACTTAAAACGAACAGAAAATATTACGTATATGATTGGGTTCACCCCCTAGTCAACACCTAGCTCTTTAAGCCAAAGATTTTTTAGCACTTTCATAAGAGCTATTTATTCTAATTAACGGCCTTTGTGATTAAGGGGTCATCAAGGAGGCACACTTGTGCCTCTATAAAGAGGCGACCCACCACAATGTTAAGCGATTTCAGGTCCTAGAGGTCGCAGAGAGACGGCGGTAATCGCATTTTGTAGCCCAAGCGCAAACTAAGAAACTTGCAAAATTTCATCCTCCTCCGACTTTATCTTCATGGGGTAAACTGGGCCGGAAGTTTGGACCCTCCCACCACAGCCCCCCTTTAACGTTGTCCGATTGGGCTGAAATTTAGAGGTTAAGCTTTCATAGGGCCCGGGAGCTTATCCTCGAAATTTCAGCTCAATCCGATCACTCCTTCCCTGTTTTCAAAAAACCAAATATAGCCACTTAAAATTCATTTCTTTTTTTTTCTTAGCCACGCCTACAGGCCACAGTTGGCAACGGATCCGGTTGAATGAGGACTCATTCGAAGCAGAATTCGACCTGTTAGGGCCTTTTGATATTTTCAGACCGAAAAAATTATCCCCCGAATTTACATTTACGAAAAACCTTAGTTTTTTTCAAATAATACAGATAAACAGGTTAGACATGCTTTGTTATGAAAATATCTGCGCGTCAATTTTCATAACAAAGCATGTCTAACCTGTTTATGTGTATTATTTGAAAAAAACTACGTTTTCTAAAGAGTTAAAGAGGCTGAGTTACAAGGTCGACCCTTAAAACGTACAGGGATTAGGAGGCACAGTTGGGGGGCTGTTAAAGAGGCTGAGTCACAAGTTCGAACCTTAAAACGTACAGGGATTAGGAGGCACCCTGTACGACGTGATTTGAGTATTCAGGAATTAAAAGCCTTAACACAAGAATGTTCAAGAGCGGGGGGTTTGGGGGGTGGCAGCCCCCCAACTTTAACTCCTGACACGATCAGCTAACACTTAGTCAAGCAATAATAAGTAATAAACTGTACAAAAACGTGCAGAAATTATTTGAAAAAACTACGTTTTCTAAAGAGTTAAAGAGGCTGAGTTACAAGGTCGAACCTTAAAACGTACAGGGATTAGGAGGCACAGTTGGGGGGCTGCCGCCCCCCCAAAACCCCCCGCTTTCGCAGCCTTTAAATAAAAAAAAAGTTTTTTAAACTGAAAGTAAGGAGCGACATTAAATCTTAAAACGAACAGAAATTATTCCGTATATGAAAGAGGCTGTGCCCTCCTCAACGCCTCGCTCTTTACGCAAAAGTTTTTATTGTTTAAAAAAAGAGTTGTGAGAAAGTCAAACTTTAGCGTAAAGAGCGAGGCGTTGAGGAGGGCACAGCCTCTTTCATATACGGAATAATTTCTGTTCGTTTTAAGATTTAATGTCGCTCCTTACTTTCAGTTTAAAAAACTTTTTTTTTTATTTAAAGGCTGCGAAAGCGGGGGGTTTTGGGGGGCGGCAGCCCCCCAACTGTGCCTCCTAATCCCTGTACGTTTTAAGGTTCGACCTTGTAACTCAGCCTCTTTAACTCTTTAGAAAACGTAGTTTTTTTCAAATAATTTTTAAAGAATTGGAACAAAATACAAACTTTAGCTTAAAGAGCAAGGTATTGACTAGGGGGTAAACCCCCTAATATACGTATTAAAAATCTATAAATATAGAAGTTCGTTACGTAAGTTAATTCGTAAGTTACGTATATTTATTACTAATAAAAACGTTCGTAAATAAAATTAAACAAGTTTCGAAAAAGCCATTTACCAAATAAAAGTAAAATTAATAGGCAAATTTTGTTTTAATTATTCATGTACGGTGAGCCAAAATCAAAATCTGCATTAATTCAAAAACGTTCAGAAATTAAATAAGAAAAACAAGTTTTTTTTAACTAAAAGTAAGGAACGACTTTAAAACTTAAAACGAACAGAAATTATTCCATATATGAAAGGCGCTGTCCCCTCCTCAACGCCTCGCTCTTTACGCTAAAGTTTGACTTTCTCACAACTCTATTTTTTCTAATAATACAAAACTTAGCGTAAAGAGCGAGGCGTTGAGGAGGGGACAGCCCCTTTCATATACTGAATAATTTCTGTTCGTTTTAAGTTTTAGCGTCGATCCTTACTTTCAGTTAAAAAAACTTGTTTTTTTTATTTAATAATAAAAAAGATCGCCTTTTGCACTTGCATTGGTTGTATAACTTATTATTATGTTTGTAAACACCAACTGAAAACGTAGCATAATTGCGAAATTTTCCAGGTCCTGGTCATTATTTCTTTTATGATAATATTTTAGCCGTCAATAATCTTAGATCAATGGTAATGTATTTTTCTTAATTCCTTTGCTAACTGAAATTAGACACCCCACAACTGGATAAAGCGTCAAAATGAAGTTTGAAAATTGGACATGGGTGAGTGAATATCGAACAAATCATTACCATTCTTAGGTGTTGTGACCTGGATTAATTTTGTGGTGCACTTGATCTCCTGTTTGCATTAAATTCGTGTGCAGCGATTGTTTTATTGATTAGCTGCTTTGCAGGTCTTAGCTTTGCAGGTTGACAGAACAGGTCAATTGAACTTTGAAAGGGGTCTTAGCCGTATAGTCAACTAAGAATATTGTTAATTTGGACTGAGTTTTTAGTAAAGTAAGTTTGTATCTTGGGGGGCACCAATTCACGAATTGACTAGATAACAAAATGAATATTTATGCGGCTAGATTTACGAAAAATACATGAAAAGTGTTCTTGTATTAGTCAGGGTACGAAAGAATTGTATTCTGTTGGGGAGGGGGGGGAGTACGCCTCACACCAATTTTATGTATAAAACTCGCTTCTAGGAGCAAAGCTCGGTCCTCTGGTACTAAATATTTCTTCTTTAACACATAGCGCTCATTTCTAATATATTTCAAATATATTCATCAATGTGCTATTTTCACCTTCCTGAAGCTGAGAGCCTATAAACAACCATATTAAAATAAGTAAGCTGTTAGCTTCTCTATTCTAATTTCCAAAGATCTACCTTGTAAGGGGTGTTGTAGCTAAAATTTGTGCATAGATTCATAATTTTTGCCACCAGAGCATCTGTTAAAAAGGGGCTGATCCAAACCTAGTCAGATCCCTCATGGCTTAAGGTTTAGTTGAGGGGCTTCTTGTATATTAATTAGCATACGTTTTAGCTTATGTTAATATAGATTCTGTGTTAACATTTTTCAGAACATTTTTTATATCCTCTCTCCAAACTCAAAACCCTAGCTGCACCCCTGGGCAGTGATAAGCAGCTATATCTACTTTCTATTTCTTGAGTTTAGAAGATTGGCACACCACTTTTTTAATCTTAGAAGAGAATTTTTTTATCTTTGGCCCTAATTTGGGATTTTCAGTTGTACTGTCATTATCTCTAGGCTAGTTTTTGGAAATGTAGGCTAAGCAATTCCTGATTATATTAAGGGAATTAAAGCCATATCAAGAGTATTTCCTAAATTTAAAAAAAGTGGGACTCCACCCTTTGATTATTGGAAAAAATAACTTTATAAGCTTATATAGAATGGCACTATCCAATCTCCTTATAATTAGAAACATTTTAGTCATCTAGTTGGAAAATTTGGCCCATTTATATAAGAGAAATCTATATTTGCCAACTAGTTGACAATAAATGTTGCCCCAGCAAAACTTTCCTTTTCCAACTAGCCTAGTTGACTAATAGGCTAACTTTTCCCCAGCAAAACTTAATTTTTCCAACTAGTGGACTAATAACTTCTCCCCAGCACCACTTAAATTTGCCAACATAAATATGCAGGGGCAATAAATATTACCCCTGCAAAACTTTCATTTTCCAACTAGTTGACTAATAACTTCTCCCCAGCAAAACTTAATTTTTCCAACTAGTTGACTAATAATGTCTCCCCAGCAACACTTAAATTTGCCTACTAGTTGACAATAAATGTTGTCCCAGCAAAACTTTCATTTTCCAACTAGTTGACTAATAACTTCTCCCCAGAAACACTTAAATTTGCCAACTAGTTGACAATAAATTTTGCCCCAGCAAAGCTTTCATTTTCCAACTATTTGACTAATAACCTCTCCCCAGCAAAACTTAATTTTGCCAACTAGCTGGAAACAAACATTGTCCCAGAAAACAATTCATTTTCCAACTAGTAACTTCTCCCCTCCTTGGAAGTTCCCATTTCCTTTAAATCTTTCTTTATGCCATTTTCTCATTCCAGACAGGGATAACCTGCTTTCCTTTTAGCCCTAGATAGCTGGTCAAAAAGGAAATTTTTTGGCAATTTGTCATCCTTCATTTGCAGAATGTGCCCTAACCATCTTAACCTTTCTTTCATTATAGCCCTAGAAAGCTGGATTGAACCACATTTTTTTGTACAGCCTACTGTTTGAAATATGGTCTGTCAGCCAGGTAGCCTACCCAGAACAATCTGTAGGCAAAACTTAATTTTTCCAACTAGTTGACTAATAATGTCTCCCCAGCAACACTTAAATTTGCCAACTAGTTGACAATGAATGTTGCCCCAGCAAAACTTTCATTTTCCAACTAGTTGACTGATAACTTCTCCCTAGCTAAACTTAATTTTTCCAACTAGTGACTAATATCTTCTCCCCAGAAACACTTAAATTTGCCAACTAGTTGACAATAAATTTTGCTCCAGCAAAACTTTAATTTTCCAACTAGTTGACTAATAACTTCTCCCCAGCAAAACTTGATTTTTCCATCTAGTTGACTAATAACTTCTCCCCAGCAAAACTGATTTTTTCCAACTAGTTCACTAATAACTTCTCCCAAGCAAAACTAAATTTTGCCAACTAGCTGGAAACAAACATTACCCCAGAAAACAATTCATTTTTGAACTAGTAACTTCTCCTCTCCCAGGAAGTTCCCATTTCCTTTAAATCTTTCTTTTTGACATCCTCACAGCCCAAACAAGGACAACTTGCTTTCCTTTTAGCCCTAGACAGTTGGCCAAAAAAGAAAACCTTTTGAAATTTGTCATCCTTTGTCTGCAGAATGTGCCCTAGCCTTCTCAACCTTTCTTTCATTATAGCCCTAGAAAGCAGGATTGAACCACATTTTTTTTTTACAGCCTACTGTTTGAAATATGGTCAGTCATCTGGGTACCCAGAACAATCTGTAGGCAATTTTATGAAAAACATCTAGCAAATTGTCATTCACTTTTTTGAATTTTCTTTTAGTTTTGTATATATTGATGGGATCATCAGGGAGGGAGGGTTGCTTTGTTGTCAGGATAAAAACTAATATATTGAAAAAAAAGAGCATGAAATAAGAACATTGTTATTTTTATTTTATTAGCCTACCATGTTTTTTGAGAAGTGCTGCTAAACTGAAATTTTACCATATTTGGAAATTTGAAAAATCTACCCTTCCATTCTTAGGGATGTGTGCACTCACAGTTTCAAGTAGCCCAGCCTATAATAAATAGGCCTGGGTGAAAGTCTATTGAAAGAATAAAGTCTTGTTTAGGAGAAGTTTCTAGGCAACTAGTTGGAAAATGAATTGTTTTCTGGGGCAATGTTTGTTTCCAGCTTGTTGGCAAATTTGTGTGTTGCTGGGGAGAACTTATTAGTCAACTAGTTGGAAACCCACCTGTTTAGTATTTTGCTGCTTTTACACTTTAAGTTTGACATTCCTGCCTAGTAATACAAAGTGGCTTCACAGTAAGTTCCTATATATATATTTGAGAAGTACTAACTATCTTTTTGAAGATGTCCAATACAAAACGTACAGGTATTAGAGAATACCAAAGAAGGTTAAAGCTACTGGGCAAATTTATGCTGCATCTCCCAATGCTAGGTTGTAATTGTGACAAATGTGAGTAGTAAAAATGCTCATAAATTTTCTTCTAAGATTCTAGCTTGCATCTTTGGGCTTATACTATTGGTGTCAAGTCATAAACTTTCAATTTTGTGTTTTGACACACACAAAAAAAAAATTCTCTTGTGCTGCTATCTGCATGTATAGATTTAATCAATTGTTCATATACAGTGATATTTGAGCCCAGCTATGTTTATTCTGAAACATATATGATGCAAAGAGATATTTGTTCCTGATGACCATCATCTGGAGTACAGTCAAGAATCATGGCAAAATGTTTTCCATATTTTAGACCATCAATAGTTTTATTTTTAGTTTGTTGCTTACCAAGTTATTATTTCTATTTTGTATTGTTCTGCTTAAATAACTTGGGTGTATTTGTTTTGTGACTATTCCTTGTATATGATTATGCATTACTGAGTAGTATTTTCCAAGTAATTCAAGTTTACCTTAAATTACCTTAAATCACATGTCCAGCAAGATAAGGTGGTGTTGAGCCTCCTGTAGAAATGTTGCTGGTGGTGTTTCAAGGTTATGATTTGACATCCCAGTTCAGCCTCCATTTGGCGTCAGCCCAGTCTTGATCAACTCTTTTCTTGAAAGCATCTAGAGTTTTAGATTGGACAGTGGCTTCAGATAGGCTGTTTCAGGGTGGGACAGAATGGACTGAGAAGAACTGTTGATGCTCTTGCTTGATGCAATGGGGGGCCTGCAGCTCCTTGGAAATTTTACCTAGAAAATTTCCATTTTGTACATTGCCTAGGTTTTTAATGGATCTTCTAAAAACAATATTGCATGCTGCTGGAAACTCAACTAAAGAAAATAATATTTCAGGTGTCTTAAACAAATAAATTTTTTCTTGGTTCAATAACTTCTGATGAACATTGTCTATTGTTTGCTCAGTCTTTTTTAAAGCTCTGTACATTTTATCATGGCTACCAAAGGGTTTTTTGATTTTTCATTTGTGGCTAATTTATTATATACATTTGGTCAGTTAACTTGTCTGTGTCTGTGTAATTGTTTCTTTTTCATTTTTTACTTGTTTGTCTTCATTTTTGTCATCAACTTCTTCTTATTTTTTTTCTCCTTCATGTTTGTCAGTACTTTTTTCTTCAACTTTTTTTTAGTTTCTTCTTCACCTTTACCATCTTTATCTATTTTTAAAAATTTGTTTGAAGCACCTCTGAGTTTTTCACTTTCTGTTTTCATTTTTGTGCTTAAGTTCTTTTTTAGAATACAACTTTATATTTTCTATCTACATCTCATTCTTGTATCAGTGGATTCAACATATAATAATAAAATCTTAGATTAGGTACCCATTTTTAATCACACAATATACTTAAAGTATAAATAAGTATAAAATTAGTACTTAAATAATTACAATTAGTACTTACCTTATTCAACAGTTAGTAATTGCAGTCTCAAAAAAGAACTCTAATAACGATTGGAAGAATAGCTAACTAAAAATGTAAGAAACAATTGACTTTTTGTACTAGCTATACATCTGTCACTGGCTGGTACATTCGCACAACTAGTTGCACATGCATATACTGGCATACCAGTTTACATATGTAAAGTAGTTCATGTACACAGTGCAAAATCTCTCTAATATAGGACTGCTCTAACATTTTACATGAAATTTTACAGGTGTCAGTTTTCTATATTGTAAAGTAGCCTATATGTTATATAATAATAAACACATTATTAAATCTCGTGCAGCAATGCAAAACTAAAATACACATATTTTCAATTATTTGAATAATTCATAATTTATCTATTATCATCAAAAGCAAGTTACTTTAAATTTCAATTTTTTTGGTTCATTTTGATGGTAATGCAGGGTCCTGACAAATTTGGGACCCGGTCGAACCCAATTGTTTCAGTTGCTCTTATCTGGCCCTGAAGGCTGAGCTCTTTAAGGATGTCCCCCAACATTTTTTTGTTGCTGCCAGTTGTCTAATAGCAATAATTCCCATGACTCCTCCTTTGAGAAAAGATCAATTGACAATTGAAAAGATACTAGCTGTTAAAGCATGGATACAATAGGGGTGCCCCCCCCCAAAAAAACAAGTTTTTAAAGAATACTTCCTAAATTGTACTATTGAGTACTATTTTCAAGAAATAAAAACAAAGACAATAAGATTGGACAGTGTCAGTGTTGTGGCCTGTTCAAGGCTGTATCCAAGGGGGGGGGGGGAGTTGAACCCCTCCCGAAATGTTGTTTGACTCGTAAAAACGTAACAAAAATGGATATAAATAAATTTTGTATGCTTTTTTTTAGGTTTTTTTGTGTACCCCCCCCCAGAAAAAAATCTGAGTAAAACCCCCTCCAAAAAAAATCCTGGGTACAGTGTTGGGCCTGTTATAAGGATGCAAAGGTTGGTATTACTTATCACTGCTCTCAGGAGACAGAGACATAAACAAAATGTATATTTTAAACAAATGTAACTGGAATAATTATATCTCCATCACTTGCAAAACTCCAAGACTCCTGCAACAATGCTATAAACGTTTACCTCCTTGCTAGCAACTGCACAAGGTTATACAAAGTGTACTGTTAATGATGCCAATTCATCTTAGAGCAATCTAATGTCTTTGCCTCATTTTGTGGCATTGAATAAGCTTACACTTATGATGAAGATACTGCCTAATGACTTATTATAAGAATCAAGGTGGTATCTTCCTTTGACCTGAATGGTTTTGGCATCCTACTGTAAAATGGTTTAAGAAGTGTTTGTCACCTCATACCAATTGGGAGTTGGAAATTTCACATCCTAATTTCTTAAGCCAAGTCTATATCAATGGTTAAGTGAGTATATTTCTCAAATCCCTTTTCATGAGACTTGATTGTATTTTTTTTTTAATCACATGTGGAGCCTTTTGCACGGCTCCATAAAGCCAGCTACCCTTTCTGGCACACCACAATGGGGTCCTTTATGAGGGAATATTCCTTGGGAGATGCATTCCCTGCTGCTAGTGTCAGGTATCCCCACACTATTTATCACCCCTTTTACCCATGTGGTCTTTTTCTCCTGACGTCATACCGTGACTCTAATTTAGATGAAATAATCTTATCTGGCAAATAGGCCTACATGCAGAATATTTTTGCTGCACCTGCTAAGACAACCCCTAAGAGCTTGTTGGCAGCAGAAAAGAGTCTTCTATTCTACATTGAGTTCTCTTCAAGTCTCATAGAGAAAAATTTTGGACAAAAATCAAACTTACTCAAGAGTTTGTTGTCCAGTGTATCAATTATACACTGTTTGTATTCTTTCAAGCTTTTGCTGCTTCTAGGAATAATCCCATCAGACCACAAAGGCACACCACAATGGGGTCCTTTAAGAGGGAATATGCCTTGGGAGATGCATTCGCTGCTGCTAGTGTCAGGTATCCCCACACTATTTATCACCCCTTTTACCCATGTGGTCTTTTTCTCCTGACATCATACCGTGACTCTAATTTAGATGAAATAATCTTATCTGGCAAATAGGCCTACATGCAGAACATTTTTGCTGCACCTGCTAAGACAACCCCTAAGAGCTTGTTGGCAGCAGACAAGAGTCTTCTTTTCTACATTGAGTTCTCTTCCAGTCTCATAGAGAAAAATTTTGGACAAAAATCAAACTTACTCAAGAGTTTGTTGTCCAGTGCATCAATTATACACTGTTTGTATTCTTTCAAGCTTTTGCTGCTTCTAAGAATAATCCTGTCAATCTTAAACATAGTCATTTAAACAATTGATGCATTCTTGGGCATTGCATTTTGAGAGAGTATTTGTCTGTCTCTTTTTGTCCCATTTCTAGAGAGCCTTTCATGTTGGTGTAAAGGCTGTCAGATTATCTATTCGTTTCATTTTGCAAACTTACCCCAGCATTATGGCATCAAAAAGCAGTAAAGATTATTACAGCACACCAAATTTAACAGGCATCTTGTGTGTAACCCTTTGATTGAGGTCACCTCTGATTGGCCACAGTTAGTGACAATCTTAACACTTGATGAAGTTGTTTCCCATTACCTGCACAGCTGATCTTAAATGGTCCTATTAAAACGCTTTGTTTTAACTTCATATTGTATTATGTTATGATGATAGTAAACCCAGTATTAATTCACTGATTTCAAAGAAAATTCTAGATGGATGGGTGATGCCCACTTTTTCCTACTGGTACTGCTGCCCCTCCCAAATTATGGCTCTGGATCAGTGCCTGTGGCTGTTGCATACTAGCTACCTATTAGCGTTTATGTTTAAGAAGAATTTAAAATATGCATTAGCAAATGATTTTGTATTTTTTCAATATTATAGTCTATTTTTGATAAAAAAAAAACGTTTATGTTAATAGGTTAAAATTTGGGTTGCATTTGATCTAGTTGTAATATGAACTTAAAGAACTACATAATGAACGAATTGACAGTTATTGTACCTGTTTCCTTAAATATAGTAAGGATTGGAGCTATTCTAACTTGACCAGCGTCTTACATGCTACTCTTATCATTTCATGTGCAAGTGCATATGTAGAATACGGTTTCTCCAAATCAAAATATACACTTAACTGCCATTGGGCATTATTTATTTATTTACTTATTTGTTAATTGAAAACTTTTCTACAAAAACTTGAAAAGGATAGAACAAAATAAAACTCAAGAAAAGAAAACAATAGTACAAGACAAGTATAAACAAAACCAATCAAAATCAATTAAGAACGCCAAATTTTAAATAAATCAAGGACAAAATAAGAATAAGAACAAAATCAAATGAAGCAAAACCAAATTCACACATACAACATCAATATATTCATACATAAATAAACCCAAAAGATAGATCTCCACAATAAATGCATGCAATAAACACAAATCACTTAAATACTATTAAACTAAAAAGGGGTATCAATCATTCTGTGAATGTGAAAAACTAAGCCTTCGGTTATGTTTTTTAATTAATTTAGAGATCGCGAGTTCAGGGTCAACAAGTCAATACTTTCCAACCAATGGAGAATTCTGGTGCCAAGACGGTAGCCAACACAAATACTTGGCTAACCAAAAGAAAATAGACTATACTTTCAGAAAATCAGTTCAAGTAAACAGCTTCAAGAACGGAGCAATGTACAAGATGTGAGGGAGGGCTTCAGCATTGAAAAGGCTAGGTAATAGTAGGCGGTTGAATCGAACTTTTGCTGCAACAATCGATTAAAAAGAAGCAGATATACGTCGTACGAGATTGTCTAGGAGAAGAGATCAGGTGCAGCATAGCAACAAACCAATGGGAACACCTAGATACAGGAGATGGTCAGCAGTTCTAACAGTGGCATCGCCAGGTGCTATAGAAGACGGTGGCTCACCTTTCCAATTGAAAAGCACAATTTCTGACTTATAAGCATTGAAACGAAGGCCAAGATTAAGATACTCCTGTTGAAGTGTGACAAAGACCTTATTCATTCTTTGGAGGGTACGGCTGAGATTTAAAACGTCATCTACCTAACAAACTAGGGACAGATTCAATGAAGATAGTATCAAAGATATAGCACCAACACACAATTATTAAAAAGATTAAGAGAAGAAACTGCTCTATGACGTGCACGTTTCAAGGTAGGAAGGAGTTTCTTATTGGGAACAGGGGGCATATTTTTATCCGAAGGTAGTTTTAGGCGAATATATAAACGAGAATGCATTACTCGAAGACAGTGAATCACCAAAGAATTTATCCCTCGTTTGGCCGGTTTGAGGAGTATAAATGGGTAGATGAGGGAGTCAAAGGCGCGTCTGATATCGTGACTAGAGAGAACTAGAAATTCTTCTGAGGATTTGGTATCAAGTAGTGCATTGGCAACAACTGTAAGGGCATCAGCACAGCCTATTCCCCGCTTGAACCCAAACTGGTGAGGTGGAATGTAACATGTCTGTTCAAGGTCGGATCAAAAAAGAAGCTTGAAGACTTTGCAAAAGGAAGTCGTAATTGCATTAAGTCAAAATGACGAACATTTAGACAAATTTAGAAAACTACCCAAAATATTATTATTCTTTAAAGCTACTTTTAGACCATTACTCTGTATAGTCAATAATACTTTGGGTAGTTTTTTAATTCTGGGAAGGATCTAACTTCGTTGGGGCAACAAAGTGGGGTCTATCAGATCCCATGTACTTGCAGAAGCTCATATGGTGGACGTACTAAACAGAATTTGGAAATGCGATTATTACAGCCTAAAGACTCTATTTCATCGGCTTTAAAGCAAGATTCTAAGTCTGAAGATTTCACTTCAGCCCTTTCGGAACATATTTTTACTTTTCCAGACCATTTTATTTTGTTCAATAATGTCTCTTTGATTTCTAGGGACTGGGGTTTAAAGCAAAATTTTCGCGAAACTCTCGAAATTAAGAAAATTCATTCAGGAGTATAGCTTTAAATCATGACACGGGTGAATTCGGTTTGAACTTTATCTACAATAATTTATTAAAATTTGATAGAGTAAAGTTCAATTCACCCAATATAGTTAACCTCTGTCGAAGTGTTAGTTCATTCAACGCTCATGAACCAGATCCAAGAAGGTCAAAGAGACTAGTTTCCGCTTTTGCTTTGAAAAGAATTAGATTATTAAACAATATGTGTTTTTATTTTATTTCGTCTATAAACTATTGTTTTTAATTGTTTTAGTTTAGTTTTACTACTGATGACGGTCACAGCATATGTGACCGAAATATCTAGTATTTTTGTGAAATTTATCACTGTTTCTGAGAGTTATCACTGTCTATCAAAAGGATTTTATCCCTATTTGAAATTTTAGTTAGGCCTATCATATTTTGACAATTTAGTTGGTCTTTGCAAAAATGGATGGAAAGGAGCCCAAACTTTACTCAAAATAAAACCTGTACAAAAAGAAAATAAGTCAGAGTTGATTACAGCTAATTCACGATGGGTTTTTACCCTAGGAGGAACAACATAATTATTATGTTCTTTGGAACCGTGAAGTCGGACAATGGATGTAATAGGGAGATAGAAAGATAACTGATAGTCAGAAGTAACTTTGCCACTTCAGCAGAGAGATTGTGGGATACAGCGGCATGATGTAGATTAGAAGTTCGAGCAGAAATGTGTATATATGTAAAAATGCCATCTTTCACAAGAACACTAAAATATTCACCAAACTTACCCGTTATTATTGACGTTCGAGCTGATTGAGGAATCCCTATCTCTGATAGGTCGCAATTATAATCACCTGCAATTATGCAGGGCAAACCTGCTTATTTTACTTCATCCAAACATGAACCTAGCTTTTGAACAGAAAGTGCAAATAATTGAACAGACTGACCATTATCATAAACTGTTGGCAGATACACATCAATGAAGATACAACACTCAAACCTAATTGCAAAAAAACAACCACCTGTCTCAAATAAACTAGAATGGATATTCGAAAGTACAAAGGATGCTAGACTTCCCGACAGTCTACCCTTCCTGCTTAACGTTTTAGCGGGAACACAGAATGATGAAGCATCTTTTAATTTTAGTAAATTCACACTAAGCTTAGTAATAGAATGCTCTTGGATAAAAATAACAGAATATCTAGAAATAAGGTCGTTTAGCACTGGTAGTTTATTCACAAAGGCTCCATTAATGTTCCAAGATAGATAGCGAATGTCTATTTATTCACTTGACTGCCCATTTATCGGTTTGAGCGTTGCCAGGACATTTAAAACTGTAACAGGTGTGACCAGACATTTTACGTGTAATGCAGAATATGTTCTGAACACATGAATCATCCCTGGTGGAAGTTTGGTCTGTGGAACCACAGCGAGAACAGATTTCTGCATTCTTACAATTAGTAGCTATATGACCTTGTTGATGGCATCTGAAACACCGCCTGGGTGTGAGTATAAATTCCTGGACAGCTAGCTTTTCATATCCCACCTTCACAGAATTTTTCAAAAAACGAATCCACGTCACCCCGTTGTTCAAAGTAAATCTTGTAGTCACGTGATTTGCCCCACTGCAAAGCTTTGACGGATTTTGGAATAGTTTCTTTAGATCTATTTCGTTCATTTTTGTGGGTACGCCTTTTATTACACCAAAGAAGGCAGGAGATTTAGTAGAGGCTAACTTTTTCATCTGGTCAGCAATTGAGGGGGCAGTGGGTTTACTTTTCACGACAAATTTCATTCTGATGAGGAACTAATGCTGGAGAAAATCCTTAGTGCCATGCTAACTGTCGATGCACTGAAATTTGTACTATGGGGAAATTGAATTGTATTCCATCTCCTCTAAGATTATTTCCAATGCTGTGTTTGCCTAATTGGCATGTAACTAATATCTTGAGAGCTTATCTGCCAAGGAAGCTACAGATACAGAAGAAGAAAAAAGAATTTTATGAGAAGTAGAAGAACATTGTGCATTGAAAAAAAAAAATTCTTGAAAGGCAAAGATAAATTATATTTGTTTTAGGAAATAATGTAGATAGCAAGTAAGAACAGCTGTCTGTGCAGGAAACAGTTTCAAACAATCTTTTGGGATGGCAATAAAAAGACTAATTAACACTCTGCAGCCAAATGATATAGTTTGATTACAAATACCAATGGCTATGCTATATACTCTAAAAGATGAACATGAAAAGAGCGAAGACTTGAAAGCAAACATTTGGAACGTTGAATTGATTGTTATAAAAAAAAAGCAGGAGTTGGATCTCCATTCTCTTGAGGAAATTACCACAGCAGGAAGTTAAATATTCAACCTATCTAATGTGCCTTTTCTTATGATATTTTCTCTTTATTTGTGTTGAAATTGAAGTAGCAATATTGTACAAAGTTAGCAAAGCAAGTGGATAGCTTTAATCCTACAAAACCATTACCATACCTATCTGCATATATACAAATTAAGTTAAGTAAGTGAACAGTACTTATTACCCACGAAATGCTTTTTGCATAGGTTATGTGTTGGTGTTGTTTTTATTCTATTGAAACTGCTTGTGGATAGCGAGCAGTATATTGGCAAAACAAGAGATTCTGCACTCCATTCTAGTAAACTTCTGAGGCAGAAATGTTTCTGATTTTTTGAATGATAGAATCATGGAAAGTTGATCACTAATCTGGTTCTTGTTTGCTTTTTTTTTACTCCAGTCGTAACTACTTTCAGCCTGTTTTGTCTGAATGACCCATGTGATTAATCGTGATATAAAATCAGTCAAAATTTTTGTGCTAATAACTTACGATCACTAAACTAGAAACAACGGATTCTGCTTTAATGCTAAAATTTTTATCAAACTCTTATTTTGTAGATTTTTTAATACTATTTGCCAGAATCAATCTTTACTAATCTGGTTCTTATTTGTGTTTTTTTTTTTACTCCAGTCGTAACTACTTTCAGCCTGTTTTGTCTGAATGACCCATGTGATTAATCATAATATAAAATCGGTCAAAATTTTTGTGCTAATAACTTATGATTACTAAACTAGACACAACGGATTCTGCATATTTGAATCAAGACAAAAGCAAATTCTTTAATGCTAAAATTTTTATACAACTCTTATTTTGTAGATTTTTTAGTACTATTTGCCAGAATCAATCTTTACCTGGCAAATGGTTTGATAAAATGTTATACTACTTCAAATGGTGCACATAACCAACACTAGGAAATTGGATAGATTCTCTGAGAATTCTCTTGGCAGTGGAAGATGAAGATCTCATTTGTTTTAGGGCCTACATATCTCACATTCAAAATTGCTATCGTCCTGTTGTGCAAAGCCCCCTGCCTTATAGTTCTGTACCTGGAAATTTGCTTTTAGAAGGGGGGAGATTCATTAATATATAAAAAGTAGGAAATTGTATAAAAAGTTATAGAAGAAATTGATAAGATTCTAAATGACCTAAGTTTTTGGAAGAGTATGGGCTAGGAGGCCCTTGCTCTTGTGCACATGCCTGATTGTTGTCCTAGCCTTCCTCATAGATAGTGGGAGGTGCGTATCATAATACACCTCTGTTCTTAGGTAAGATTTAATCCAATATTTAATATTATTTTTCAGGGTCTGTACTCATGCTGTTGCTACCATTTTTCAGAAGAATATCAAGACGAAACCATTTGATCTTTTCTGGCTTCTCAAGAATGGATAATTTCAATGTTAAAATATTAGATAAAAGTGCTCATTTTTGCATAAGTTTCCAGCTTGAAGATCCATACAGTAATTTTTTACGGGTTTTCAATTTTACTCGACCTGTGGCAGAGACTTGTGAAGAAACTGAGTCAAAAATTAAGCACACAATTGAAAAGACACTTGCTAAACAGTATAAAAGGCTCAATAAGACTTCAGACGAAATTAACATAACTCTTAAACTTTCGAATAACCCAAATAAATCCCACATTTCTACTTTAGATATACTTAAAGATTCCACCTGCCCAGTAGAAATTTTTAATAAGACCTATTCAGTAGTTTGGAATACTCCTAGTGTTATTTCTTTAAAACTAACGAAATGTATTTTGGATGGGTTCCCTTGTTATCCAGTGACTGAGGTTGAAAATGCTGACGAATCTCTTTCAAAATTCAAATGGTTTAGAAGCATCACCACTCTTTCCCAGGAGTAAGTACTTTTTAATGACTTAGTCTTTTTCTGCCATTGGGCTTATTTTTAGCCAGAACGTTTGCTTCAATTCGCTTATTTATAAATGCTTATAATTGCTTTATGCTAAATTATTCCTTTTAGCTGAAAGAGGTATGTGATCATAGTTTGTGCTCCAAAAGCCAATACCATTAATGATAATTAATTATTTGTTACTCTTTTTGTTTCAAGACCTTAGACAACGAAAAATTACAAGCAATTTCTGTTACTGTGAGCACAGAAGGGACTAAGATATTAGCCTATTTTATGCATTTTAAGCTTTTAAGTGGCTAAATTGTTTTATTTGTGATTTCAGGATAAAGGTGATCTCGAATACGGATTGATTGTTTATGGTAGTCGGCTTCTAGAACACACCTTAAGTAAGCTTAGGAAACTTAAAAAAGGTGTTTGATCAGTTCCAACTGATGGTTTGATAATGCAGTTTTAAAAAACTTCTTTCTGTTTTTAATTGTTAATTTATTAAACTTTTCTGCCTTTTTTTGGGAATCATGCAAATGGGTTAATTTAGTAATGGATTTATTTTATAAATTAGTTGACTGAAGTTATAAATTTCTTTACACTGTTTGGAGATTTTTGATGACCTTCTTCAAAATTTTGCTGAAAAAAGCATTATTTCTTACTCTTAATTTAGTAATTCTCCAGTAGTCAGTATTTGAAAAATTAAAAGAAAAGTACATGCTATTCTCTTTATTAGCCATTCACTAAACAAATTGTTTGTGCAATCGTTTGTGTTCTAAGTCCGTTTATTTATTAAAAATCTTTATCTACATTCCTTGCTGCACATATGAATTTGCTACCACCCGTCTTACTCTTTAGGAGTTACTGAGACCGTTTTTAAGGAGATACTGAGACCGTTTTTAAGGAATCTAGACAGATCGGACCATGGAAGGAAAATATGGTATTCCATAAAATGTTCGTTTTAGAGATAAGTAAGGGACAAAGTATTTTCTAAAAAACTATCAAAATAGTGCAATTAAGAAATTACACAAATAATGGTGATGCAGGAGCAACACTTGTTTTTGTCATTTTTTTTCCTAGATGTTCTTGGGATATGGAAACTTGAAAAAATGGAAGAACTATAGAAAAATGAGTTCCACACAATGGAAAGTGTGGACCTGAGGTACGACTAATGAATTTGACCTTTTACTTCGGAAAGTTCTTTATATAATCCTTCCCTTGACAAGAAAGGATGATTTTTTACTTATCCTTAAGCCTTAATGTACATGTGTGGGTAGAAGACGATTTCAGTGGTCTGTGTAAAAGAAGACTGAGTAAAGTTGTTTGTTGCAGCAGTAGTAATGTCATTAGTGATTTTGAATGGAGGGAATATTTTGCTTTCAATAAAACCAAACAATAAGAAGAAAAACAGTAATCCTTGATGAGTTGATCAAAGTGTATTCGTACAGAAATTCGTTCTTAAAATAAATCATTTTGAAAATTTTGAGGGGCTGAGAACCTCATTGTTGTGGGTGTAAATTTGAAAAAAAAAATAAGGTATGATTGTCTGTAAAAATAAAATAAGTCCTTTTTCGGTTTGAAAACGTGCTATGGCCTTGTTTGGTATAAGAACAAGCTAAGATCTGACTTAGTGCAGAAAGTCTAATTTGTGGCTACTCCTCTCCTACGGCCAACTTTGCAGCAGAAATATAGATAGGTAACATCATGTCTCAAGAAAACTGCAATCGTTTTCACTCTGTATTGTTGGAAGTATTATTTGCGCCCATGATAGCCCTTCCAACACCTCCCTGTCAACTTCCTAGAATAAAGATTGTCATACTACACCTTCTTTGAAGCTGGATTACTCAGAGATTTTCCCATGGCCGCCAAAGCAGCCCATCCCACCCGCTGTCAACTTTTTAGCATCTATTAAAGCTGGATCAGGCAGAAATTTTGAATGTTTTTTATTAGAGCCAAAAAGTGACCCTTTTCTGGAAAATCCCGCCCGTACTGCGTCCAGTTTTTTAGCGGAAAAGTAAATAAATCGATGGAAGATTAATCACCAGGGATTTTCAATGCCTTTAATTGGAGAAGCAAAGTAGTAACACCCCTCCCCGTCGCCCACCCGTCTAATTTTTTTTCTGGAAAGATGGATATGCAGTATCTTTTTTTTTTAAACTTGAATCACCATTGGCATTGCTTATGATTTGGGAACTAAATTAAATCATTAGCTTGTCTTCCCCCTTTACCAACTTTTTAAAAGAAAGGTAGGCATATTGTACCTTGTTAAAACCGGAGTCATACAAGCATTCCTTTTTTCAACCGGCATTGCATAGCCAGGAGGAAGAATAATAATAGTACCTGGAAGGCCCATGGCATTTTACTCAGGAAGCGCTGCCTCTGATTGATCTTAACTTCTATCAATTAGTGAACCTTGCATCAAAATTAATTGCCTAATAGATGACTTTAATTTATTATTTTTTGTCATGCAATTGAAAAGAAATGTTTTAACATAATTACGTTTTTATGCTTTAGACAACAAAAGATCGATGCATTTGAACGTCAGTGGACAGACAGAGGGAAAAAATGTCCAAAGCCCATGAAAATAACACCACCCGATGAAACAAATGAAAGTCAATGGTGTTTTATTGGTGAAGATTCCTCATACTTGCCAGCAACAGAAGATGTCGATCATTGGCTACTAGTAGAGTGCATACCAAGGAATAAGGACACAGAAGGCCAACCTTTTAGGACAGTTTCACCTGTTGTAGTTTCAGCTGGACCTGGAAAATGTCCATTTGAAGATAGGCACCAGTTCACAAAAGAAAAGGTTTCGAATCTTGGGTAAGTACTTTTGAGTTTTAGAAAACTACTAGCACTCTTTCACTTGGCTAAAATAAGAGGTTCTGTTTCTCTGTATTTTGAATTGTGACAAATATTATACTTGTAATAATAGAGCCATATTTCCTAGTACTCTTGTTTTTTTTGGGGGATTTTGCTGTTAGAGTACATAGATCTGACTTAAGACTGGAGGGGTTAGCAGAGGCGCTATTTCAGCCAAACCTTAGGGTGGGCAAGCAATTGACATGGGCCCCGAAGCAGGCTTGTATAAAAAAAAAATTGTCTCTAGCTTTATCCAAAAAAAAAACTGCCTTCCGTGGGAGTTACCGTAAAAATTAAGGAAATTGTCTCAATTGCTTTGCCTTTCCTTCTTTCGCTCTTATGCCATAGGTTCGGAAAAGGCCAGATATCTGAAGAAAGCGGAAACGGTATGTGTGATGTTGAAAAAACTGCCGCTTGGGAATCTTCCACTTTTCCGAACCTATAACTTGACGAAAGCCGAACCTCTGTAGAAACTCACGCTTTGACTAAAGTATATTCTGTAGCCGAATTCTTTAGCTCGCTGCTTACAGTAAATACTTAAGTCCAAGTCGGAGTCACGCTCCGGCTATGACGATGCAAAACTTTGCTCGATCAAGTATATTTACAAAATCAAAAAATACAACAAAATTTTGAAACAGATCAGTGAACACTCAAGGCAACAAGAGGAACCGTTGTGGCTTCATGTTCGCAAAGTCGTCAACAAGCTGGTCGAAATCCAAGTTTTTAACTAAATCCTTCTCTACAAAGATCAAAAGCAGGTGACTAAGACGATCATCTCCTGTGGTCGAGCGCAGATAGTTCTTCACTATTTCCAGCCCAGAAAACAAGCGTTCATTGCTGGCTGTCGTGACAGGAAGTGTGGCAGCAATATGAAGAACTTTGATAATTTCTGAATAGGCCACTGGAAGTGTCTCGATATTATCGATGACGTCCATGAAGTTCGTCGGCTTTGCCTCCTCCTCGAGCAAAAACCGCTTGGCAATACCAGCTTGGGCCTCAAGAAGAATCTGGTCAATGTCCATTTCAGAATAAAGTTCAGAGAATTGCTTGAGGAGCCCTGCATCCATGAACTTGGTAGAGCTGGGGTCCAGAGCTTCGACTGTACTGAGCACTGGAAGGTTATCTGTAAACCCTCTGTCGAATTCCGCAATCAGACGATCTACAGTCTCCAGGTATTCTCTTTTCAGTTCTTCCGCTAGAGTTGGAGCTCTATTGTTGGATTCAACAAAGTTTTTTCCTAACGTCGAAGTGGTCATGAATTCTTTCAGGTGTTTGATAATTTTTTGGGTTCTTCTAGGTTGTCCCTTCTGACCCGCAGAGGAGGATCTGGTCGAGGGTCCATTCACGTCAGGTACTTCACTTTCAAGACCTTCAGCAAACTCTTTTGCCTTCTCCAAAAGCGATGCAAATGAAGTGTCAGAGCGCAGTTCAGCTATTTCCTTCCTTGTTGCTTGAATCAAGGTGCGGGACCTAGATATTACCAGATCAACTGCCTGAAGCTGCTCAGAAAGGGAGTTTGTCGTCCTCGGAATTGCTTCCATATAGAGCAACTGGAATATAACTGTGAAAGATTCCATTTTTCTCTGGAGCCCAGCTGCTTCTGCTCGAGCTTCACTATCAGCTCCCTCGCTGACTGCAGACAGTACAGCCAGAACACATTCATATCGGAGTCTTATGTTCGATGTTCATCGATACCAGTATGACCATCTTGTCGCAGCACTCCTTTCTAATTCCAGGACTGGCAGTTGAGTAGCCTTTTGGGACTCGACAAAAAGCTGATGTCTGGTGTTGCTGTTGGAAATGAACGTGTACAGATTTTGGACTAACGAAAAAAATGAGCCAACAGTCCCAACACCTTCAATGCAGTTTGCAATGACCGAATTTAGTCTATGCGTATGGCAATGAATGTATATTGCTTGTGGTGCTTTCGCTCTCAGTCGCGCTTGAACACCAGAGAAGGGCCCGCTCATCACGCTTGCTCCGTCGTAGCACTGAGCAACACAATAGTTCCAGTCGAGACCAAGTTTCGCCACTGTGCCGTGAATGAAGCTGGCTAAACTCTCAGCATCCAGGCTTTTCATATGGTAGCATCCTATTGGTCTTTATCGTACTTTTTCCTCGTCGAAGTACCTCAGAAGAATGGCGAGCTGTTCTTTCTTCGAATTATCTTTTGTCTCGTCGACAAGAACAGCAAAGTATTTGGCACGCTTAACTTCTTGCACTATTGTAGACCGAAGCCTAGATCCGATAACTGAAATTAGATCGTTCTGGTATTCGTGGGACGTATAGTGGCCGTATCGTCTTTGTAGCTTGTTGAAAAGCGTGGGAGAATACTTGGCGAGAAGATTGCAAGTTTCGACGAAATGTCCTTTGTTTGCCGAAGATTCAGTCTCATCGTGGCCGCGAAAGGCTGTACCCAGTCACCCCAGTAGGGCAGTTACTTTCAGTAAAGCCTTTGCGTGTTCCCTGTTTTCATTCATCTCCTTATTCCTGTCCGTTGACAAAACAGATGCGATGGGTTGCATCTCCTTGGCTTGTATAGCTTTGAACTTCGTCCACGAAACTGCACTGTCCCTGTGGCGGTCACTTTTCGCATGCTCTTCAAGAACGCTTGAGATGTCCTTCCATCTTCTAACGCCGGTCTCGATGAAAGGCCTCACCCCATATCTCTGTTAGCGAAGGGTTGACGTGCCGCCAAAGTGTCTGCAGCAGAATCAGAAAACCGAGTTTTCCTTAACTGAGTGCTCAAGCCAAGGATGCTTTCCATAATACGAAATATTAAATGACCGTCTTAGCTTGCCGTTTGCTGAAACCTGTGCAGGGTACTGTAGCAGCTGTGGTTGACATGGATGGTCGTGGGAGGATGAAGAAATATCAGTAGGACCACTTGAACGATGGTGCTCTTTATCTCGAGTCGTATCTCGTCCAGATTGTGCCTCTTGAGCAGTGACAGGCGCAGTGTCTCTTTGAGTCGTCTCGTTTTCTACTAGCTCGGTCTGACCGACCACCACGTCCTTCGAAGGACCCAAAGCGACGGCAATGGATTGTTCGGGTGCTGAGTCAGGCACCTGAAAGATATACCCAAAGGTTAAAAGCCAGTCTTGTACTTTAAAGCACTATTGAACTCATTTTCAACATTTAAACAGTTGCTTTTTTTAGTATGTTAAGTCCAAACTGCGTAGCAGTTTCCGCTTTCGGCACAGCAGTTCGGGAAAAATAGTGCTAGAACTCCTCCATGGTGTGACAGTTTACTAAAGTATACCCAACTTCGGAAAAAAAAAACAGGAAATTTCAGCAAAGCCAAAGAGGGCGTTTTTCTGATGATTATACATGCGTTGATCCTTATCTACCCGTAAAGACAATAATAGAAACTTTGGGCTTAATGCAATAGGAACCCAAATCGCAAAAAGCCTTTGCAGTAGTCCTTGAATGAATGATTCGGGTGTCATGACATATCGCAAATAAGCTAAAGGCGCGTTCGATTTGCTGTAGTTTCAGTTACGTCCTTCTCCGTTGTGGGCTTATTTGCATTTTTTCTGCGACGTTTTCCCATTTAGCCTGAAGAACTACTGATAATGTGACCGCCAAACAGGTTCATAATTTTGGACCAAATGGCAAAACGTGAAGCATGACTACAGCAAATCGAATGCGGCTTCATATCACCAGTCGGCATTGTAGTAAATCGAATGCTATAAGCACTGCCAAACTGCGTGGTTCCATCAATAAAAAAAAGAAAAAAAAGAAAAAAACGACAATCTTTGGCTTATGCCCCTCAACCCATGTAGCATTGTTATACATTAAATTAACAGCACTGCCAAACTGTGTGGTTCCACCAATAAAAAAAAAGAAAGAAAAGAAAAAAAACGACAATCTTTGGCTTATGCCCCTCAAGCCATGTAGTATTGTTATCTATAAAATTAACAGTGCTTTGCAGAAGAAAAAAGAACAAAATAAAACAACATAGAGGTAATCTTAATCAAACAGTTCGTGGTAACGAACTATAAGTAAGGAACGACCCGGCTCAATGGTAACCGAAACTCTAGAAAACGGGTTTTTGATACCAATAGATACATCAAAAGAATCAGATTTCAATGCTGATTTCAAATTTCAAATACACTTTCATCAAGTTTAGTGCTACTCATCAAAAGTTACGCGCCTGAGAAAATTTGGCTGATTTTCAAAAAAGGGGGAAAGACCCCCTAAAAGTCATAGAACCTTAATGAAAACCACACCATCGTATTCAGCGTATCAGAGGACCCTACTGTAGAGGTTTCAGGCTCCTATCTACAAAAAATGTGGAATTTTGCATTTTTTGCCAGAAGAAAGATCACGGATGTTTTTTTTTTTTTTTTTTTTTTTTTTTTTTTTTTTTTTTTTTTTTTTTTTTTTTTTTCTCAGGGGTGATCGTATCGACCCAGTGAGCCTAGAATGTCGTGGGAGGGCTCATTCGAACGGAAATTAAAAATTCTAGTGCCCTTTTTAAGTGACCAAAAAAAATGGAGGGCAACTAGGCCCCCTCCCACGCTCATTTTTCTCCCAAAGTCACCCGATCAAAATTTTAAGATAGCCATTTTGTTCAGCATGGTCGAAAATATGATAACTATGTCTTTTAGGATGACTTAATCCCCCGAAGTCCCCGGGGGGAGGGATAAAAGTTATGAACCTTACCCAATGTTAACATATAGTATTGGTTATTGGGAAGTATACAGAAGTTTTCAGGAGGGTTTTTTTTTCTGGTAGTGGGGGGGATGGGTCGGGGGTTATGTTGGAGGATCTGTCCATGAAGGAAGTTTTCATGGGGGAAGGGAAATTGCCATGAAGGGGGCGCCGGACTTGCCAGCATTATTTATTGGTTATTGGGAAGTATACAGACATTTTCAGGAAGGATTTTTTTCTGGAGGGGGGGGGGGGCTGGAGGAGGGGGTTACTCGGGAGAATCTTTCCGTGGAGGATGTTTCTTTGGGGTAAAGGACATTTCTATGAAGGGGGCGCCGGATTTCCAAGCAATATTTAAAAAACGATCAGAAATTAAAATAAAAAAAACAAGTTATTTCAACTGAAAGTAAGAAGCAACATTAGAACTTAAAACGGACAGAAATTATAACGTATATGAGGGGGTTCTCCCCCAAGTCAATACCTCACTCTTTACGCTACAGTTTTTTTAGTGCTTTCAAAAGAGCTATCTATTCTAATTAAACGGCCTTTGTGATTAGGGTTTGTGAATTAAAATTTGTTTTAGCTTTTAACGTAAAGAGCATGGTATTGACTAAGGGGAGAACCCCCTCATATAGGTAATAACATATACGTAATAAAAAAAAAAAAAACAATAAAAAAACAAGCGATACGGCTCAATAGTAATCGAAACTTTTAAAAACGGAATTTTGATGTCAATAAATGTATCAAAAGAATGGGTTTATAATGCTGATTCTAAATATATAAATTTTATTAAGTTTAGTATTACTCATCAAAGGCTACGAGCCTGAGAAAATTTACCCGGTTTTTTAAAGAGGGGGGAAACATCCCCTACAAGTGAAAGAATTTTAATGAAAATCACACCGTCAGATTCGGCGTATCAGAAAACCCTATTACATTGGTTTCAAGCTCATATTTGCAAAAATCTGCAACTTTGTATTTTTTGCCAGAAGAAAAATATACGAATATAGAAGTTAGTTACGTAAGTTAATTTGTATATTACGTCATAACCAAATTTAGAGACATCCATTTAGCAAAAGAAAAGTAAAAATTTTATGCAAATTTTGTTTACTTATTCAATGACGGTGAGCCAAAATAAAAGCTGCATTAACTAAAAAACGATCAGAAATTAAATAAAAAAAACAAGTTTTTTAAACTGAAAGTAAGGAGCGACATTAAAACTTAAAACGAACAGAAATTATTCCGCATATGAAAGGGACTGTCCCCTCCTCAACGCCTCATTCTTATTGGATCCATTAATTTATTGGAAACCAGGTCTACTGCATATCTAGTATTATTTTGTATTTATTATTTTTCAGTAAAAGGCTAGTTAATTTTAAAGATAACTATACTGCATTGGTTGAGGGGCTATAATTTTTCTTTTATTAAAGAAGAATTAAATGACAGAAAAAAAGGAAAGATCTAAGAAGAAAACTAGAAAGTAAAAGAGGCTACCTAACTTCTGAACTAGCTTTTTTACAACAGTAAAAGAATTAGCTTTTTTTAGCGCCATAGGGAGTTCCCAAAGGGACCAAGCTGGTCAACTGCTAATTCCTTTGAGGTGATTTTCGGCGTTTTCCTAGCAGGTATGCTGGAACATTTTGAGGGACTGTCCTTTCCTGAACTTTAAGAAGAAAATATAATCCGATTAATAGAAAAAATAAAAAATAGGCTTTCCGATGATATATGTTTCATTAAAGCTGAACATCTTTATCTCCGGGACAAACCGCGAGAAGTTATATGGTTTTTCTAAGATTTCCGGGAAAGTAGGTGTCGGCTTTTAGTTTTGTGTCGATTATTCGAATCTCTTATCCAAGCCATACAAGCCAGGGCAAGACTGCCCAATCAATTCTAAATAGTTTGGCCAGACAAACTAAAAAAGTCTATAATGGGCGAGATAGGGTGAACATTTAAGGTACCGCATCCCCTTAGCACCATATAAACTACCCAGCGCGGTTCAGAATAGTAACTTTGGTCCACCAGATCGCGAAAAAAAAGAAACGACTTAATAAAACACAAATACTGTAGGTTACTTACTTGCGGAGCCGGTTCACTTGGCTTTTGCTTCTTAATCCATCTGTTCAGAGAAACTTGCTTTTCTGCTTCTTTCTCCTTCTTCAATGATGTCAATTTACGCTTTTGAGCTCCTGACAAACTCATGAATTCTCAATGGCTCTTCAGCTGCTGATATTAGATAGTAAACTGGCGAACTGGGCGAATAATACATGGGTTATATATGGATGGTCTTACGGTTTTAAACAAATTCATTCATTTAAACTGATCTTTATAATTTCCCTAATTTCCTTTTTGCCGCTCCCGACAAAGATTCCGCTCCCGACAAAGATTCCGCTCCCGACAAAGATGCCGCTTCTAAAAGCAATTGCACCCTTCCATTCTATAAGACATTATAGGATTACAGTTCAACGGAATCAAAACCAAAATACTTGGCCGGCACGAAAACTTAAGCCTCCAAAAATAAGTAGAAAGTAAGTAGATAAGTAGATTTAATATTTGGAAGTAGAATAGTCCAAAAATAAGTATTCTACTACCAAAATAAGTAGAAGTGGAAACACTGCTCATGATAGCACATAAGAAAAATGTTGAATCAATAAAATCAGAAACTGATCTGTCACTTCAACCCTTGCACGACCAGGGTTGCCAACTTTTTGGTCCATAAATATGTCTCCTGAGTATCCAAAATTATGTTATTTTTAGCCAAAATATGTCCATATTTCGTCTTAAATATGTCTAAAATATGTCCATTTTGAAATCTCAGAACCTAGAGGTTATTTTTCTTATCAATTGGGATATTGACCAAAAGACGCTTTGGAAACATATTTCAAAGCGGCCAGTCAACATCAAATATATGAAAACGAAAAAAAAAACATTTAATACAAGCACAAAAACTCATAAAAACAAGTAAACACTAAAAATAATTTGTGGGAGCTTAAGATTAGTCTTCTAGCGAGAATTCATCTTGAAAATTATGTTCAGCATGAGAGTCAGCCTTATTTCTTCCTTTGCTAGCTATTTACCAATCGGAGTATTTCTTGCGCATTTCAAAATGTATAATCCAGGATTCCAGCAACGTTCCAGAACGCCAAATTAGTTGCTTGACATGCATTAAACAACTAGTCGTTTGCATTAGAAGACCATTCCGTAATTTGGTTTCATGTTACCAAGTAGCATAAACTGTCTTCCAGCAGCTGCTGAAGAGTGTGGCAGGCCACCTAACGTTAGCATAAAATCACAAAGATCCTTGTATTTTTCTTTATCCTTGGCATCCTTACATTTTCTTAGGGCAGACCAGAAAACTGATGGATTTGCTTATTCAGAACGGAAATTAAAAGTTCTAGTGCCCTTTTTCAGTGACCAAAAAGATTGGAGGGCAAATAAGCCCCCTCCCACGCTCACTTTTTCCCAAATTCACCGGATCATAATTTTTAGATAGCCATTTTGTTCAGCATGTTTGAAAAATACAATAACTATGTCTTTGAGGATGACCCCCACAGTCTCCGGGGGACGGTCTGCAAGTTATGAACTATGTCCAATGTTTACATATAATATTGGTTATTGGAAAGTATACAAAAGTTTTCAGGGCAAATTTTTCTGGCATTTGGGGAGGGGGTCGGGTTTTACGTGGGAGGAGCTTTCCGCGGAGGAAGGAATTGCTATGAAGGGGGCGTCGGATTCCCAGCATTATTTAAAAAACAATAAGAAATTAAATAAAAATGCAATTTTTCAACTGAAAGTAAGGAGCAACACCAAAACTTAAAACAAACAGAAATTAATACGTACATGATTGGGTTCGCCCCCTAGTCATTACCTCGCTCTTTGCGCTAATTTTTTTTTTTAGTTACATCAGAGCTATTTATTCTAATTAACGGCATTTGTGGTTAAGGGGCCATTCTTAGAAAACTGGAAGAAAATTTGAACTTTGGCATAAAGAGCGAGGTATTGACTAAGGGTTACGTAAGTTAATTCGTGAGTTACGTCAGATCAAAAGTACGCGAAAGCCATTTAGCCAAAAAAGTAAAATTAATATGCAAATTTCATTTTAATTATTCATGTACGGTGAGCCAACATCAAAGCTGCATTAATTCAAAAACGTTCAGAAATTAAATAAAAAAAAACAAGTTTTTTTTAACTGAAAGTAAGGAGCGATATTAAAACTTAAATCGAAGAGAAATTATTCCTTATATGAAAAGGGCTGTCCCCTCCTCAAATACATACATATATATATATATATATATATATATATATATATATATATATATATATATATATATATATATATATATATATATAATATATATATATATATATATATATATATATATATATATATATAATATATATATATATATATATATATATATATATATATATATATATATATATATATATATATTATATATATATATATATATATATTATATATATATATATATATATATATATATATATTATATATATATATATATATATATATATATATATATTAAAGTGATTCCACTATGTTTCCCTCCTTAATGTGGAAAAATATAGTAAAAATTAATTATTTTCTATGCATTTTGCCATGCATCACTCTTTTTTCAACTAGTATAACCGTAAATCAAATAAATGCTGACGAAAGCAAGAAACGGGGAAACATATGGGAATAATACAATTCGTCTATCTATACGTCTGCATATTAGAGGGGCTGGGAGGTAAGTATAGCGAAATCGATTTCAAAGTTTGGTAACTACAATTTTTGCATATTATAAAAATAGGAACTGTCTTATTAACATATCTCCTCTTCAATAGCCTCAATTTTAGGCTTATACTATATATATTACTTTATAGTATTATCAACTAAGTAAATATATATAGTATTTATGTATACTATATATATTTACTACTATATGTATATACAGGTACTTATGCATTATGCGGTACCCACCGCTATATACTGTATAAGGAAACCAGACATGGAGACCCGTCGGTAATTTTTTCGCAGTTCATATTATTGACATACGAATAACGTAAACATATCACTCGATTCTTTTTTTTATGCTCTTTTCAAATAGAAGAATCATTTTTGTCGGATATGAATTTTACCACCACCCCTATTCTAATTCAGGGTATATATTTGCACATTAAGGGGGGGGGTGTAAATTGTATTTCTGATGTAAATGGGAGGTAAGTTTAAACTTAACCCCCACCCCACCCCCTAATGTGCAAATATATGCCCTGAATTAGTATATATAGGGGTGGGGGTAAAATTCATTTCCGACAAAAATGATTATTATATTTTGAAAGAACATAAAAAAAGGTATCGAGTGGTATGTTTACTTTATTCGTAAGTCAATAATATGATTTGCGAAAAATTTACCTATACATAAATATATATATATATATATATATATATATATATATATATATATATATATAATATATATATATATATATATATATATATATATATATATATATATATATATATATATATATATATATATATATAATATATATATATATATATATATATATATATATATATATATATAATATATATAAATATATATATATATAATTGAGCTATATCACCTAACATTAAATTTTTACTTACTTAAGTTTCTCTCAGCTCCTTTCCCGTGATGAAAATTTTCAAACTGAAGAAATGTACCCCGGGTGTTTGACAACTTGGCTTTAGTTTTGATTTCAGACCATCAACAATCGAAAGGTTTCATTTTGTTAACTTTTAATTGAGATTTTTGTGTGACGTTCGGAAGCCGGAAGTAAGTTTATATGAAAAAGGCGACAGCTTGTCCTTTATCTTGACCGTGCCGAGTAAAATCAGGTCAATAATACCATTTATAGGTGAAAGAATTTTGAAGGCATTTTCAGAAAGTTTGCTTCAGGGAAGAGCAAGCAACCCCGGAAAATAAATACAGAGCTTAAAAAATAAGTAGATATAAGTCTTAGCACTCATTTGGTGATGAATGACATTTTTTTATGAAAATAATTTGTTTTACGTAATAATTTTGGAAAATTTGTCCACTTTATGTCCCAAATGTCTAAAATGTGTCCATTTTTTGTCCTATTATGTCATTATGTCCAGGCACATAGAAATATGTCCTTTGGACATAAAATATGTCCAGTTGTTAACCCTGTGCACGACCCAGTTGCACTATTAATCTCACTATTATCTAAGTTAATCTACATATAAATGTAGCAGTTTCAAAATTTTGACTAATTGGCTAATTGTAATTTTGTTCCTGTATATTTTGTAAAAGAAAAAAAAGGCCTTTTTGGGAAGAATCTTGGGCCCCATGAAAAATTAGGGTGGGCAATGCCCCCCCCCCCCCAAATGGCGCCCCTGGGGGTTAGTGTTGGTACAATGTATTATTTATTTTTCTTTTTGGTTCTTGGTCTTAGACCAGGACACTTCGTATCGAAGGAGCTGTCGTAGAAACTTCGAAAAGGGCTCATTCGATTGGAAATGGGAGTGGCTTGTGCCCTTTTTAATAGTCGAAAGTGATTGGAAGGCAACTAACACCTCTTCCACACCCACCATTTCCCCAAACACGTCCAATCAAAATTTTGAGATAGCCAGTTTGTTCAGCGTAGTGGATTTCCTGATAGAAATTATGTTTTTGAGGAGGACACTCCCCACAGCCCTCAGGGCAAGGGTTTTAAGTTATACCCTGGGGACATATAAGGTTTTTATAGAAAGTGTTGTCGTAGAAACTTCAAAAAACGCTCGTTCAATTGGAAATTCAAAGAGCTAGTGCCCTTTTTAATAGTTGAAAGTTATTGGAAGGCAACTAACTCCCTCTCACGCCCTCCTTTTCCCCAAACACAGCAAATCTAAATTTTGAGATAGCCATTTTGTTCAACGTAGTTGAAAGTTCTGGAAATTAGGTCTGTGAGGATGACAACCCCCCCCCCCCCCACAGCCCTCAGGACAAGGGTTATAAGTTATGCCCTGGTGGCATATAAGGTTTTTTTTTTTATAGAAAGCGTTGTCGTAGAAACTTCAAAAAGGGTTCATTTGATTGGAAATTGAAATGGCTAGTGCCCTTTTTAGTAGTCGAAAGTGATTGGAAGGCAACTAACACCCCTTCCACGCCCACAATTTATCTAAACACATCCAATCCAAATTTTGAGATAGCCATTTTATTCAAAGTAGTTGAAAGGTCTGGATATTATATCTTTGAGGATGACACTCCCCCACAGCTCTCAGGGTAAGGGTTGTGAGTTATGCCCTGGGGGCATATAAGGTTTTATTGAAAACTTTGTAGTAGGAACTTGAAAAAGGGCTCATTCGATTGGAAATTCAAAGGGCTACTACCCTTTTTAATAGTCGAAAAAGATTTAGAGGCAACTAACCCCCCTCTAACGCCCACCTTTTCCCCAAGCACATCCAATCAACATTTTTAGATAGCCATTTTGTTCAACGTATTTAAAAGTTTTAGAAATTATGTCTTTGAGGATGATAACCCCCCTCAGAGCCCTCGGGACAATGGTTGTAAGTTATGCCCTGGGGGCATATAAGGTTTTGATAGATAGTAATGTTGTAGAAAATTCAAAAAGGGCACATTCGATTGGAAATTAGAAGGTCGCCCTTTTGAAGAAATGTGCCCTTTTGAATAGTCGAAAGTGATTGGAGGATAACTAACACCCCTCTCATACCCACCATTTCCCCAAACACAATGGTTGTAAGTTATGCCCTGGGGAAATATGAGATTTTTATAGATAGTGATGTTGTAGAAAATTCAAAAAGGAATCATTCGATTGGAAATTGAAACGGCTAGTGTCCTTTTTAATAATCGAAAGTGATTGGATGGCCAGTAACCCCCTCTCACGCCCACCATTTCCCCAAACACATCCAATCAAAATTTTGAGATAGTTATTTTGTTCAACGTAAATGAAAGGTCCAGAAATTACGTCGTTGAGGATGACAACTCCCACCCCCCCCTCAGAGCCCTAGGGGCAAGGGTTGTAAGTTATGTCCTGGGGGCATATAGGGTATCATAGGTAGTGTAATAGCGCTGCCCAAGTAAGGAGCGATGTGGGCACAATGTATTATTATTATTTTTTTTTTGTTGGTTTTATACCAGAGTCCTTCTTACCGAAGGAGTTGTAGAAACTTCCAAAAGGATTCATTCGATTGAAAATTGAAAGGGCTAGTGCCCTTTTAATATTCGAAAGTGATTGGAGGGCAACTAACCCCCTCCCACGCCCACCTTTTCCCCAAACACATCCAATCAAAATTTTGAGATAGCCATTTTGTTCAACGTAGTTGGAAGGTCCGGAAATTATGTCTTTGAGGATGACAACCCCCTCACAGCCCTCAAGTCAAGGGCTGTAAAAAGAAAAACCGCTAAACTTTGACTCTGTCATACAACTTTATCTTTTAAAACAATAAAAAACTTTAGCGTAAAGAGCGAGGCGTTGAGGAGGGGACAGCCCCTTTCATATACGGAATAACTTCTGTTCGTTTTAAGTTTTAATGTCGCTCCTTACTTTCAGTTAAAAAAACTTATTTTTTTTTTTATTTAATACACATAAGGCTGGTTCTATACAGACCTGTAGCTGAGGAAAGTCAAAACTTCATAATTGCATATCCACCCAAAAATATTTATTGCTTCAAAAATGCTGGTCTGTCAAAACTGGATGCCCTAAGTCATTATAGGCAGTGCAATAGTGCTGCCTAAGTAAATAGCGATGTGGGTACAATGTATTATTATTATTTTTTTTTATTTATTCATTTTTTTTTATTTTATTTTTTTTTTTTTTGGTTTTAGACCAGGGTACTTCATATCGAAGGAGTTGTCATAGAAACTTCGAAAAGTGCTCAGTCGATTGGAAATTGAAAGGGCTACTGCCCTTTTTAATAGTTGAAAGTGCTTGGAGGGCACCTAATCCCCCTCCCACGCCCGCCATTTTCCCAAACGCATCCAATCAAAATTTTGAAATAGCCATTTTGTTCGACGTAGTTGAAAGGTCTGGAAAGTATGTATTTAAGAATGCCAACCTCCTACAGCCCTCAGGGCAAGGAACGTAACTTATGCCCTGGAGGTATATAAGGCTTATATAGAAAGGTTGATCGTACAAACTTCGAAAGTGAATGGATTGAAAGTGATTGAAGGGCAACTAACCCCCTCTCACAACCATCATTTACCCAAACACATCCAATAAAAATTTTGAGATAGCTATTTTGTTCAACGTAAATGAAAGGTCCGGAAATTACGTCGTTGAGGATGACAACTCCCCCCCCCAGAGCTCTCGGGGCAAGGGTTGTAAGTTATGCCCTGGGGGCATATAAGGTATCATAGGTAGTGCAATAGCGCTGCCCAAGTAAGGAGCGATGTGGGGGCACAATGTTTTATTATTTTTTTTTTTGTTTGGTTTTATACCTGAGCCGTTCTTATCGAAGGAGCTGTAGAAACTTCCAAAAGGATTCATTCGATTGAAAATTGAAAGGGCTAGTGCCCTTTTAATAGTCGAAAGTGATTGAAGGGCAACTAACCCCCTCCCACGCCCACCATTTTCCCAAATATATCCAATCAAAATTTTGAGATAGCCATTTTGTTCAGCTTAGTTAAAACATCCGGAAATTGTGTCTTTGAGGATGACAGCCCTCAGAGCAAGGGTTGTATGTTATGCCTTGGGGGTATTTGAGGTTTATATAGAAAGGGTGCTCATATAAACTTTGGAGGGGGCTCATTGGATTGCTAATCAGAAGTTTTAGTGCTCTTTTTGAGATTCGGAGTGATGAGAGGGTGGAAAAAAAAAACACACCTCGTATTGACCCGAAATACATCTGATAGAAATTTTGAGAGGACCTTTTGTTATCGTTGAAACTTTGAAAAGGGCTCATACCATTGGAAATTCAAAGGGCCTTTTTAATAGGCCCCCCCCACGCCCATCAATTCCCAAACACGTCTAATTAAAATTCTGAGATAACCACTTTGTTCAGCGTAGTTGAAAGGTCTGGAAATTGTGTTTTGAGGATGACCCCTCCCGCAGAGCCCTCAGCGCAAAGGTCAAATGTTATGTCCCGAGGCCAGATAAGGTTTTTATGGAAATGGTGGTCGTACAACTCCGGAGGGGGCTCATTTGATTGGAAATCAAATGTTCTAGTTCCTTTTTTAAGTGTCAAAATGATTGGAAACAGCCGCCTCCCCTACGTTGAATTTTCCACAAATGCATCCGATAAAAATTTGAGATAGCCATTTGTTGAAACATAGTTCAAAGATCATATAATAAGCACGTTGGGGTGACAGAATCTCCCAGAGTCTGGGGGTAAGTGTTTTAAGTTATGCCCTAGGGGCATATAAGGTTTGGCAGGAATGGTTGAAAGTATGTATTAAGCTGAAACTGTTAAGGTGTATTGAAGGGGTTGTTGAAGAAACCAAATGTGCTATGCGCATACTGATACTAATGCTGCTACAACTAGTGCTACTACGCAAGCTAAGGGTATTAAGGTGAAGTTTTTAAGGAATATTTCGTCGGATGTTGAACTAAATAAAAAAAAAAACTATGAGCGTGTGGACTTTCAAAAAGGTGAAAAAGCAATATCTGAAGAACAACTTATATTATTAATTTAGACCTTTAAGGGTAGGTTTTGGGGGATTTTGAACTAGCCCGAAGGCACTATATGTATACTTTTAATGTTACCACTAAAATTAATGTAACTAATGACGCTAAAGGTATTATGATAAAATTTTTAGGGAACGTTTAGGAGTTTTAATTAAAGGGAAAACTGTAGGCCTGCAGGTTTTCAAAAGGACATAAGCAATATCATAGGAAGCACAACTCTATAATAGCTAGAAATATCATTGAAACTTTTAAAGGAGCTAGTTCAATTCAAAATTAAAAGTTCTGGTGCTTCTTTTAAGAGTAAGAAGAGATTGGAGTGCAAGCAGTCCTTCTCTCAAGCCCCTTCATTTTGGAAACGCAACTAACCCCCTCCCATGCCCACCATTTCCCTAGATACATCAAATCAAAATTTTGAGATAGCTATTTTGTTCAGCGTAGTTAAAAGATCCGGAAATTATGTCTTTGAGGATGACAATCCCCACAGCCCTCAGGGCAAGGGTTGTAAGTTATGCCCTTGGGGGTCTTGGAGGCCTCATTGGATTACTAATCAGAAGTTTTAGTGTCCTTTTTGAGATTCAGAGTGATGAGAGGATGGAAAAAACCCCACACCTCGTATTGACCCGAAATGCATCTGATAGATATATTGAGATGGTCATTTGTTATCGTTGAAACTTTGAAAAGGGCTCATTCTATTGGAAATTGAAAGGGCGTTTTTTAATAGCCCTCCCCACGTCCATCAGTTCCCAAACACGTCTAAACAAAATTCTGAGATAACCATTTTGTTCAGCGTAGTTGAAAGGTCTGGAAACTGTGTCTTTCGGGATGACCCCCCCCCCAGAGCCCTCAGCGCAAGGGTTATATGTTATACCCCGAGGCCATATAAGGTTTTTATGGAAATGGTGGTCGTACAAACTCCGGAGGGGGCTCATTTGATTGGAAATCAGATGTTCTAGTTCCTTTTTTAAGTTTTAAAGTGATTGGAGACAGCCGTCCCTCTACGTTTAATTTTCCATAAATGCATCCGATAAAAATTTTGAGATAGCCATTGGTTAAAAAATAGTCCATACATTATATAATAAGCCCTTTGGGGTGACAGAATCCCCCAGAGTCTGGGGGTAAGGGTAGTAAGTTATGCCCCAGGGGCATATAAGGTTTTTATGGAAGAGTTGGTCGTATGAATTTTAAAAGAGACTCATTTAATTTGAAATGTATAGTTCTAGTTCACTTTTAAAAGTCAAACATGACGGAGAGCAACTAGCCCCCTCCCTGACATCTCCTTTTCCCAAAACACATTCAATTGAAATTCTGAGATATGCTATTTTGTTACCAAAAGTCCAAAAATCAGATAGCGATGTCTTTAGGGTGGACACAATCCCCTAGAGCCCATGGACAAGGGTTGCAAATTATGCCCAGGGAAAATAAGGTTTTTATGGAACGGGTAGTTGTATAAATTTCGGATTGGATGGAGCTCATTTGATTGGAAGTCGAAGTTATAGTGCCCGTAAGAGTCAAAAGTGAATGGAGGGACGTCAGCCCCCCCCCCTAACCGATCATTTCTCAAAACATATCTGACCGAAATTTTAAGAGAGATATTTTGTTCAATATTGTTAAAAGGTCCAGTATTGGGGATGTCAACCTCCCCACAGTCCTCAAGACAAAGGCTGTAAATTAGGCTATTCGTTCATTGGTTACATATAGCATATGTTATTGAGAAAGATATGCATGTTTGAACATTACTCTCCAAGAAGACGAAGGGTATTCAGGCAAGTCTTTAGAGAATGTGAAGGGGATTGTTGAACTAAATCAAAACACGTTATGTGTATACGGATTGTCAAAAGGGTACAACACAGGAATAACTGAGTATATTAATATGGAAAATTAAGGAAATGATAAGGGAGATAGTAAAAAAAAGGCAATATTTGCATGCTATTAATGCTACTACAACTACCACCACTACTTCTACCACACTACTCCATTTACAGTATTAAGGGGAAATTTGAACTAAGGCAAAACACGCTATGTGCATACACATTGTCAAAATAGCGTATTTCCAGAATTGATTTGGGTATTAAGTTGAAACTTTCAGAGAATACTTAAAGGAGAAAATCATGTCATCAAAAGGCAATATGTATTAGCACACTACTGCTAATACTACTGTTGCCGCTACATTTACTTTTACTACTACTACTTCTATTGTAACTACTTATAGGGCTAAGAAAATTGAACTGAAAATTTCAAGAAGTATATAAACATACAGGTTATCAAAAGGACATATCAGCAATATTATAACTATGGTTTATTGTATTAAGTTGAAACTTCCAGGACTTGATGAGAGGGATGGTCAATTGAAATACTACTGCTGCTAGTAGTACTTTCGCTATTCAATACTACTACTAGTAATATCAATGCTTCTACTGTGACTACTATTATAACTATGCCTAAGGGCATATAGGTAAAGTTTTGAGGGGGAAAGATAAACTGAATCAGGACACGCCATCTTTATGCAGGTTGTCAAAAGGTTGTAACATCAATATCTTAAGAACAGTTTGGTGTGTGAAGTTGAAACTAACAGGGCTTGTTGTGAGGGATTTTAAACTAACCAAAAGAAAATAGTTGCATCCTAATTCTACTATTGTTACTGTTATATTATACTCATACTACTACCACCGTTACTATTATTACTACCTCTATAACTGCTACTGCCGCTAAA
Source organism: Artemia sinica (assembly GCA_027921565.1). Lineage (NCBI taxonomy): Eukaryota > Metazoa > Arthropoda > Branchiopoda > Anostraca > Artemiidae > Artemia > Artemia sinica. Next base: position 41,364,872 of record CM051266.1, on the reverse strand, counting down.
GCCTAGGCTACTGCAATTAATTCTACAGCTACTACTACTACTACTGCTATTAAAACTAAGGATATTAAGGTGATAAATTTGGGATACATAGAAACTGTACGGAACTAAATCGAAACACACTATGCCCACTTAAGTTGTGAAGCGGACGCATCAGAAATGCTTCAGGAATGGTTGATACTATGTATTAAGCTGAAACTTTCAACGTGTATTGAAGGGGTTGTTGTTGAAGAAACCAAATGTGCTATGCGCATACTGCTACTAATGCTGCTACAACTAGTGCTACTAGGCAAGCTAAGGGTATTAATGTGAAGCTTGTAAGGAATATTTCGGCGGATGTTGAACTAAATAAAAAAAAAAATATGAGCGTGTGGACTTCCAAAACGGTGAAAAAGCAATATCTGAAGAACAACTTATATTATTAATTTAGAAGTTTAAGGGTAGATTGCGGGGGATTTTGAAATAGCCATAAGGCACTCTATGTATACTTTTAATACTACCAATAAAGTTAATGCAACTAATGACGCTAAAGGTATTAAGATAAAACTTTTAGGGAACGTTTAGGAATTTCATTTAAAGGAAAAACTGTATGCATGCAGGTTTTCAAAAGGACATATAAGCAATATCATAGTCAGGGCGACGGAAGTAAAAAATGTGACATATACCCCGACGGAAAAAGGTATCGATGAAAATTGGCTAACCCCCCCTAAATCGACCTTGTTGATTCTAAAAATAACAACGGCACATTCGGACGAGGCGGCAAACACCACGAAACCTAGGGTTTCACAACTTGTGTATGGCTCCTTATTGGACATTGTTGTTCCAGTGAGTCTGATGCGCCTTTTTTCGCAGGAACCCGAGTATCAACGACTAAAGCAGCAGTATCCAAGATGCCCGGAGGCCAAGGAATGTCTTCAACCACAACACACTAACTTTTTTTATTTACTGTAACGCTAAATCTCAGACAAAAAGCTAGCGAAGCTCTACACATATGTCAACGCAAACAAAGTTTATTAACCAAAGTATTACGTATCATTTAAAACAGAAATCCGAATAAATGATCACGTGAAAAACTCATCGAATTACTAAAGCAGCCCACTACCCATCGTCCCTTCAAATCAACAACTCCCATGCAGAATAACTATTCCTTGTCAGAACTAAACTCCCCTTCGCAACATTTTCCAGAACAGGAGCACAAAATATCGCAGCCCCTAGCTGCACAGGGGCATTTTTGTCCACAGTTTTTACACTTGCAGTACGGTGAAACTTTCTGAATGGTAGATGGCCAGGCTGCAAGATTCGATTTTTTGGGTAAAACTTTTCCGTCTTTTAACTCCCACCCAAAATCCATGGGAGAAAAGTAGATGGGACTAGGCACAAGCGCCTGTAGCATCACAGACCATTGAAAAATGCATCTTTTGACGTGGAACTTGAACGAGTCGTCTGTTGGAGGTAGGCTCTTCATTGTCTTACGACGCAGAAACAAGTGAACCTGCATATCGGTTAAACAGTCAAAGTTTTTGTTTTTTCCGTACGACGCGCATCCTCGAGTTCAATGGCCTCTTGTATGTCTCTTGAAACCTGGTCAGTCACAGCCGAAATTTGGGTTAACCAGTTCATTGCTGCTTTCAGTATTATTTTCTTGCCTTTTGAATAGAAGTAGCTCACTGTATCACAGCCGGTGAAACAATGCAAAAATGCCACAGAGTTCACTAAAGACGGAGGGAGTCCATTTGCCAGCTCCGTGACAGAAACAGCTTTGTCCTGAAGCAAATCCAGATGTTTGGTGTTGCACTGGTTTGTGCCTCAATTTTAGAAAAAGACTGAAGGAACACGGCGACGATATCGGTGTCATTGGCTTCGATAATCGCGTCTGAACATCCAGTTTTAACACAGAACGCTGCGTGAATGACAACACGAGTGTCTTCTTCCTCGTGAGTGCAGCTCAAATCAGCCGTAAAACTGCTGCCTCCGTCAGCACTACTCTCTGGTTTAAGTTCCACAACTTTGGTCCTGTCAGGAAACCCTCCGGATAGGTAAACAGGGAAAGGTAACGTTTTCCTATCAATCTCAGACCAGACCTCAAACACGCACTCTATCAGTTTCGCTTTGCTTTTTGAATCCAGCAGGATCGAGTCTGAGCAGTCAAGAACCATATGTCGACGAACGAAAAAGGTTTTGCCGGGACAACTTCCCCGCCGTTCGTGACAGCCACTACTGTCTTTCAGAGAGACAACTTCGCAGCCCACTAAATCCTGGAGCATGCCATCATAGCTACCAGCTACAATATGTTGCTGGGTTGTATCTTTCGGGTGTTTTTTTTTATAAGACTCTCCAACGTTCTTTTAGCGAAGTCCGTCAAGATTTTGTCTTTTTGAGGGGGTTGACTTCTGATCAGTGGCATAAAATCAACTACGACCCCCAGACTTCCCGCGTCCCGGGAACTTGGACACTCTGCTGGCCACTTCTCGAGGCAAGAGAGATTTTTAGGAACTCCATCGTAGCACATTTGCTGCCGGTTCTTAACACGGTGTTGCCACTGGCTGTAATTTCAAACCGAGCATGGGGATATGGTAGCAACTTGTGGCCTAGTATTCTCATCAGTACGTGGAACCTGGTCCGAATCAACAGCGATCATGATCCGTTTAACAATATCCAATTCTGCGTTTGAGTGCACGGCAATTTCGGATGCCTTTTTGATGATCTTTTTCGAGCTTTGAAAAGTCTCCACTTTCACTTTCGTAAATGCATCACTGTCTCCATCAAGAAAAGCTCCGATTGCCTTTAAGCCTGAAGCTTTAGCACTTAACAGACTAACACTAGTATCTGCCAACTCTCCAATTCTAATGTTCACTAGTTTCTCACCATAAGAGGAGAACGGGTCGACGTGATCCTCCATAACAGCGACAACTTTTCGGACAAGTTCTCCATCTCTTTTATCCGAAGCATGAGTTGAATACTGACCCATCGTCGAATTCGCTCAAGCTTTGCATTCCAGCCATACCGCATAATGCTATCGACACCTAGAAGAAACAATCTTGGAAGAAAAATTTAAATGCACGAAAAAATCAAGGGAGGGGGGACTGCTCTGAAGCTTCTTTTTGAGATCCCTTGCGTAGCTTCGGGATACGTATGCGGTCACAAAGTCCGTCCGTCTGTCTGTCTGTGTATGGTACTCTCACTCTTGAGGGGAGAGTCGGATCCTAATGAAACTTGGTAATTAGGTTTGTTTTGAACACAGGCAGGTTAAGTTCGAAGATTGGCTACATAGGTCTACTAGGGAGTAGAGGAGAGAACTTTGGAGAGGAAAACTGCACAATGAACGGTTTTTCGTATCTCGATACTTGAAAGGTTGTATAACCTTTCAAAAAGCAACTACATTGCCATTAAGTAAAGTCGGATATCAAAGCAAGAAATCATTACAAAACATAGTAATTAACTAGCCCATGTTTAAAGCACTACTAGATATCAAAGTATTTATCTTGGCACAAAAAGGAATCGTGGTCATCCATTTCGTAACTGCTAAGTCTCGCATACTGACGCCGGTAATGCCACCTCCTGCTTTTGACTGCAAGTTGAGTGTCGACTCAAGGGCATAATCCGGTGAGATTGAATTCATTTTCCCACTCAGCCCTTTCACATTAAAAGTCCTTGACGGAAAATCTCGGAAAGTTCTGTGGGCAAACTCTGCAAATCACTCAGATATCTAATGACGAAAGCTGCGTATTTGTGATGCTTGACTGCTGAGAAATAAGGAGCCATCAGTTTCACCTCCGCGAAATGGCCATCCCAGTTACCAGCCTGTTCAGCAACCAAAAACTGCACAAGGATCAGCATAAGCCTTATGTAGAAAATCCACAGCCGAGTGGTCCGATTTGCAGCAAAGCGGTCCTCGAACTTGTCAAACATGTCACTCATTGACTCAAGATGTTCTTTAACGTCCGAAAGTCGAACCTCCTCCGCGAAAAGCTTGGTGATTGAGTCATTCAGTACATCAAAACACGCGAGCCCATTTTCATCTTCTGCGCTAAAGTGCTCAAAAGCATCCCAGTAAAGCCTGGAAAAGGCTTCCACGACAATCAAATGCGCACGCAAACACCGGTAATACGGTTTGCTTGTTAACGCTTTTTTAGCACTTCCGGGAAGCAGTATTCCAGACTTGTGAAATATTTCTTCAAGTCCCGAACCAGTCATCAAACACCCTATTACCGACAGAAAGTTCATCGCAAGGTGCAGTCCACCCATTCTAGGGGCTACGTCTTGATACTTCTGTGGGTCTTTGTTATTCAAAGCCAAAACAATTTCGTACACAGCTTGGTTGCATGTCACGACAGTATATGGCAGCTCCAGGGCACGAGCAGTTCTTTGGAGTACACTGATGGCTTCTGCAACTACTGCCGGATTAGATGGACTGCTAGGAATAACAAGCAGGTATCCTACACGAGTCACTGGTATATTTTCATCTTCTCTTGCGGTCCCAACGAAAAATTTAAAGCCTGGGACTTGATCTTGATTTTCGATGTTCATTTCCATCGTCCTGGTCGGGCCCATTCTGCAATGAGTCCATGTGAGATATTCCCCTGGGATTGGGTTTTTTACATTTTTCAATCTCACTCAGGGTCACATTAAAGTTACTGTCACTTAGTTCTCGTTTCAGGTACTCTTTCCCGAAGCTTCTCAATAATAAACATGACTTGTTCAGGGACCTTTCCCGTGTGCGATTGCTTTTTATCGCAGGTGCTGCATGAGGCGCTTTACATCCAAATTCCGGAACAGATAGGGTTTGCCAGAGTGGTGGATTACTGACGACATTTTCTTCAGGATCAGGGCTTGAGATAAATGTAGAATTGTGACTCCTGATAAGGAGACATGTTAAGAAAACAATTCTTACTTTAAAATGTGTATAATGATCCTAGTTAACATATTATCCAAGGGGAGAACCTTTATCATCAAGTCTTTCCTCTTTTTTCCTTCTTTTTCCAACTTAAAAGAAAAAAATGTCAATATTCTCCATGCTAAAACGCAATGCGTAAATCTTTTGAAATTGCCCCTATGAATTGCCAAATAAGTTGTTCTATAGATATCGTTCATCCCGGTCATTGTTAATTCCGTTTTTTTTTAATGAGCAGTGGCGAAAATACTGTTTTTTTTAATGAGCAGTGGCGAAAATACAAAATATGCACGGAATTGAAATAAAATGAAATGGATATAAAAACCTAACCTAACCTATACTATATACTCTGTATATATACTCTGGGTATATACTCTGTATGTATATGTATATTTATAGCAATATTTTGTATTTTCGCCACTGTTGTATTAATATTTTGTAGTTCCGTCACTGCTCAGTAAAAAAAAAAACGGAATTAACAATGATCGAGATGAACGCTATCTCTAGAACAATTAGAACAACTTTTGACTATTAAAAAGGGCACTAGCGATTTGAATTTCGAATCGAATGTGCCCCTTTTCAAGTTTCTACGATAATGCTTTCAATAAAAACCTTATATGCCCCCAGGGCATAACTTATAACCCTTGCCCTGAGGACTCTGAGGGGGGTTATCATCCTCAAAGACCTAATTTCCAGAACTTTCAACTACGTTGAGCAAAAATGGTTATCTCAAAATTTTGATTGGATGTGTTTGGATAAATGGTGGGCGTGGAAGGGGTGTTAGTTGCCTTCCAATCACTTTCGACTATTAAAAAGGGCAGTAGCCATTTCAATTTCCAATCAAATGAGCCCTTTTTGAAGTTTCTACGACAACGCTTTCTATAAAAACCTTATATGCCCCCAGGGCATAACTTATAACCCTTGCCTTGAGGGCTGTGGGGGATTGTCTTCCTCAAAGACCTAATTTTCAGAACTTTCGACTACGTTGAACAAAATGGCTGTCTCCAAATTTTGATTGGATGTGTTTGGGGAAAAGGTGGGCGTGAAAGGGGGGTTAGTTGCCCTCCAATCACTTTCGACTATTAAGAAGGGCACTAGCCCTTTGAATTTCCAATCATTTAGAGAACAATCATTTTCAAATAATTTATAACTTACTTGCTCGAAATTGGTTTTTTTTTTCATGTTGACTCAAATGTTCCGTGTTCCCGGTTGACTCAAAGGAAACCTGAAAAATATCAAATATTAGTCATATGCTTAAGAACAGTAAGAAAAAGACAAATATCAAATATTATTCATATCCTTAAGAATAATAAAAAAAATGTTTGTAGCTTACTTACGTGAAACTCAAGTTTGTTTCTTCGATGTTTGACTTGAAAGGGAACCTGAAAAAAAAAATATCAAACATTAGTCACATTCTTGAGACCATATATTTTAAAATAATTTCTAACATACTTGCGTGAAATTGAAGCTGTTTTCTTCCATTTTGACTCAGAGGGAACCTGAAAAAGGCAAATATGAAATATTAGTCATATGATTAAAAACAATCATTTTCAAATATTTCTTAATTTACTTACGTGAACTTAAAGTTGTTTTCTTCCATGTTGACTCAGAAGGAACCTGAAGAAGTAAAATATCAAATATTAGTGAAATACTTAAGAACAATCTTTTGAAATCATTTATAACTTACTTACGTGAAACTAAATTTGTTTTCTTCCATGTTGACTCAAAGGGAACCTGAAAAAGAGAAATGTGAAATATTAGTCATATGCTTAAGAACAATATTTTTTCAAATAATTTTTAACTTACTTACGTGAAACGGTAAGTTTTATGTTGACTCAAAAGGAACCTGGAGAAAAAAACAAATATTAATCATATGTTTAAAAACAATCTTTTACAAATAATTTATCACTTGCTTAGGTGAAACTAAAGATGTTTTCTTCATGTTGACTCAGAAGGAACCTGAAAAAGAAAAATATCAAATATTAATCATATGCTTAAGAACAATTTTTCGTACTAATTTATAACTTACTTACGTTAAACTAAAGTTGTTTTCTTCCTTGGTGACTCAAAGGGGCCACAACTCTATGCTTTTTCTAAAATTTGTATTGGCGATTTGAAAAATGGATTGTGTACAGGTTTAAAAATGTCCTATAGGTTTCTAAATCATTTCTGTATACTTGATTTTCCACATTTTTCTTTAATCCAATATTAATTTTTTTCCAGTTTTGTATCTGTTTCTCTGTCTTATACCTAGCTTTTTCCTTTTGCAATGCATGGAAATAAGTGGAGTGCTGGACTGTCTACCACTTTTGTATCACTCCTTATTTTTCTTAAACTTTCACTTGTTTAATCTGAATATCAATTTATTTGTTATAATTTGGCATATTAAATTTTTTGGAAAACAATTTTCAACTCTGTGTATGGAATTCTATTTCTGTGAGTTTAATGTTGTATTTCTATTGGTTATATATAGCATGTAGCCAATCGAATATCTAAACTGTTCATGATGTTGAACGCTGAGTAATGAATGACCTCGTATTAATGATAGTATATGTCGAAAGGCATATACTATCCATGCGTCAATAAATGAATGCATCGAAGAATATACTGTATACTATAATGCAAATTGAGCGGTAGGGCGTTTATTATACAAGTACCCAGAAACAAAACTAAGGTTTGGTTAGTGTCCAGGTGTAAATTGAAACGGGGATCCCATGGACGAGAAGAAAAAAGCGGGAATTTGTTTGAATGGTCACTGAAATATTAAAGGACTCATTTACCTTGAAAGAGTTTTTAAAGTTATGTGCACCCGTTAGTCTCCCTTATGCCTGACTTTGGTGGTCTCCAAAGAACTTGCCTTATCGGTATTCCGTAAATAAATTTAAATAGCTAGAATAAGTGAATATTTAATTAATATTGTAAATAAAAAATTATATAATAAATACGAGCGGTAAATATACGATTATATGAATTGAATTCTTGGAAATCCTCTTTTCGTCAAAGCCAAAAGACGAGAACATAACGCCGAAATTGGAAATCGTTTTCTTTATTTTCGTTGGTGAAATCAAATCCCCACAATTTTTGAATGTCACTTTTTTTAGTCAATTATTTTTATGGAGTTCAAAAATAGAATATTTTGCAATATTAAGTTAGAATTAAATATATAACAAATAACAGCTTTACGATTCATTTTTATGCTATTATATATATACTTAAAGGGAGGAGGGTGAAATGAACACCTTTCATTCTCACATTCTCTTAATGTGAAGATAAATTACTATTGATTTTTGAATCACAAATGCAAGAATCTTTAGGTTTGGGGCAATTCCATAACAGCGCTTTGTACTGCTGTTGGCTCTTGATAGAAATAACAGAGTTTTAACCTGAAAAATTGATTTTAGTAATAAAAGTTCAAAGCGTGAGAAGAAAACTGTTGCCAGGGAGCCAAGCTCTCAATGACCGAGCAAGCCAAAAGGAAACTGATATCACTTCTAGATTGATCTTTAATATAGAGGAATCTAAATCATCCTTATCATATCATCATCCTTATTTCATCCTTATCAAATCATCCTTATCATCAATAAAACAGGCTAGGCATTAGTTTTACATTAGTTTTGCAAGCTAATGTTGAAGTAAATCAATAAATTCGGCTAGACATTAGTTTTACAAGCTAGTGTTGAGTTATATTAAATAAGAAAACCACAAAGTCTTCTGTATAACTTTGTTCATACTTCTCTATAATAATTTGATGTTTAAAAAGTCATACAGAAGACTATATCATTTTCCATGTTTAAAGGAAACATAATATTTTTAATTAATTTCATTTTTATGTTCCTGGCCTCCCCCAGGCCATTCAGCGTGTCCCCAGGTGGCGATAGGGGAACGCCCTACAGATATGTAGTGTACCTCCATAGGAGGCACAGACCAAGGGGGGACCTTGTCCCTGGGGGCCCATAATAGAAACTGGGGCACCCTCGCCCGGGGTCAAAAATACAGGCGGAGGAGGAATAAGGCCCCTCAAATGTACACTCAAAAGGGCCCACTGGTTTGTCCACAAGTCCCATGAGTTACAAACCTTCTCCCAGTAATGGGTTAAATTGCATGGTGATGCAGAACACCATCGCGGGAGGATCCTGTATAGGAGGACAACTGCGGCAGGGCGTAAGATCCAGATCTATGGACAACGGCCTCTGAAAAGGGCTGCCTCGATCTTTTTGGGGTACCTGCAAGACTGGGGACCTTGCGGTCAACTCTATTCCCACTTGAGGATTGGCGCCCCTCGAGAAAATGATAGCCTAGTAAACGACACAGCATTCGCACGGGATTCTGACTAATGGACAATTCTTCTGGGATTGGTATGTTTTGATGGGCGTCTTCGGGCTGAAAAACCTCTTCCTAGCTAATTTATCTATTATGGGCTGCCTCCCCGTAGTAGCATAATATTTGTAGGCATGAATATATAATGAGTCGGAGGTAGTAGGCTTGAGATTGTCTGTGCAGGATTTCGACTCTTGTTGGTAGAAGAGCATCGCCAAGTGCTGAAAACCATGTTGTGACCAAGATGGGCCCAGGATTGCACAAAGCCTCCATTCATGGAGGTCCCAGGGACTTCCTGCTGTCCGGTTCTAAGCCGGCTTAAGCACTTCGGTGTAGACTTGAGATTCAATGTCAACTAATTTCAGTGATTTAAAGAACATGAAAATTGGAACTTGGAATGTTACGACGTTAAAAAATGACTATTGTATCGACATTTTGACTGACGAATTCAGACGATTCGAACTGGATTTATTAGGAGTTTCAGAAACTCATTTTCCAGGGGTAGGAAGCATGAAATTAGGTGATATAGAATTTGTTTACTCAGGCAGGAAGGATGGGGTACATAGACAGGGAGTAGGGCTCATGATGAATAAGGAAGCTGCTAAGTCTTGTTTAGGCTGGGAAGGTATTAATAATAGAATACTAATTGCTCATTTTATGACTAAAAAGTTCAGGGTATCAGTTATGGTAGTATACGCCCCTGTAGAACCGACTTACGGAGATACTAGTGACTCAGATGAATTTTACTTACAGTTACAGGAGCAAATAGACAGGGTCCCAGGTAGAAATATGATGTTATTACTGGGAGATTTTAACGCCCAGGTTGGTGGAAATAGGGATAGATGGTATCCTAGCCTTGGTAATTTTGGTGTAGGAAAAGAAAACAGTAATGGATACAGACTTTTGCATTTTTGTAGATATAACAATCTAGTCAAAGCCAATACGGTGTTTGGTCATAAAAATGGCTCATAAGTTAACATGGTATTCACATGATGGTAAGACAGCAAACCTTATTGATTATGTTATAGTAAACCGAAAACTGGCAGGATCAATACAAGATACTAGGGTATATAGGAGTACCATTATTGATGTTAAAAGTAAAGATCACCATCTAGTAGTATCAAGGATTAATTTAAAACTGAAATATCGGAAGGGTAACTACCTCTCGGGAAGTTATGATGTTGGTAGACTCCAGGATGAGAAATTGAGGGAAACTTTCCAGGAACAGTTGAGTACTAAACTTGAGAGTTTAAAATTTGATAATGTGGAAGATGGTTGGAATCATTTTAGAAAAATAATTTGTGAAATTGCTAAAGGTGTATTAGGGAAGAAAGCTAGAATTGCAGCTAAGAATATTAGTGAAAAAGCTTTATGTTTAATAGAAAGGAGAAAGGACTTGTACAAGAATTATCTGATTGATTGATCATATGAAAACAAAAGGAATGTAAAGAAAGTGGAGAAAGCATTAAAATATGAACTAAGGAGATGTGAAGTGGAGGCAATGGATAAAATTGCCGAGGATCTGGAAGATGCAGCTAGACGGCGTAATAGTAAAATATTGTACAGGCATGTTAACAAATTGAGAGGGAGTAGTGAATCCGGACTTGGCCCAGTTAAAGATAGGAATGGGGCCGCAATTAGCGATAAGGAAAAAACTAAAGAGAGATGGGCCGAACATTTTGAGAATTTGCTTACTCGAGGTAGAGTTGCAGGAAAAGATATAGAGGAGAATGAAAAAGTTTGTGATACCTTGTATGTGAAAGAAGATTTGATTTGTGAGGAAGAATTAGCAACGGTACTAAAAGGATTAACAAATAATAAGGCTTCAGGTGCTGATAGGGTGGTAAATGAGTTTCTTAAATATGGTGGCTCTGAGGTTAGAAATAAGTTACTGAAGATTATGAATATGATTTTTGAAAAGGTGGAAGTACCTATCGATTTTAGGATAACCTTAATTAAGCCACTCTATAAGAAAGGTGATAAAATTGAGTGCGGTAATTATCGAGACATTAGTCTGGTCTCTGTTGTTAGTAAATTACTTAGTAATATGATACTTTTTAGACTGAGAGATGTCGTAGACAAAGGTTTAAGAAAAGAACAGTGCGGTTTTAGAAAAGGTTGAGGATGTGTTGACCAAATTTCCACTCTTAGGCTAATAATTGAGAAGTGCCTGAGTTTTCAAACTCCTTTGGTCCTCAGTTTCATAGATTATGAGCAAGCGTCGATTCTGTTGATAGAAGAGCTTTGGTAAAGGTTTTATCCTTGTATGGTATACTAGACAAATACATCAAAGTGATTAGTGCTATGTACGAGAATAACACCGCTGCGGTTAAGGTAGGAAATGAGGTTAGCAGCTAGTTTTGTATTAAATCAGGAGTTAAGCAGGGTTGAGTTCTATCCCCCTTTATATGGATTATTTTGATGGACTTTGTTTTAAGGAGCATAGGAAAGGCAATGGGAGACCACGGAATCAAATTGGGATAGAAAAGTCTCCTGGACTTGGATTATGCTGATGATTTAAGCATCCTAGATGAAAGTTCGAGCAAAATGAACGAAGTTTTAGAAGTTTTGCGGGTTCAGGGTGCTAGAATTGGTTTGAAAATTAATTTTAGGAAGACTAACTCACTAAGGCTATGAATAAGTGAAGATGAACAGGTGACGTTGGGTAATGAAAAGATTGATCAGGTGGGCAGCTTCACTTACCTTGGTAGTATTATTAGTAAAGATGGTGGAGCAGTGAAGATGTTAAAAGTAGAATAGCCAATGCTCAGGGTGTTTTTTCATAGTTAAAAAAAGTTTGGAAGAATAGGAAGATAAGTCTGCAAAACCAAGATTAGAATATTAGAAGCTACAGTGATGACAGTGGTCAAATATGGCTCTGAAGCATGGACGCTCCGAAAAGCGGATGAAGATTTGCTAGATGTTTTCCAGAGAAATTGCTTAAGGATTGTTCTGGGTACCCGGCTGACTGACCATATTTCAAACAATAGGCTATGCGAAAAATGTGGTTCAATACCGCTCTCTTGGGCTATAATGAAAGAAAGGTTGAGGTGGCTAGGACACGTTCTGCGGATGAAGGATGACAGATTGCCGAAGCTTATTTTTTTCGGCCAACCGTCTAGGGCTAAACGGAAATCAGGTCGTCCTCGTCTGGGGTGGGAGGACGTCATAAAGAAAGATTTAAAAGAAATGGGAACTTCGTGGGCGGGTGTAAAAAGGGAGGCTTTGAATAGATTGGGGTGGAGGAGGAGCGTGCGTAGCTGTCTCGGCCTCAGGTGGCTTGGTGCTGCGGTGAGTTTTTAGTAGTAGTAGTAGTATAACTTAATTACGTGAAACTAAAGTTGATTTCTTCCATGTTGACTCAGAAGGAACCTTAAAAAGAAAATATCAAATATTAGTCATATGCTTAAGAACAGTAACAAAAAGACAAATATCAAATATTATTCATATGCTTAAGAATAATAAAAAAAATTCTTTATAGTTTACTTACGTGAAAATCAAGTTTGTTTTTTTCCATTTTTGGCTCGAAAGGGAACCTGCTAGTGACAAACATCAAATATTAGTCACATTCTTAAGATCATATTTTTCAAATAGTTTATAACATACTTACGTGAAATTGAAGCTGTTTTCTTCCATTTTGACTCAAAGGGAACCTGACTAAGGAAAATATCAAATATTAGTCATATGCTTAATAACAATCATTTTCAAATAATTTATAACTTACTTGCTCGAAATAGAAGTTTTTTCTTCCATGTTGACTCAAATGTTCCGTGTTCCGAGTTGACTCAAAGGAAACCTGAAAAAATATCAAATTACATTTTTCAAATAATATAATAACAAAACTGAAGTTGTTTTCTTCCATGTTGACTCAAAGGGAACCTAACAAAGACAAATATCAAATATTATTCATATGCTTAAGAACAATCTTTTTCAAATAATGCATAACTTACTTACGTGAAACTCACGTTTTTTTCTTCCATGTTTGACTCAAAAGGGAACCTGAAAAAGTAAAATATGAAATATTATTCATATGCTTAAGAACAATCTTTTTCAAATAATGTAAAACATACTTACGTGAAACTCAAGTTTTCTTTCTTCCATTTTGACTCGAAGGGAACCTGAAAAAGAAAAATATCAAATATTAGTCATATGCTGAAGAACAATCTTTTTCAAATAATGTATAACTCACTTACGCGAACTTAAAGTTGTTTTCTTCAATGTTGACTCAGAGGGAACCTGAAAAAGATAAATATCAAACATTAGTCAAATGTCAGATATTAGTCACATGCAAAAAAAACAATATTTTTAAAATAATTTGTAACTTACTTACGTGAAACTAAAGTTGTTTTCTTCCATGTTGACTCAGAGGGAAGCTGAAAAAGGCAAATATGAAATATTAGTTATATGATTAAGAACAATCTTTTTCAAATAATTTGTAACTTACTTACGTGAAACTAAAGGTGTTTTCTTCTTTGTTGACTCAGAGAGAACCTGAAATAGAAAAATATCAAATACTAGTGAAATACTTAAGAACAATCTTTTTGAAATAATTTATAACTTACTTACGTGAAACTAAATTTGTTTTCTTCCATGTTGACTCAAAGGGAACCTGAAAAAGAGAAATATGAAATATTAGTTATATGATTAAGAACAATCTTTTTCAAATAATTTGTAACTTACTTACGTGAAACTAAAGGTGTTTTCTTCTTTGTTGACTCAGAAGGAACCTGAAATAGAAAATATCAAATATTAGTCATATGCTTAAGAACAGTAACAAAAAGACAAATATCAGATATTATTCATATGCTTAAGAATAATGAAAAAAATTGTTTATAGTTTACTTACGTGAAAATCAAGTTTGTTTTTTCCATGTTTGGCTCGAAAGGGAACCTGTTAATGACAAACATTAAATATTAGTCACATTCTTAAGACAATATTTTTCAAATAATTTATAACTAACTTACGTGAAACTGAAGCTGTTTTCTTCCATTTTGACTCAAAGAGAACCTGACTAAGAACAATATCAAATATTAGTCATATGCTTAGTAAAAATCATTTTCAAATAATTTATAACTTACTCATAAAGGGAACCTAACAAAGACAAATATCAAATATTATTCATATGCTTAAGAACAATCTTTTTCAAATAATGTAAAACTTACTTACGTGAAACTCAAGTTTTTTTCTTCCATGTTTGACTCAAAAGGGTACCTGAAAAAGTAAAATATCAAATATTATTCATATGCTTAAGAACTGTCTTTTTCAAATAATTTATACGTGAAACTGAAGTTGTTTTCTTCCATGTTGACTCAAAGAGAACCTGAAAAAGATAAATATCAAACATTAGTCATATGTTTAAAAATAATCTTTTTCAAATAATGTATAACTTACTTACGTTAAACTGAAGTTGTTTTCTTCCATGTTGACTCAAAGGGAATCTGAAAAAGAAAAATATCAAATATTAGTCATATGCTGAAGAACAATCTTTTTCAAATAATTTATAACTTACTTACGTGAAACTAAAGTTGTTTTCTTCCATGTTGACTCAGAGGGAACCTGAAAAAGAAAAATATCAAATATTAGTCATATGCTTAAGAACAATTTTTTCGTAATAACTTATAACTTACTTACGTGAAACCAAAGTTGTTTTCTTCCGTGTTGACTCAAAGAGAACCTGAAAAAGAAATAACCAAATATTAGTTTATGCTTAAAAACAATCTATTTCAAATAATTTATAAGTTACATAAGTGAAACTAAAGTTGTTTTCTTTCATGTTGACTCAAAGTTAACCTGAAAAAGAAAAATATTAAATATTAGTCATATGCTTCAAAAGAAAAATATCAAATATTAGTCATATGCTGAAGAACAATCTTTTTCAAATAATGTATAACTTACTTACGTGAAACTAAAGTTGTTTTCTTCCATGTTGACTCAGAAGGAATCTGAAAAAGAAAATATCAAATATTAGTCATATCCTTAAGAACAGTAAGAAAAAGACAAATATCAAATATTATTCATATGCTTAAGAATAATAAAAAAAATTGCTTATAGCTTACTTACGTGAAACTAGTTTGTTTTTTCCATGTTTGACTCGAAAGGGAACCTGAAAAAGACAAATAGTAAATATTAGTCACATTCTTAAGACCATGTTTTTCAAATAGTTTATAACATACTTACGTGAAATTGAAGCTGTTTTCTTCCATTTTGACTCAAAGGGAACCTGACAAGGAAAAATATCAAATATTAGTCATATGCCGAAGAACAATCTTTTTCAAATAATGTATAACAAAAGTGAAGTTGTTTTCTTCTTTAAGAAGACAAATTTCATATAATACATATATGCTGAAGCATAATTCTTTTTTAACAGTCTGTAACTTACTTACGTGAAACTAAGGTTTTTTTTCTTCCATGTTTACTCAAAAAGGAACCTGAAAGAGACAAATATCGAATATTAGTCATACGCTAAAGAATATTTTTTTCAAATAATTTGTAACTTACTTACGTGAAACTAAACCCTTTTTCTTTCATGTCTACTCAATAGGGGTTCTGGATAAAGACAAATATCAAATATTAGTAACTTATTATTTAAACTATAACTTATTTTCTTCCGCCCTGTCAACCAAAATTGAATCTAAAATTGAGACATTTAAATTAATAGCCATATTTAAAAAAAATTCAAATATTTTATAAGTTACTCACTCGAAACTGCAGTTTTACCGTACATTTTGAACAAAAAAGACCCTATAAAAGCAATGTGTTTAGTATTGATAAAAATAATAATTTCAGGTTTTAGTCGTACTCTAAGCAAAAATAGCCAATACCCGCCGAGTAATTAACTAAAACTACTTTTCTTACTTTAAGCATTAACTTTTTTTTGTTTAGTATTTAACCCTTGAGTTATTTAGCCTCTGAATATTTAACCCTTTAGCAAGGGTTTTGTGTGTTGTTGTATTTGTATCTGAATATTACCTTTCTCTTCATGAACATCTAAAGACTAAAGCACAGTAGAGAGAATATATATTCCACTGAAAACACAGTGAATATACAGTTGACTAAAATGACGCACACATTACTGTAGTATATAACCTTTCCTTTAGTATCACGTCATCCTATGTTATGACTGCCCCATGTGTTAAAGAGTTGGTGTAATTAGTTTGCGATGTTTTCCCTTTAAAATGACCTCATCCCATTGACCTCGTCGACCATATCATATGGATAACACCTGTCTCATAGTAACTCTGTTCTCTTGCTCTTGGAAAGGAAGTTTTTTCCTCAAATTTAATGCAAGTTAGAAATTGAAAACAGGAAATAATAGAAATTAGTTTTACTCCAATGTACAAAAGAGTTATCAAATAGCTCAGAACTTGTATGCTTGAAACAGGCTCTAAAACTCCATAATTGCTTAAAACTAAAAAAAGAAAAAAGATCAAATGCCAGTCCTATGCCAAACAAGATTGTTTTTCTCACATGATTTTTAACTTACCTTGTTGAAATTGACTAGCCGTCTAAAGCGTCTAGGGCTAAACGGAAAGCAGGTTGTCCGTGGTTTGGAGGATGTCATAAAGACAGATTTAAGGGAAATGGGAACTCCCTGGGAGAGTGTAAAGAGGGAGGCTTTGAATAGATTAGGATGGAGAAGCAGCTTGCGTAGCTGGGTTGGCCTCAGGCGGCTTGATGCTGCGGGGAGTTATTAGTAGTAGTAGTAGTAATCAAGATTGAAGTTTCTATCTCTGTATTGACTCAACAACGAACGCGAATAGAGAAAATAATTTTGTCCAAAGTTATTTTTCAAATGATTTATAACTTACTTGCTCGATAAGAAAGGTTTCTTCCTCGTGTTGAGTTAAAAGTGTCTGAACAAGAGAAATATCGAGTATTAGTCATCTGCTAAAGCCCTATTGTTGTTCTGAAACGATTTTTAACTTAAAATGAGTATATTAGTTTTACACTAATACTAACTGGAATTTTAAATTTCTGCTTCTGTGTTGACTCAAAAGAAAACCTGAAAAGGATATTTTAAATATCTGTCCTTTGCTAAAACCCTAAAATTAAACCCATATTGGTAACAGTTCATAAGGTTATTGAACACTAAGGGTGGTTTACAATCAAAATTAATTAAAATGACCCATCTGTTGAGTAGTGTATTCACTTATTACTGAGCTAAATAATGTAAAAAAAACAGCAAAATTTACTATATTAGGCTTGCAAAGTAGCCAACCTTCATCTAACTCCTTCTTTACAAGATAGGCTCAGGTCTATTAAAGAGCCCCTTATTTAAAATGCTATAAATATACATCCACAAAAAGTTGGTGTTTACCCCATTGAACGGAGATACTTTTAGTTCTGTCAAACTTTAGTCAGATGTTGGCTAAAATCAAAGAATTTTTGTTGAGATACGCTAGCAAGCTAATTTCAATTCAAGTAGTGTGGTTTTCAGAGCCTCGTTCAGTTGGGGGAGGGGGGTTACTGGTTTTGAACTCCCACCCTGGACGTTTTGTCTGACTCGTGAAAACGTAACAACATACATATAAACAAATTTCTTATGTGTTTTTAAACCTATTCCCCCCCCCGAAACAAAAATCCTGGATATGCTCTTGGCGATGTGCTGCAGATATCCGTATAAAAGTATAAAATTTTAATCATCCTTTATGAGGAAGAAATATCAAACAAAATCTATGAGAAAATATATTCATACACATTAATTTCAAGATTCTCTAGTGTATTATTGTACGGAATTCTATCAACTGTCTGTTCGGATAAGACTTGTTATGTCCCGCCTATTTTTAAGTCAACTCCCGACTAGAATTAAAAATAACTAATTATTTTACAAACGCGCAACAAAAATAACTATTGCCCCCTCACGTTTTTTTTGTTTCGGCGGCGTGGAAAAAATTTCAGTCCAAAAAATCAATCATTTTTAATTATGATTGCGGTACGGAATGCGCCCAATGAAAAGGGAAATTTCAAGTATTAGCTAGATGCTAAACCTAGAGTTTTTTTCAAGTAATTTGTTACTTACATACTTGAATCGGAAGTTTCTTCCTCTACGTTGGCTTAAAAGAGGATTTGAAAAGGAAATTTCGAATATTTGATAAAACCCTGAAGTTTTTTTTTAACAATTCATAACTTACTTACTTGAAACGAAGTTACTTCCTCCATGTTGACTCTAAATAGGACCTTAAAAAGAGATGTATAAAATGTTAATGTTGAATATGTTGTTGCACTTCTATCTGACTATCACCTTTCTCTTCTACGGATCGCAAAAAAGTGAAGTGACGTGAGTATTACTTCTATGAGTATAGCTTTCTTTTTAATATGACGTCACCCTATCTTATGTGTGCATCTTGTAGGGAGAATGTGACGTCATTTTTTCTGTTAAACAGTGGTTGTAATTAGTCTGTGATATCTTTCTTTGAGTATGACGTCATATAATTTGTTAATACATCATTTAGATAGTAGGCCCATGTGACTCAAAATAACTGTACTCTCTTGCTCTCGCTTAAGACGGAAGTTTCTTCCTTAATGTCGGTACAAAAGAATAATTGAAAACAAGAAATATCATATATTAGTTTCACTCTAAAATGTACTGGGTTCATCGAATAGCCTAAAACTTATTTGCTCGAAGCTCGTTCTTTACTCCATAATAACTGAAATCTGAAAAAAAAAAAAAATCAAATATCACACAATTTTTGTCAGCACAATTTGTTTTCAAATAACCTACGACGTTTTTCCTCGAAACGGAAATTTCTTCCTATTTGTTGACCAAAAAAGAAACTGAATAAGAGATATTTCAGATGCTACTCATATGCTTATACGCAATTGGTTTTTACAGATAATCTATTTATTTTACTAAGTACTCGAAACTGGAGTTCCTTCCTCCGACAAATATCAAACATTAGTTATACGCTAAAGTAAAACGTATTTTTTCAACTAATTTTTGAATAGTTTTAATATTTTTTAAGAAATATCAGATATTGGGTTTGCTCGAAAATACAATAAGTTTTTCGAACAGCTTAGAACTTATTTTCTGGAATCTTGTTTGAGCAACCCCCCCCTCCCCCGGGTATGTTTTTGTGCTGCATACTGCAATTTTTGCAGATTTTCTTATTTAAACTCTGAAAAAAGAAATTTCTTTCAACAAATTTAAAAGCTTATCTGTCAAAAGATTCTTCGATGTGCTCGTTGGAGCAAAACAGTTTGGGTATTTTCTCTTTGTTTTCATCGGCTACAGTTTTGAGCAATATTCTCTGTTTTTTTGGGGGGAAGGGGGGATCTAGACGTTTTGGATTTTAAAAAAGATGGAATTCTGAAGTTCATTTTTATTTTTTATTCCAAAACCAAACTTATTCAGATTTTTTTCCTAGCACCCCTATAATTATTACGTAGTGATTTCTGAAATTAAACAAGTTATTATACAAATCATGGGCTGACTGGTCATTTCGAAATGGCAAAGTATTGAGTGAATGAACCCGATGGCCCAATGAGCACGGTGCTCCGATTGACAGCCATTAATGCTAGTTGGTGTACTTGTAGATACTCCGTTATACTTACAAGCATAAGAAACATATTACAATGTATTTTTTTTCTTGCTTGAGTACTCAAAACCTATTTTCCAATTTCTTAGATACAAATTTTTCATTTGATTTTAATTTTCTAATGTTTTCCCATTGTCTAAATGGTTTTATAATTTTGGGTAATTTATTTCAGAGCTAAATTCAACTCTAAAGACCATCATTTTGGCCGTATTAGCTGTTGCTCCTATGTTTACTGGATTTATTATGAATTGAATAAAAAAATGTGTTTTTTTTTCAACTGAAAGTAAGGAGCGATTTTAAAACTCAAAGCAAACAAAAATTATTCCGCATATGAAGGGGTTTCCTTCCTCCTCAATACCTTGCTCTTCACGCTAAATTTTTAGCGCTATTAGAATAGCTTCCTATTCTAATTAAACGGCCGTTGTTTTTCAGGAGTCGTTCTTAAAAAAATTGTGAAAACAGTCAAACTTTAGCGTACAGAGCAAGGTATTGAGGAGGGGGCAACCCCTTTATACACTGAACAATTTCTTTTCGTTTTGAGTTTTAGTGTTGCTCCATAATTTCAGTTGAAAAAATTTGTTTTTTTAAATTAATTTCTGATATTCAAGTAATGCCGGCAGATCTGGCTCACCCTCTATGAAAAATGTCCTTCCCTCCTTACTTTCAGTTGAAAAACTTTATTTATTTATTTAATCAATAAAAAAAGAACATAAATTAATTTAAAAAAACTTTTTAAAAAGTTTTTTTAAATTAGTTATTGTAAATGAACCACTTGATCCGGCGGCTATTAATTCATGACTGCACGCGAGGTGTCAGCAATACACCTTTTAGCTGAACCATTGTCTCCTTTACATATCATTCAAGCACAATTTGTGCTGATTTCGCCTCTTTGAGGCTGCTTTAATCTTAGAAGGAGCTCTGTATTGACGATTATTGATCTCACTCTCCGCAAAGTTTTTACCTTTATTCCAGGCGAGGCATACTTTGAAGGGACAAATTTCAATCATATTAAAGATATTCAAAAAGATCCACAACCTGAAAGTCGTAGCTGTTGGGTATTTTCACCGTTTCTTTGTCTTAAGACAAGAAAAAAGGGAAACTATTTTATCTATCTGTGATTAGAATATACTCCTCTTTGTCTGTTTTGATGATTATGGTCCCATCTAATTGACACATTTGTCCTTGTATACCGGTGATTCCCAACGTGGGTGGCAATATTTTGGTGGGTCATGGGCAGGACGTGCAATTAAAATTTTGAATAAAAAAAATCTAAATATCAGGAAGGGGGTATCAGGATTTTTAGAAATGCCTAGGTGGGGCATGGCCCAAAATTGGTTGGAAACCACTGATGCATACTCTATATTGAGATTAACAAAGAACTATTTGGTTCCAAAGAACTAATGATTTTGTTTCTAAGCTTAGAATATGTATAGTATCAGGAGCACGGTGGCTTCGCCGCCGGGCACCGGCACTTGTCACGCGGCAGGCTTATATATATGGATTCTCATTGTCGCTTGTCTTCTAACCGCAGGCAATTTGAGAGAATTTGCTGTCTTTTCAAAGCTATTTGATTATTAAAGAAAGTCGGCAGACAATTTGAGACAATTTGCTGTCTTTTCATACTTGAGTCTTTTCAAAGATATTTGATTATTAAAGCAAGTCCGATTTCTAACAACGATATCTACTAAGGTTCAAACTTATGATTTTCTTTTTTAAGGTTTTTCAATGGTACTATATTTATATATATATATATATATATATATATATATATATATATATATATATATATATATATATATATATATATATATAAATATATATATTACTGTCTTTTCAAGATATTTCATTATTGAAGTTAGTCCGATTTCTAACAACGATATGTACTAAGCTTCAAAAATTTGGTTTTCTGTTTTAAGGTTATCGAATTGTTGTAATCCATAGTCAAAATAGAGAATCATCATTTGTAATATTTCCAAATTTTCGTGTTTTGGGTCTTCCTACTGACATAATATAACTGGTTGCGTTCAAACCTGTAAGCTTAATCACGTAGGGAGTTGATTTTATCTAACAAAAAAGCCGTGAGTGTGAAATGTGGTCAGCCGTCAAATGTCGTGAGTGTGAAGAAGCCTTTCAAAAAGGTAATAGCCACTTCATGTACAAGAAAGTCCGTGAACTGTCAAGAAAGAAGTCCTCGGCCGCTCCTACACTGTTAGATAAACACGGGCTCCCAATCGCGGACTCCAAGGGAAGAAGAGAACGATGGAAGGATCACTTCAGCGAAAAACTGAACCCCACAATAACGCCCGACCTGAACATATTACTATCTTTCCCACTACCGTAGTACCCAGTAGACCCAAGACCTCCTCCACTAAGAGATGAAGTACTCTCAGCAATAAAATCTCTAAAAAATAATAAAGCCCCAGGCCCGGATGGTATTCAGTCAGAACTATTAAAAGCAGGCCCAGAAGAACTGGCGATATCTATTACAAAGTCATAAAAAATGTCTGGGAAACGGGCCACTTCCCCTGATCTTGGGCGAAAGCCACCATCGTCCCCCTTTTTAAAAAGGGGGAAAAGGGCGACGGTAACAACTACAGACCAATAAGTTTAACTAGCCAACCGGCGAAGATTCTTACAAAAATACTCCTTGACCGTCTGAAATCTCTGACAAACCATGTCGTAAAAGAATACCAAGCAGGCTTTCGAAAA
Source organism: Artemia sinica (assembly GCA_027921565.1). Classification (NCBI taxonomy): domain Eukaryota; kingdom Metazoa; phylum Arthropoda; class Branchiopoda; order Anostraca; family Artemiidae; genus Artemia; species Artemia sinica. Next base: position 41,342,423 of record CM051266.1, on the reverse strand, counting down.
GACCGCTCTACCATAGACCAGATTTTCTCCACTCGGAAAATGATGGAGGAGTATATCGAGTTTGCGAAAGAGCTGCTAGTACTCTTCATCGATTTCAAGCAGGCTTTTGACTTGATATGGCGAGATGGATTATGGCACATCTTGCTACACTATGGAGCCCCTGAAAACATAGTAATCCTGATAAGAGACATGTATTCACATTTCGTCAGCCAAGTCCAGACGCCCGAGGGATTGACAGAGGAGTTTCTGACATCAGCGGGCGTTCTTCAAGGTTGCCTCTTGTCACCCCACCTCTTTAACCTATTCCTCAACGCAGCACTATCATTTGCCGAAACTGTTGACGGTGCAGAGACTGGAGGGAAGCTTATCGATAAACTGGCATACGCAGATGACATCGAGCAACTCAACAGTCAAGAGCATCTACTCCAAGCTGACACCGACGAACTAGTGTCAGCAACCGAGGCCTTTGGGATGGTCGTTAATACAGACAAAACCAAAGTTATGCGGGTGTCTGGAGACCCTGCTTTAAGAAACGTGCAGCTAACAATAAAAGGAGAGCCAGTAGAAAATGTTGACTCCTTCATCTACCTACGGAGCCTCTTAACTTCTGATAACGACTGCTCGAAATCGATTAAACGAAGACTCGGCCTGGCAAGCGCCAGCTTCAAGAACCTCTTGCCAATCTGGAAAAACAAGACTCTGTCAACTTCTCTGAAGGTACGACTCTTCAACTCTCTCATAATCCCAGTCGCTTTATACTCAAGTGAAACTTGGTCAATGAAGGCTGATGATGAGCGAAGAATCTCCGCATTTGAAACTAAATGCCTTAGACGGATTGCGGGGATTACCTACATTGACCGAGTCTCAAATGAAGACCTCCAAAAACTACTCCGTTGTCCTCGCACCATCATGGACCGGATCAGACATGGATCAGAAACCAACAACTCTGCTGGCTTGGAGTTGTTGGCTTCCAGCGAATGTCGGCCAACCAGCTTCTAAAATCACATTCGAAGGACGGGTTCACGGCACGCGCCCTAGAGGCCGACCTCGTAAGAGATGGACCGACAATTTCTCGGCCCATAACCTCCCCCAGCTACTTCGTTTAGCGCAAGATAGATCGAACTACCGTCGCCACATTCATCACTTGCTCAGAAGAGAAAAAGCCCTAATGCAGCCACAAAGGCCGGAAGGAACTTAAGTCAACAAAAAAGCAAACTGATTTTGACATTTTCAGGTATTTTTCTTGTCTGAATTAAAACATTAAAAGTACTGCTCGGGCACCGTAAATATTTTTGCTGTTTACATATTAACTTTAACGATTCTGAACTGAACTTTTTTTTTCATGTCTTAAAAAGACATTGCTTATACTTATAACAAAACAAATTTGATAATGATGTTTTTCTAACAACGATTTCTACTAAGCTTCAAAATTTTGGTTTTCTTTTTAAGGTTTCTGAATTGTTGTAATCCCTTGTTGAAATATATACACATATTTTTGCAATTACCAACTTTTTGCTGTTTACGCAATTTAATACCAATTTTTTGCTCTTTACTCAATTTAATGTCTCTTCATACTGAGGCCTTTTCATTGATTTTTGATTATTGAATCAAGTCTGAGTTCTAACATCGATTTCTACTAAGCTTCAAACTTTTGGTTTTTTATTTTAAGGTTTTTGAATTGTTGTAATCCCTTGTCAAAATATATGCAACATTTTTTGCAATTACCAGTTTTTTGCTCTTTAAGCAATTTAATGTAAACTTTTCCATGCATAAAAATCTTCAATTTTTCCACTTAAGTGTGACAAGTATGACAACGTCATTGCAATCCTGATGAATTTAAAATTACGTCACTCACACAAATTTTTTTTCAAAATTAAGGCTCTTAACGAATTTTCTTAAACTTCTGACCCATATAGATCGTTTTTTAGGCCAGAATATCCCAGGATACAAATTTTCCGAAAAAAATTGCTCATATATATATATATATATGTATATATATATATATATATATATATATATATATATATATATATATATATATATATATATATATATATATATATATATAATATATATATATATATATATATATATATATATATATATATATATATATATTATTGTTATTTAACCCTGTGCTTCCACAGTGGATTGATGCTCTGCTTGGCAATATGGGGCCTGAGGGGTGAAAGGCTTGCTTGCTGTCACAGTAAAAAAAAAGACCCTGCAACCTAAATATCCTTTGGACGTCCTGTTTTCTATCAATGGCCCTAGAGGGTCGTTATCCGTTTTTTTTTTTTTTTTTTTTTTTTTTTTTTTTTTTTTTTTTTTTTTTTTTTTTTTTTTTTTTTTTTTTTTTTTTTTTTTTTTTTTTTTAATATCTTGCGAAGTTTTTCAAGCTTCAGGATTTTCGCAAGGATGTCTTCGGAGTTTGCTATCTTTTCAGTTGTAGCCTTGTATATTATGTGGGTATTGTCTTAGAGAAACCTCGTTATTCAACGTCATAAAAATGGCATTAAAGCTCACTTCGTCTAAGTTTTTTCAAGTGAAACTTCAACTGTACCCTTGCCAGGTCATTTTGGCGTTAGATCTGCAGCGAAGAAGGCTTCGACATGGAATACGTTTAAATTTCTGGTACCTGATTACTGTAGGTCTGGAATCAAAGGTATAGCCAAGTTTAGGATTATGATGTTTGTTATCGTTTGCTTTATTACCTAGTTTTAATCTGAAAATACATATTGCAATAAATTTACTTTGTTGTTTTGTCAATAACAACAAATACCACTGTTTGGAAGGAATAAAAAAAAGACAATGAAAAGAAGGAAAGAAGAACTCTTAATTATTTTGTCAATAACTTTATTGCTTTTAACACACCGTTGACATTTGCCAAGGGGTGAGAGATTGTAAATTTGCGTTTGAAAAAGAATCCAAACGCCATCTAGCGTTGCCGGGCCAAATTCCTAAATGAACCAAAATAACTTGAGTAAAAATAAATGCTGGCAAGCAATAATGTATATTTTAATATTGTCCCGTGGTGGCGCAGTGGGTTTGACCTCAGCTTGGTAATACGAGATCCAGATATCGAACCTAGCTATAGCGGCACACTGCAGGGCCGGCGCAAAGACCTTAGTAGTCAAGAAGCGTCGTTATTTCGATACAATACAATAAATCTTGGCGTTTTTTCTTCTGTTTTATTTTTGATAGAAAAAAAAACACTTTTTGTAAAGAACGCTCTAAAATCTGGTGCTAAATACTTTATATCTGAAAAAAAAATAGCGTCAAAATAGAATAGTCTGCTTACTTTTTGAAGATTACAGGTGGTATCCAAAAGGAAAGGGACTTTTAATAAAAATTCAAATATTAATGCATCCAACATAAACTTTTTTCAGTATTTCAGTTCTACTGGATAAATCTTCATTATCAGTAGCTCTAGTAGCTTTTTAATAGTGTTAAACTCGTGAGAGAGTGTTTGAGCTTCCATTTTTCTCGAGCCAGTATCCCATGCTCTGTTGCTTTTAGCCTTTGCGATATCAACTTAATAATTGGAGGGTTCAGTATTAAGGTGGAGGAAGTCCAGGAAAGTAACAATCGAGATATGTTTATCCCTTCATTTGTTTGTGCCTTTTTTTAAATTGCAATTAACATTTTTGTTTTGTTTTATTTTTAATCTTTTACAGTCTCAGAGTAGTGACTTATAATCTATTGGCTGACTTGTACGCAGATCAGCAGTATACCCGAGATGTTCTGTTTCCATATTGCCCACCGTATGCTTTAGAAATTGCCTATAGGAAGCAGCTTTTCCTGAAAGAAATTATAGGTAAGGCAGATAGCTTACACAATTTAGCTTTATTAGATAAACATTGTTTGTGCGCATTGAAGTTCCAACTCAGAAAATACAGAAAATACATTTAAAAATTAACAAAGACGAGGGTTATTTTCAGCCAGTAGGAAAAACGGAGAGAAAAGACAAAAGCAAATAGTGAAAAACGAAGAAACGAGAAAATACGTTTAAAAATTAACAAAGAAAGACGAGGATTATTTTCAGCCAGTGGGAATAACGGAGAGAAAAGACAAAAGCGAACAGTAAAAAACGAAGAAGCGAGAAAATACATTTGAAAATTAGCAAAGAAAGACGGTTTTTTTTTTAGCCAGTGGGAAAAACGGAGAGAAAAGACAAAAGCAAATAGTTCTAAATCAAAGAATAAAAAACTAACCTTTTTTAGTGAATTCTAAAAAACAGAAGGAACTCGTTTTTTGTTTTACGGCATGCATTGCCAGTGGGGTCTTTGAACGTAATTATGCTTGAAAACTTGGGCTTAAAAGTGCATGTTTTCATTTTTTATATCAGTTAGTTTCACTCTCGGTTGAAAGTTATTCCAGTATGTTTCCTAGCCCATCTACGAAGGTAATCTTTTCATTCTTCTCGTATTACTGTCATTACTGTTACTACGAAGTCACGCGGCAATACTGACTAACAGCTAGTTAACGATGCTAAAAATCGTTTCTTGCAACAATAGCCAGGAGGATCAAGTAAACTGTTAGCGAAACAAGGAGGCTAAGTTTTTTCATTTTGCCCATATGGGAACTTAAACCAGTAAATATTTTTGTTACATTTCCACGTCTTTTATCGCTTTTTCTGTATCTTTCTGATTTAGTTTTACTCTTCTTGATTTTTTTTTTTTAACGTTGCTGATTTGGAAGCACTGCTTTTTACCCCCTTTGAAATTAATCTGGAGGGGTAAAATTAATCGAATCTTAAGATTCGATGTTCAAATCAATTCTATTCTCGATTTAATCCGAGATTCAATAATATTGAACGCATATCAAGGTGTTTGTTGAAAATACGTCTACTTATAGGAGATGTTTACCTATATTAGAGTGAAAAACTTTAAAATGTCTTTCTTGTTGTTTAGCTGTATGGTAATGCTCCTCTGTTTGATGCAAAATGTTTCCGCTTATAAAACGGTTTAGGTATGACAAGTCTCCTGTTTTCAAGGGCTATTGGTCAGCAAGAATGGGATGGATGACATCTATCAGAAAGGCAAAACCACCGTAGTATATTACGAACTGAGTCAGACATTAAAACTGAGACAAGACCGGAAAGACAAAACCACCAAGAATCAAATGAGCTAATTGAACCACTCAGTTGAATTGCAAATCTTGGTTCGACGAAAAATCCAAAATGTTTTGCACAAGACTTAATCAATTACTGCCAACGAAATATGCTTAAATGACGTAATATGTTATATAATAAAATATTTATATAAACTACTTATTCAAAAACGTTTGGTGTTTATATAAGTCTTTATTTAAGGTTACAATTCGGATTTAGTGTGTCTTCAAGAAGTGGACACCAAAGTGTTTGATGCCGACTTAAAACCAAGGCTCCATTTAGAGGGTTTTGCCGGGATCTTTGACAAAAAAGGAGGCCAAGTGTCAGAAGGAGTGGCTTGCTTTTATCGAACTGATAAACTGAGGTACATTACTACCATAAAATTTATTTACCCGAATTTCAATTTTTGAGGTATCAGCATTGTTGTCTTTAGCTTTGTAAAATCTGAACTTTTTTTATGCCTTTCGTACTTTTTTATATTTCAACTAAAAACCCACGATCCATCTTTTTAAATCATCTCTTTTGTCTGTTTTATGGATAATCTGGCTTTTGAAGGGTTCAGTTCACGCTCCAAGACATAAAATCCTTTTATAAAATTGAAGTTGTCTGTTAAGGTAGCCTATTACGTTTAGTTTACAAATATCTGACAGCCTATCAGCTTAACCATTAAGATAGCCAATTGCATTTAGTTCATAAGTATTTGCAACTAGCACTTCTTGGGAAAGACCATATAAATTATGTTCTTTCATTTCTGATTGAATGATTTTTTGCTGCTTTATTTCTGAGTAGTGATCAGTTATAATTCGTCAGTGTTATAGGCACTCGATTGAGTGACATGCAGCTGTGTTGGCCTTTGGCGAATTGTGCTGCAATTAGTTGTTAATGGTTGTCAGAGATATCGATTCACCTTAGCAAAAATGTTTTGAAAATTAAAACAATCCTATCACCACAGTAGAAGCACTGAATTAGCGATAAATCTTTCTGTCATTTTTTTTTTTTTTTAATTTGGCATAGCTACTAGGTTAAGATAGATTCAAACTGAAACGATGATTGAAAGTAGGACAAGAAGTCAACGGAAAAGGGTTAAACGGACTGGAATTTTCCTTTCAAATTCCCCAAAAAAGTTTTTTTGTTTTTCATACTTTGCATAAGTTTTTATGACAATTGTTAGGTCTTTTGGCTCCAGCCTCATTGATTCTACTGACCCAAGAGTTAGCTTTCCTCTCCCGCTGCCTCTGAATGAAACTTCTACGTTCCTAAATTTATGGGCTGATAAGAAAATGCTACATCTAGCAATGACCGATCCTAAAGGTCGGCAAGAGATACACAAGAATTTCTACATGTTTCAGCACAAATGCTGGTAGACGAAAGGCTGAATTCCAGGGTTGGATTTGCCAATAGGCCCAGCAAGTCATTGGTTTTGACTGGCAACTTTCCAACACCAACTGAAATCACTGTGTACATGGGCGCCCATAAGGGGGGCAGGGGGGGGGGTGTTCCAGGCCCCCCCTGGATGGTTGACGCTGCCTTATATTTGTATTAATTTAAAAGAAAATCCATAAAATAATTTTTCCAAATAAAAGTAAAGAGCTCCATTAAGCCAAAAATGGGCAGAAATAAAGTCAAATAATCTTCAAAGTGTAAAACTACCAAAAATCAACCAAAACTACCAAACCATCAAAAGTACTACGAAAATTTACCAAAAAACGAAAAGAGCAAAAATTAATATTAGTTGGGCTGATACCCCCCATGCCTTCTCAAGACCAGAACAATAATTCAAGCTTTACTAAAAAAAACAAATGACCTTGGATTGTCAGTTTAATATACATACACTGATATTTATTCCTTCAAGTCTTAAATTTTTTATTTATTTAAGTAAAAAAAAGTGAAAACATTTAAAACGTAATTTGTTTCCAGTAAAACGCAAATTATGTTCTGGTCTTTAGAAGGCATGGGGGATATCAACCCCACTAATGTTAATTTTTGCTCGCTTTGAGTTTGACCCGGCTATTAATCCTAATTTCTTTTCGTTTTGAGTTTCATTTATTTATTGATAGTGATTTGTGGTAGTTTTACACTTGGAAGATTACTTTACTTTATTTCTGCCCATTTTTGGCTTAATTGAGCTCTTTACTTATCTTTGAAAAACTCGTTTTGTGGAAAATGTCTTTTTAAATTAATTTCTGTTCGTTTTTTATTGACATAGTCTTTTTCATGAACAAAAATTATATCTTTTCGGTTTTCTTATATAAGAATCCATAGTTTAGCTTGCTATTTGTATGTTGGGAGAAACTTTTCAACAATTTTTAATCCTGACACAAATATAATTTTTAATTTATTTTTTTACCTCCTCAAGTTGATCTGAAAAATAAAACTTAATATCATTCCCAAAAGATTCTATCTATGCTGTTTGGAAGCCTGGATACACTTACACTCTGTTTATTTATTTAAATTGTAAGAGGAACAGTAGTGATAGTAGTAGCCCCGAAAAATGCAACTTAATACCCACAGTGGTTCTGGATATATTGATGGATTTAGTTTTAAAGTAGCATTTAGTTCTATAGTTTAATGGGCCAATTGCATAATTGGGGGGTGGGGGTTGACATGCCCAATAAGACACATACATAGTTGCTAAAGACATAGTTACTTGACCGTTCTAGTATGCTGAACAAAATGGTTGTCTCAAAATTTTGACTGGATGTGTTTGGAAAATGAATCGCCTTGAGAGACGGGCTGATTGTCCTCCAATATCTTTTTACTCTTAAAAAGGACACTAGAACTTTTAATTTTGTTTCGAATTAGCTCCTTTAAATGTTTCAATGATATTTCTAGCTATTATAGAGTGGTGCTGCCTTTCATATTGCTTATCATATTGTTCTTGAAAACCTGCATGCAAAGTGTTTTTTTCGTTAATTGAAACTCCCCGTAAACGCTTCCTAGAAGTTTCACCTTAATACTCTTAGCTTCATTAGGTACAGTAACTGTAGTGGTAGTGTTAAAAGTATACACATAGTGCCTTCTGGCAAGTTCAAAATCCCCCACAACTTACTCTTACGGTCTAACTTAATAAGTTAGGCCTTAAGAGTTGTTCTTGAGATATTGCTTTTTCATCTTTCCGAAAGTCCACATACTCATAGTTTGTTCTGATTTAGTTCAAAGTCTGCTTAAATATTCCTTATATTTGATTACTGAAGACTTTGTTTTATTCTCTTTGGACTATTTTTTACAAAATGGCTGACTCGCAATTTCGATTGAATGTGTTTGAGGAAAAGAGGATGTCAGGGAGGGGGGGGGCTATTTTTCCTCCATCACGTTTGACTCTTAAAATGGAACTAAAACTACACAATTCCAATCAAATGAGTCTCCTCTAAAGTTCACAAGACCATCCCCTTCTATAAGAACATTATATGCCCCCGGGGTATAACTTACAGCCCTTACTGCCGGACTCTGGGGGGGGGGGGGTTGTGTTAACCACGAAAGCCTTTTTATGTGATCTTTGGACTATTTTTAAACAAATGACTATCTCAAAATTTCTATCGTGTGCATCCCTTCCGATAAATTTGACTCTTAAAGGGGCACTTAAACTTCCGATTTCCAATCCAATGAGCCCCTTTCAATGTTTATGCGACCACACTTTCCATAAAAACCTTATATTCTCTCGGGGCATAACTTAAAAACCTTGCCCTGAAGGCTCTGGAGAGGGGTGTCTCATCCTCAAAGACATAATTTTTGGACTCTTAAACGACGTCAAACAAAATAGCTATCTCAAAACTTTGATTGGAAGTGTCTGGGGAAATGATGGGTGTGGGGGGGGGGGGCTGGTTGCCCTCCAATCATTTTGACTATTAAAGAGGGCACTATCCCTTCAGATTTCCAACAGAATGAGCCCTTTTCGAATTTTTTACAACAACAAATTACAATCTTAAAATTTCTATCAGGTGCATTTCGGGAAAATACAACGTGTGTGTTGGGGGGGGGGTATATCTGCCCTCTGAAGTTTATACGACCAATCCTTCTGTAAAGACCTTATATGTCCCCAGGGCGTAACTTACAACCCTTGTCCTGCGGGCTATGGGAAGAGGGAATTTTATCCTCATGAGACATAATTCCTGGACCTTTTAACTGCGCTGAACAAAATGTCTATCTCAAAATTTTGATTGGATGGGTTTGGAGAAATGACTGAAATAGGGGGGAGGGGGCTGGTTGACCTCCAATTACTTTTGACTGTTAAAAAGCAAACTAGAACTTCTGATTACCAATCCAATGAGCTCCCGAGGTTTATACGGCCACCCTTTCTACAAAAACCTTATATGCCCCCAGGGCATAACTTACAACCCTTGCCCTGAAGGTTGGAGGGGGAGGCTGTCATCCTAAAAGTCATAATTTCCGGACCTTTAAACTACGCTGAACAAAATAGTTATCTCATTTTTTTTTTTTTTTTTTGATGTGTTTGGGGAAATGATTGGCGTGGGGGATTGGCACTGGTTGCCCTCCAATCACTTTTGACTATTAAAAGGGCACTATGCCTCTCAATTTCCAATCGAATGAGTTCTTTTTCAAGTTTCTAAGATATTTATTTCTATAAGAAGTGCCCTGGTAAAAAAAAGTAATACATTAATGTCGACATCGTTCTTTACTTAGGCAGCGCTAATGCTCTGCCTATGATATTTTTATTTTCTGATTTGTTTTATACAGCATTGGAAGTGCCGATTAGACCAAGTAAGCCCCCCCCCCTAAAATTCAGCTTATGGGCGCCCATGACTTTGTATGAGGGATTTTGAGGTTCACAAAGGACTATATTTATTTTATTTATTTTTATCAGTTATTAAATGTGAAACTATTTCTGCAAATCTAAAGGGTGCAACTGTATCTATATAGTTGAAATATGTAATCAAGATAAAGGCTGTGGTGCAAAAAGTGGTAAAAAAAAATTGTTACTATAGATATTTCAGGTGCAATTGCAAATTAATGGGTTGGTATTTTACATAAAAATTAAAACTGAAAATTTTTTCTCGCAAATGTCTACTTGTACGTCTTTTTTGTTTATAGGCAGGGTGAACTAAACAAAACACCAGGTTTTTTTTGCACTGCTCGGTAGTTATTATCCGTTGTAGTAAAGCTATGCAAAAGGAAGAAAACTGAAATTTTTCGGTATATATGCATCATATGTTCCGCATGGTCCAAATGCTAGTTATTTTTGGCTGAACTTTTACAAGTACTGTGACAATAAAGAGTCCTAGAATCCATATTCGAAGAAGAATTTGAACAGCAGTAGTAAAAACTAGACAAATTTTCGTGACATGCTGCAGCATGGATTTAAGAATAACTTCGGTTTTATTCAAATTCAAATTCTTTATTACCTTAAATTATTCATAAACAAGTATATTTACTGAAAAAGCGCTTCAGTTTCTGAAATAAACGGTTATTTGTGGAACTATTTGGTTGTTTTTCGTTATGTGACAACAATGTCTAATAACCGTGACAACAATTTTGGCTGTCTTAACAATGTGGTATATCCTTTGGACAGCTTAGAGTGTACTAAAAATCTTCAAAGAGATACTATAAGTTATTTTGAAAATAAATTTCTTCTTGTTAAGTTTTTCGGCACTTTATGTTGTGGAATCTATTTGCCATATCAAAATGCGCCTATAGCCGCTTTGCTATGTCCAATTCCATACATTTTAACTTTTATTTGATGCCAAGCTTGAAACTATTTTTTTCTTCTGTGTTTTTTTTTTTCTGCAGTCCTGCGATCTTAATGTAAGTCGTCAATTATGCTTTTACTCAATAGTTGAGACCCAGTTTTATCAGTCTGCGGAATTAGATATGTAAACTTTAATTTTTGTTTTATCAATTGTTTTCGCTTTGAGCTTACAAAAAAAAATCAGAAACCTGTACAAGTGGGACAAATTTGATTTTTTAAGTGAGTCTAGACCATTCTGTAAGAAAGATCTAAGTTTCATCATAATTGTTGTTGGATAAGTCTGAAACTATGTAAATCCAATGCTGTAAGTATCTTGTCCTTACGGTTAAACAAGCTGTAGGCGTGTCACAAAATTGCATGTTTCAAAAGGAGAATATACATCTTGAGCTTCGTACAATCAAAACTCGATGATGATAGCACATATAGTGTAGACTACCAAATTGATGACGTCATACATAAACTTCGGCAGCGCGCTGGCCGTTATTTCTCAGAAACACTCATCAGTTTCCAGAAAATACTCTTTATTTTTCGGTTTCCGCTCCCTTTTTTTCTATAGAAACTATGAAAAACGTCGTATATATCAATATTGGGATAAAGTTGGAATTTCCCTGGAGATGATGGATGCTAGAAAGAGACTGATCATTTATGGGGTTACATTAGGCTTGTTTATATCTTGGAAAACTACTAACTCCCTAAATTTGTGCCAATTCAAAAGCTTTTTGTACTATATTCATGTTTAAAGTTCATGGCTTGAGAAAAGTTCAGTGATAGAATTCGTTAAAATTTTACAGGTTAATTCAAACAGAGAGTTTTACCATAAGTGAAGAATTGCAGAAGAAGCCAATTTTTAAGAGAGTATGGGAAACAGTCCTACGCAATGAAAGCTTAAAAGACAGAGTTCTCCAAAGGACAAACGCTCTTCAGGTATAAAAATTCCCTTCATTAGTAATACTTTTGATTTCACTTTTATTACTCCTACGTAATCCAAGATTGTGCTTCTTTGACATCATTAGGTATCTGTATTAGAGTGTTGCCAGCTGTCTATTTTAGTTTTCTCCTATTTATTACTCAGTTTTCAAGTGTGTGATAACCAGAGGTGCCAAAATGTTATCGCTTTGATCCAGAGCTATCCTCAAGACGCTGCTTGGGACTGGTAAGTCCCAAAGGTAAAAAGTTCAAGATTCCACAAATTACCCTTTAGTTGCAATTTGATCTGTTCAAATTCCGTCTCATAGGCCCCAGAACACTCACGGCTGATGAAAACCCAGTGTCAATGGACACGTGTCGTTTTGTCCATTTCCCATCCTCAATGTTCGATAAAGTCCTAAGTGACGTCAAGAGAAGTTCCTAAAATAAAACAGTTTCACTTAAATTAGCCTCTTAACTACATTTCACTAAAAGTAATCACGATTTTGTAAGCCGAGCAACGAATTTGCTTTTTGATCCACGTTTTTAAAGGAGCTTCTTATTCTTGTGGTTGCGACAGTAATAATCTAGCTAAGACCGAACGTGGGTTCGGTTCTTAACTTGCATCATGGTTCTTAACATCGTAACTTAAACCTATTTTAATTAGCAATTAAAATCGCAAAATGAAAAGAGTATGAAGAAAAACCTCTGATTGTCGTCAATTTAGTAACGTTAGCATCTATTATAATGCCCAGCTAGCTGAGAAAAAAAAATGGAAAAGAAGATGCCGTCGATGCAGAATATAGTAGATCAGGCCATTTTTCTTGTTTTTCAAGCCGACAGATTTTCTTTGTTGCTCAAGCCAAGAGACTGAAAGTTTCCTATTATAGGAGTCTCGGACAAGGCGATTCTAATAGTGTACTTTGTGTTTCGATCTGATACTATTTTCAAGGAGTTACGGGTTATTGTATTTCTCAGTATGGGATTTACTAGGTTGCTAGCTACCACTGCAACCTGAATTTTGTTTCTTTGGAATAGTAAGAGACGATAATATTTATATTAAACATTTCAGTTAGTATAGGCTAAAGCTTGTTCTTTATTATAACATTTAATAGATCCTTTATGTAACTATATCGAAGTGCCTGTTATAATAACTTTGTATTCGTTCTTTATTATAATAACTTTAGCGATTCTGAACTAAAAACGAAAATAAAGTAAAAATTAATTTTTTCAATTTTTACGTCACGTCACTAATTAAGTCATATATGGTTATTAGTACACAATAGGTTTTAGATATTACGTCATGTCACTTATTACGTCATATATGGTTATTAGTAGATAATCGGTAAAATATTCGTTCTTTATTATAATTATATATGGTGGTTCAAATCCAGCCGGGGTCGTTTTCTTTTAATTTGTAATTCAGCTATCAATAAAAAAAGAAAGAAAAAAAAAAGGTAAAGGATGCGGCACTAGACCCTTAAGGTCCAAACCGGCGGTGCTGTACTACCCCTGGAACCACCATATATCAGTTACTATGGGCGAGAGATCGTTCTTTACTGTAAATGTGATAACACATCTTGCTCTTTTGTCTAGCCTGCTCAATTCTTGCTTCTCTGTAATCTTTATCATTGTGATAACGCTCCTTGATCTTTTGTCTAGCCTGTTCAATTTTTACTTCTCGATACGCCTGGTCGGTTGAATACCTTTGCTTTTCTCTTTTCAAGATACTATCTCTGTTGTTTGTGTAGTACTGTTTTTTTAACTTGCGTGCAGCTTGCTTGATTGAAACCATTATGTAATTATGAATGAGAACATTTACAGTTCTGACGCTTCTTATATAGTAATTATGACGTCACGGCGTAATGATTTTATTTCATGATGACGTCATAGCGCAATGATATTATTACATGACGTCTTCAGAAACAACAATATAATTTCGTGTTTTTCTATTCACGTCATAGCTCTAATATAAAACTATGATGACATTCATTATTTATCTAGTAGGGTTTCAGACAAGGTAATTCTAATGATGTACTTTTGTTTTGATCTGACTCTATTTTTAGGAGTTTTGTTATATTTCTTAGCATTGGACTGATCGTCTCTTACTAGGTTGCTAGCTACTGCTGCAACCCAAATTCACATATATATTTATTTATGAGAGGCAGCCTGGCCGAGTGGTCCAAGGCACTGGTGTTAGTCACCAGTCTCTTCGGAGGCGTGGGTTCAAATCTTACCGCTGGTATACGATTATGTTTGAAAGACTGCAGTGTGAAAAGACATCGAAAATGCAGTTTTTGTGGAAAAATTTATTCTCTTTTAGAAATAATTTATTTTAGTTACAAAAGGTTTTTAACCCAATTAATTTCCTTTAAAATGAGCTATTGAACAACCCTCTACGATGTTCCAGTGCCAAGCTATCTGTGGAAAAGAAAAAAAGAAAAGAGAAAAAAATATCCCGTTTGGGGAGAATAACGTGGTTAAAGTCAATTTTCTTGATTTTCAAGCCAATATATTTCCCTTGCTGTTCAAGCCAAGGGACAGAAAGTTTCCTATACAGGGGTTTTGGACAAGGCGGTTCTAATGGTGTACTTTTTGTTTTGATCTGACTCCTTTGTTAGGAACTATGGGTTTTTATATTTCTTAACATTGGACGTGATCGTCTCTTACTAGGTTGCTAGCTACCGCTGCAACCCGGATGTATTACAAACAGGAGAAAGCCTATGGCTTTTTCTTAATTGGAATACTAAGAGACGACCTGGCTACAACCTACGATTATGACATCATTGATCAATATTTAATATTAATTATAATCTTATTTTAGTTACTATGGGCTGGAAGTTTGTTCTTTACTGTAATCCCACGAACTGTTTGAAATTGCTATAAAGTTCGTTAACTCGAACTGATTGACAATACTGATGGTTAGAGTTCGGTCTTTAAGTTATCATATACTGTTAAAATTCTTTCTTATATGAACGATTCTTGGTGTAGTGGTTAGCACTTAAGACTTTAAATCCTGCGATTCGAATTCAAATCCCGGTGGACGGTTTTTATGAAATGTAGCTTACTTATACTACCATTTAGGTTTCTGCCGTAATTCTTTCTTTTCAAAATTAAATTAGTTACTATCGCCTTGAGTTATTTCTTTACCATATCGTAATAATTTGTTTTATAATAATAATTAATTTTGTTAATTACAAAAGGTTTCTATATACAGTAGTTCCCTTTAAAATGAGCCATTACACAGCTCTTTATTGTGACCACGAACTGTTTGATTTATAACTTAATTTACTATGGGTTCAGTTCGTTCCTTATTGTAATAATATTTATGAGAGGCAGCCTGGCCGAGTGGTCCAAGGCACTGGTGTTAGCCACCAGTTTCTTCGGAGGTGTGGGTTCAAATCTTACCGCTGGTATGCGGTTATGTTTGAAAGACTGCAGTGTGAAAAGACATCAAAAATGCAGTTTTTGGTGGAAAAATTTATTCTCTTTTAGAAATAATTTATTTTAGTTACTATAGATTTTTAACCCAGTTAATTTCCTTTAAAATGAGCCATTGAACAACTCTCTACGATGTTCCAGTGCCAAGCTATCTGTGGAAAAGAAAGAAAAAAAGAAAGAAATATCCCGTTTAGGCAGAATGTTGTAGTAGCTGCCACTTTTCTTGATTTTCAAGCCAATATATTTCCCTTGTTGTTCAAGCCAATGGACAGAAAGTTTACTATACAGGGGTTTCGGACAAGGCGGTTCTAATGGTGTACTTTTTGTTTTGATCTGACTCCTTTGTTAGGAACTATGGGTTTTTATATTTCTTAACATTGGACGTGATCGTCTCTTACTAGGTTGCTAGCTACCGCTGCAACCCGGATAATATTAATCATTAAGGAAAATGTATCATCTATATAATGATTTCTTATAATACTTCAATTACTATGGATGAAAGTTCGTTCTTTAATGTAATTGACAAATACTATTTATGATGAACTATATCGGTTGTTGTTGCTAGCTACCGCTGCAACCCGGATAAAAAACTGATTACAAACAGGAAAAAGCCTACGGCTTTTTCTTCTTTGAAACAGTAAGAGACGAACCTCAAACAATCAAGTAGCTAACTAATTCCAATGTATACAATTGTTCGTTATTCCAATAATCGTCTTTTAATGTAATCAAGTAGCTAACTAATTCCAATTATGCAATTGTTTGTTATTTCAATGATCGTCTTTTAATGTAATAATATTAATCATTAAGGAAAATGCATCATCTATATAATGATTTCTTATAATACTTCAATTACTATGGATGAAAGTTCGTTCTTTAATGTAATAGCCAGGATTGTAAATTGCTTGAAGGGTTCTTCGTCGTCTGGCCCTGATTGTATTCCAAATATGGTAGTCTAGTTCATATTTCCTTCAATTATTTCTTCATTGACAAAACTTATAAATTTTTCTTTTGAAAATGGGATTTTCCCCAATTCTCTTAAGTGAGCTAGAGTAATTGTTTTATATAAAGGTGGACCAAGAAGTGATCAAGCCAATTATCCTCCTATATCTTTGCTGTCTGTTTTTAGCAAAATTGTTGAAAATACCCTGCTTTCCCGTCTACTTGCTTTTCTAGAGGCTAAAAGATTTTTTCATTATTTTCAGTTGGGCTTCCGAGCTAAACATTCTACGGAGGAGGCGTGTGTAACTCTTTTAAATTTTCTCCACACCGTTTTTGACTCCTGTTTGATTCCTGCAGCTATATTCCTAGATGTCTGAAAGGCTTTTGACTCTTTAACTCATGAGATTCTGCTGTTAAGCCATCACACAATGGTGTAAGAGGACAGGCTCATGCTTGGTTTGATTCCTATTTGTCAGGTAAAACTATCTTCGTAGATTCCCTTTCCCGCTTTTCGTCTGAAGTTGAGTTTGGTGTTCCTCAAGGGTCTGTTCTTGGACCGTTTCTGTTTTTGATTTAGTTTAATGACCTTATAGTTGTGGTTAAGAATCAAAAACCTAGAGTTTGCTGTCGCCTATTTCATCCTGAATCTTTCAATGCTAAAAAAATCCATCGTTTTCACAGGATGTGGACACTCTCGTTGCTTTCGCTGATGACAGTACCATTGGTACTGTAGTAGGAACTGAGTCTGAGATGCTTCCCAAAATAGTTGACCTTTTTGAGAGAGTCGCTCTTTGGTTTGGTGCAAATTGCCTTCCCCTAAATGTTGCTAAGTCAAGTTTTTAAATTTTTTCCCGTATTTCTCTGGCGTGCCTTGAGTTAACTAATATCCAGCTTTCAAGATAGCCTCTCAGTAGACCTAAGGAACGATATGTCCTATTTCTCGGTATTCTTCTCGATGAAAACCTTTCATTCAAGCATCATATTGGACTAATTAATATGAAGATCTCAACGAGTTTTGGAATTTTGAGGAAGCTAAAACGCATTTTCCTGGATTAGTTTTAAAAATTCTGTTCCATTGCTTAGTTCAGTCCTATGTCTCTGATTGTCCTACAATATGGATGTCAACTTTTTCTTCTTTTTTGAAACCACTTTCTAATTTTTATGATAAGGCAAGAAGGCATATACAGGAAACAAATTGTTCTACATCTAAACAAACTAGCCCATAACTTGATTTGCAGTCTCTCTATATTTTTTCGTGCGCGTCTTTCACTTTTCATCAAATTCATGGTGATATTCCCACAGCCCTTGAAACTACTCATTCTTTCGTCACTGATAGGTCTTTGCATCATCTTCGCAATTCAAGGAATATTAATATTTTATTTACTCCATCGGCGAGGTTTGACTTTAATCCATTAACTGCTTGTCATATTGCTTGGAATAGCCTACCTGAGTCAGCTCAAGAATGTCTTTCGTTTGGCATTTTCAAAAGAATTTAAAAATTTTTTTTAATGTCTTAATTTTTCATGTTTAAATATATATATTTTTAATTTTATTATTAATTTTTGTTTGGGGGGGGGGGGGTGAAACTATCCTAGGTTGGAAACGTTCGTTATGAAGGGTACTGTGTTTTTCTAATATTTTTTGTGGCTTGGTTTCAAATATATATTTGGAATTTGGTTTAATTTATTGGATTGTCCTAAATCTGTTTTGGTTTGGGGGTGGGGTCTCATAAAATCGATTTGTGTTTGGGTCTTTTAATTATTGTTTTTTTTCTCTTCTTTGTTTTGTTTTGTGTGTGTGTGTTTGTACCGGGGGAATTTTGCTTAATTCGATTCATATAACACCACTTGTATCGGAGGAATTTTTGATCTTGCCACTTGTGCTGTTAAGGATTTAGGCTTAGCGTTGTGCCATTAGTAATTGGGGAAAGGGATGAGTATAATGAACGGGTAGAAAAAGTGACCGCGCTACTCCCTCTGGGAGAAAATAGAATAGATTAAATAATAAGTTAGAATTGTCTTGTGGGGTGATTAATTGGGCTGAGGAGCCATCAATCCAGGAGCGTAAACAAACTTCGTAGGGTTATCAGATTCCTCGGGAGCGTTTCCAATGGAGACATTTGAACTAGTTATCTACTTTGCGGTGAGATACTGGCATGTAAATAAAACAACACAAATAGAAAAGTAATGAGTTTATTGAGACTTACATTTTAGGTATACAACAATGAACGTATATGAGCAAAGCTTCTCTTCAATCGTGCTAACACTCAGAATAATAACTTCATAATGGCTCATAGGATAATAATCATATAATAATCAGAATGGTAATGACCACCATAGAGACGCGAAAAACACTTTTTATCGCTATATATTATGAGTCCTGATTCTGCGCCCTAAGAACTATTTCACGATTGGCGCAACTCCTGTGGAGGGCCCGCTACTTTGTCATTATGTTTACAAACTAAAATCATTATGCTAACTGACTGTCCAATAATTTATTTTCAATATTTTGATGATTAGACATTCTCATTCCCATGATAACGTGAAACTTCCTGTGAAACTTTGTATAAGACATTGTCTCGTGATTTTTTCGCCAAGTATTTTTGCAAAATTCAAAACCGTCTTCTTTGATTAATACCGTTATTCGACCGGTAGGTTTTTCCATATTTCACATCTGTCGGTCTGTAAAGCAAAACGTCTGGAATGCTGCGAAGCATTAAAAAGTGCTCTGGAATTCATCAAGCTCTTTTGCGAATATAATCATGTGGTTTTTCTTTTGTTGATTAAGAATTTAGACTCAAGTTTGAAACGGGGTTTAAGCTTAATTAGGGGGAGTTTAATTTATATCAGAAGTATCCTTAGAAGGAAAAAATTTTATTTTTGATATTTTAAATATATCACATATTACTCACGGTACATATTACCCTTCCCATTATTTAATGACGTCCCGTCAATAGGACTTGCTTGCCCTTGGGTTTTTGAAATATTCGCGATTTATTTACTATTTGTCCTACGTAATTTTAATTGACATTGTATTATTTTACACTTTTATTTAAGCTTAATCAGGAGTGCTTATAAAAATTTTCTGTATTACTTTTCTTATTTTATTATATATCCTTTTCCAATGTTCCTCCACCGGACTAAGATTATCTATGGTTACAGCCTAGCTACTATACTAAAGATTTGTTTTTGTTTTTTTCTACATCTAACACTCATAGCTTCTACGCTTTCAACCTTTGAAACATTATCATGAGAAATTTTTATGTGGATGGGGCTATACTACTACTATTTAAGATATTTATAATGTAATAATAATCATATTAATTGAAATTTGCAAGTCTTTATCTAATGCTATTTATGGGATTATTATACTTTCTATCTACGGTAAATTAACGGAATAATACTGCAATACTACACATAACTCTATCTAAGCAATTAGCAATACATGTATATATGAACGATTTAAAACATAAATACTATGTCCACCACTTTCACTGGTAAATTTCGAAATCCTTTCACGGGGTCAGTTCGTTATGTGATATCAAAGATAAGATATCGAAATTGTTAATTTATCAAAACTGTTAAAATGTGACATATGCAAATTCACACCTACTTCACCACCTTACGTGTATCTTAGCGTATTCACTCCTTCTGTTGTAAATTATGTTCCTTCACTCTTTTCGTCTTATGCAAAAAAATTAAAACACTTAAAATATATTTTTTCACAGAATTGTTCGAGCATGGCTGTGTTCAACTTGGATGAAGGGTTTTCATTAATCTATCAAATGGGAAATGTTATATCCAGGCACAGGTGTGTGGAATTTTGATATCAGAGTTCATTCTCACCTGCTGTTTTTGGATAGTTCATTAGGTGCTTTATCGTTAAGGGGTTGAGCACTGGGATCGCGTTGGTAATAGATAGGTTGACTTTCTTCTTAGAATTTCATTCTTGGGTTATTTTAAAGCACACAGAGAATGTATTTCTGGTATAAAATTGTTCGTTCGTGCACTTAGAGATTAAGTTCCCTTATAAAATTGTTCGTGCATGGCTTGTATCTATTGGCTTTTGCGATGATTCCTTGGTTAATCACAGGGGAATTGCTGTTTTGATTTGCAATAGGTCGACGTCAAACTTTAGTGACACCTTCAACATATTGTCTTTAACTTGTGGGAGGATTATTGTCACTGAGGGGTTAGTCACTGGAGTTACTTTTGGTTTCTGTAATTCAGTGGTTGGTTTCCAGGTTGATTTTTCAGAAATTATCTCGTAACATTTACGGGATTACAGAGATAGGAATTTTACGACCATTTGATAGAGGTGATAGGATGGATCCCGAAAAATTGTCGAAAGGGATTCAACGCGTGAATCTGCGACACGTAAATAATTTGGGTTCATCAAATATCATAACTATATAGTTATATGGTACATGGGTCCATAAGGATTATCAAGGGTGATGTTTATGTACGTATATCTTGTGCTGGTCGATGGGGTTCTCAGGATTAATATATTTATAATTCGATAATGCACTGGACACTGAGATTTATTAAACAGTGTTACCTGATGCATAATATGGTTTGTGATCGAGGAAACAACGATCAAAAGGTAACCGTAATTTTCGTCCTAGCCTCGTTGCCTGGAATTTATGGTGAATACTCTTCGTTGGTTGAGGGATGATGAAAATAGATGCTACTAGGTTGTATCTGCACTGGACTACGTATTGTAATGAATGATTTCTGATAGGTCATTCCAATTCATGTAATAAAAAAACGAGGCAGAATCACACGTTCTTTAAAACGAGTAGTCACAATACATAATAAGCAATAAGATTGGGTACATTTATGGTGAATTTTACGTTACAAGACAATATTAAAAAAATACACTAATATTATTACACATATATTGATTTTAACAAAACGACATTATTATCATGTTGGTTTCAAATACATAGAATTTCCATTGGGAAATCTATAACATAGAAATTTCTTCTAAGTTGTCATAGAATAACGACAATATAAGAGATTAATTCCTTTAACTTTAAGTAAGGTCTCTTATTATGCTCCTTAGTATACGCTACTACACACACGTTATTTTAATTTCCTTCAACACTTGTTTAATTCTACATTAGATTTGAAATAACCATTTAAACATAAGTTACGCTACATCATTAAGTTTGAGGTCTCAGTTTACAACATATTTCATGCCTTCATTGTTACCGCACGTCCGTGATGTTTAAGAAACACATTTTGCAGCGTCGTAACAGCATGGTCTTACGTAAACGACACTTACAATGAGGGAACTAGACATAGCAAGGACGAGTGGAGACATCTATACCCAATCGTTTTCTAATATTTCCCCTTTTTCTTGGCTTAGACGTTTTCATGGGGTTCCGGGTTTAACTTCTGCATTTCAGCCATTTCCCGGTGTTCTTCCTTTGCGTTTTGCCTTCTTAGTCTCAAAATTCTTCCATAATTAAAAGTCAGTAAGGTTCTCATAGTCAAGAAAATCGCGAATACGAAACACACGGTCAGTAGTATGTTCCACCAGAAATTGGTTGAGAATAATCCGTATCTATTATCTACGTACGTTAATCTTTGGTCTTCATTTTTAAATAGGGGAATCTGGGAGTTTAATGCTTCTCTTATTTTTGTAAGCGGTAATGTTCCTTTATTCTTTTCTATTTTGGACCATATTGAGGTTTTCATTTCCTCACTTTTTATATTGGGAATAGTGTACGACAGGTTGATTGCCTTAAAATTGATTATTTTAGGACTTATTATATTTGTGCTCGTTGTTATTAACGGCGTTTGAACAGTCGTCTCTTTAGTTACAAGTCGACATCCTTGTTTTATGGTTATCGTACCCACATCTTATAATAGCGATTCGGTCCTCTAACTTGGATCGATTCTTTCTGTATAATTATAACAAGACAAAGTTCCACCATTTTTTTTGGAACAGAAAATAACCAAAGATCATTTCTAAGGTGTATGAATATTTCTCGTTTAGTATTTCCTATCAAAGCTTCAAACGAATTAGGTATTTCTTCCTGTTGTGTGGGTTTCAAAAATATATCTAACATACAAGATCCAGATTTGACGTTATAAATGGGTAACGTAAGCTGGCATATTAGGTTTTTGAATGATACGCACTCTTTTAAGTCTTGTGGATTAGCTAGGGCATATTTTCGTCTATCCTGATCAACAAGTAAATACTCTGCTTCAGGTGTGATAGTCATAAATAAATTTGTCTTCTTTATATTAGCAGGGAAGGTCGAAATTTTGTACAAGTCGTATATGGATTTTTGGTTTATCAATGGAATTGTTACTACTTCGAATAATTGTTCATTTATTTCCGTTATGTGGACTTTTAATTTTATATAATAAAGAAATAAATTTGATACTTCTGGCTCTATGGGTAAATGTAAACCAAACGTTAGGTGCCTTTTTATTTCGACTAAAATACTTTTTAGGTTAGCAGGATCTACTAGGTCGTATGACAAAGTTCCTCCCGTGAGGGCAAAAAATGCGAATTCAAACTTACTAACATCTGTCGCCAGATTTAGTAGTGACATGGTAATTATATCGGGTGATACCATGGTAAGGCTCGCGTCTGTCACCATGCGATCCACTTCGTTCTTTAAATAATTCATTACGTTTACAGTCTTTGAGATTTTCTTAGATATCATTTCGACTTTGTCTCTTTGGTAGTTTGCTATACTTGCTTGTATTTTCTGGACATGCAACGTTACGTTCATGGCATTATTCAACTTTTTTACATTTTCCCGCAGGATGTTTAAGTCTTCCTCCGTTGTTAAACCAAAAAGGCCGGAGGCGAGTTCTCCAATGATGGGAATTAGGCTTGTAGACGTTCGGTATTTATTTCTTCGAAAGAATACTTCAAAAATTCTCGTGGTGCTTTGTTTTAATTTTTGTATTTCCGTATTAAATAATTCAAATAAGGCTTGTAATCTTTGTCTGTATAATATTAAGAAGGCTTGATGAGTTGATACTTTCTGGGCGTTTTTCTCATTTAGATCAGGTAATGTTTCGATACCTTCTTATGTCGGTTCGTCGGCCATGGCTGGTCTAGCACAAGTATGTTTACCGTCTATTGTCCAACATATCTTATGTACGTAATTATTTTCTTCCTCTTTTTTATAATTATTTTTCTTTTCTTCTGGCTTAAGCCCTTGTACTTTTATCGTTTGTATTTCGGTATGTCTTACCGGGATTCTTGCCCTTGCGTTTATAAGGAATTTGCCAATAGAATGGGTATGCGTAAACGTTGGCCCTGTTGACCAAGTCCATTTTGTGAATGTCGTGGGTTTTAGATAAGTTAATATAGTTAAATTTCAAGGTTTCTCTTTACTAAGTGCGATTAATTCTGACACTGTGTTTGCCGTAGTTTCCGATATCGAAGACTGTATTTCTTTGGCTGGGGTCTCATATGTAGGTGTGGTTGTCGTGATGTCTTTTTCATTTCCTTCTGTGGGATTTGCAAATTCATAATGTTCTTGGGTATTGGAGAACTTGTTCCTTGATTTGTCCAACTTGTCTAGGTTGGTACCTTGTATTCTAAGGGATCTGTTTTCATTTTCCTTTCTTACTTTAGACGATGTCTGTTCAGTTCCATTGTTTTCAGCATGACTCTGCCAAAATTCTTTGAGAAGTCCAAAGACTTGGTAGTTCCTTTAGCATTGCGTAATTTCCATCATAAGGTTTTCCTTTCCTTGTAGCCAGTAATTTAGGGTTTTCTATAGATTTCATTTCAGTAAAGTCTCTCGACAAGTATTCAATATTATTTGCTGATCCTTTCCTTCTGTCTTCCTCGGTGCTCGTTCCAAGTGCCATGTCAATTTCTGCCATTTTCTTACCAAAATCATCTATCACGAATTTTGTTTTTAGCTTTGGGATAACCGGAATTGGGAACTCTTTATTATCTTTACTATGCATTATTTTACTGGTTTGTAATCCTTTATCCGACCTTAGGAATTGAAATACCGATTCTTTGAGTTCATTCGTGTTTTTCTCTAGTCTTGTTACTTGTTGAAACAAGGTTTCGAAGGGTTTGGGGTCCAATTTCATAAAGATTGTCCGTGCATTATGGCTGGCTAAAAGTGAATTTTCATGCTTAAATATTACTCCATGTTTAATAATATCTTGGGCTGCTGCGTGAACAACGAGGATTTTGATGATATTCTTAAGCCTCATCTTTTTCTTTGTTTCTAAGATTAATTTATTATTAATTTTACCTATTTTTGCAAAATTCTTTTATTTACTATTTTATTAATTTTTTTTCAAAATAGTTTGGTCGTTTTAACTTTTAACTTGGGCTATTTTGTTATAATAATTTATATTAATTTGATTTTGAACTGTCATTGGCCAAACAAAACTGATTTATAGGCGTGAAACAGAATTTCTGTTTATGAACAATATTTCAGGATTAGAATGGTTATGAAAATCCTAGCTTTACTTTGGTTGTGGTATGCTTTTATGACTGGTTGAGGTATACCTTAAAGGCTTAGTTAATAATTACTATACAACATATTTTTATATTATATTTTCGAGTAAGCAAAATATAAATAAATACACAAGCAACATATAAATACGCTGGTGACCTATCTTTATTATAAGTCTCTTAATAAGATTATTTTTGTTATTGCAACTAGAATTATTAGAATTTACACTAAGACAAAATAATTCTTATATATGAGATTAATTTATTCATATTCTTATTTAATTAATTAATTTATTCATACATATTCTTATTATTTATAACTAATAGGTAGTTATCTAGATGCTCGGTGGATGCTAGGTAGTTAGCAATCTCGTAAGATTATTACTCTTCTAAGCATTGAGGTAAATGTATGGGTTAACTTTGCGTAAAGTATATGCTATTTCATTAATATTGACTCACTTGATTCACTATTATTATCATTTTTTGAGAAGGAAAAATTTCGAAAACAGAAGTTATGGTGTCTTTAGTGGATTTATATTTTAAGACATTATTTTGATAATTCCTTCTGTATACACAATTCTTTCCATATTCATCTGCATTCAATTTTAACATTGACGTATATTTCGGTAGTACATTACGTGTTTCTAACAACGCTAGCATGGTATTAAGGCGATGAACTTCCCATGATGACACATTTGTGCTTAGGAGCTTCAATTCGAATACTACGTTAATTTCGTTACTCTTATCTGTGTCTATGTGCATCAAATAGACCAACAGATCGTTCGGAAAGTTTTAGTTTTTTAACGTATTCGATATATCTTTCTTTTGCATATTTTCATGAATTATTTTGCGACATCGTTCGGCTAAGGAAATCGGATTATTTATGACCATTATTATTCTAAAAATTAATTGTATGTGCGACGCATTACAACATTTTTGTTCACGTACAATAATGTCAAAACCAGGGAATACTTTGGATCCAAAATTTTCATCTTTTTCAAGAAAGTTTAGTGCAGTTTTCTTTATGTCATTATAATCTCTCGCGGTAACTTCCAATGTGTTGAATTTTATTTCAGAGTTTATGCCATCAAAGTTCCAGCAATTTTTATACAAACTTTCAAGAAAATTTCCTCCATTTAATAGGTTATACCCTCGATCTATTAATAGTGTAAGGAATCTAAGTGGCCAAATTGTAATGATACCATTCTCATCTTGAGTTTACCATAGATTTTCTTCGATAAATTCGGCAATTAGGGGATATTTGGACATTGGAATTTTGTGTAAGAGAGTTCTGAATGTCATGGTAGCTGCTAGTCTAGTTCTTTCTTCTGTTGTTAGCATTACCCGTGTAATGAAGTTATAATATACTAAACTTGCTATTACTCTTAAGATTACTCTATCTTCCAGGGGACTTCTAGGTGATTTTAGGAGGAAATGTAACGTGACGAAATTTAGTTCTTCTACTACTTTTACTAATACATATTCACTCAATGATTTATTTATGTTATTCATACTATGACATTTTTTATGCGCAAGAAAACACTGTGGAGACATATAACGTAATGTTTCTGATTTTAATTCTGGTTTATTTAACTGCGGACAACTAGGAAATTTCTTAATGTTGTTTTCTTGTTATTCAATGAAATGATACATTTGTAGAATTCACGGCGACTCGTTATTGTCGAGGGTTCTAAAGAAAAAAGGGATCTTGTGTAGTTTTAGAGTTTAGAATTTTCTCTTAATTTTCTTGTTATTATTTTTATAGGCGTCTCTTTTTCTTTGGTGTGTTTTCATACGTTTCAGAAATAATTTTCTACATAGGGATTTGTATTCTTCAGATTCAGGGTCGAATAAAAATTGTTTATAAGATTGAATTTCTGATAAAGGATGATGAATGCCTTCATATTTGACACATCGAGGATTTTTCTCTAGATTATAGCAAATTTTCGGAGCTCTGCATTTATCGAGGAGTAATAGATCCGTTTGATTGGGTCCCTTAGATTAGAAATATTTGATATTGAGATTATTTTGTAGGCGTCTTATTAATAACATAAAGACGAAACACAGATAAAGCAAAAGATAAATGTGTTGTGTCATCATGCATATAATGGTTTAGCCTTTTCGAAAATTGTATTTTGTTTTAATCTTTCAAATTTTATCAGCTATGTTTGTTATTTACTAGGTACCAGCTATCACTGTAGTTACAATTATCTGCTGAAAACAATCACCATGCGTCGTAGGATACTCATCCCTGACTGTCTCGGCTCTTACTAACTAACTTTATTACTGTTTTTCCATCATCATAAGCTTTGGCATTCACAATAAATAACACTTCGACTATCAGGGTTGCAACGGTAGCTAGCAACTTAGTAAGAGGCAGACGTCCCATACTAAGAAATACTATTATCCATAACTCCTAAGAGTAGAGTCAGATCAATACAAGATAATTGATATTTCTTGTAAAGGACGTGGTCTTCTCTTATTAGGCTGCTAGCTATATTTTTCCAAAGAAAAAATTCAATTTTTTTTAGTTTAGTTTTCAGTTCATAGTCGCTGAAGTTACTCTGTAAACTGCAAAAATATTTATGATGTCTAACCAATAATACTAATTTCTTAAATTAAACTAGAAAAATATCTGAAAATTTTAAAATTAGTTTTGTTTTTTGTCTCCTGGAACCAACATTTTTTTCATCTCAGTTTAAAATTATTATTGTATCCTGGAACCAATAAAAGGATCAATATAGTTCATCATAAATGGTGTTTGTCAATATGGTGTTTTTATATAATTGTCCATTATTATTTAAAATGCAGTAATTTTGGTGGGGTTGACAGTCATCCCTGACTGTTTCAGCTCTTACTAACTAACTTTATTATTGTTTAGATGTAGCAAGTTACTATTGAGGCGAGTCACTCTTACTATACAACATACAGTTCGTTATCACGAACTGTTTGCTTGTATGTATCTATTGGTATCAAAATTTCGTTCTTTAAAGTTTCGGTTACTATTGAGACAAGTAGCTATTATTTTACTATAGAGTTCATTACCTTGAACTGTTTGATTGCTTCGAAATTCAAATATCTTTGAAAAGACTACAGTATGAAAATACATCATAAATGCAGTTTTTTGACAAAATTGATTCTACTTAAAAACCATTTTATTTTTAATTACAAAAGTGACTAGATGTAGCAATTTCCTTTTAAAATGAGCTATTTTACAGCTCTCTATGATTTTCCAGTGCCCTGCTAGCTGAGGAGAAAAAAAAGCGGAAAGAAAAAAAGATGCCGTTTGTGGAGCATATCGTGGTTAAAGTCAATTTTCTTGATTTTCAAGCCAATATATATTATTTGTTATTCAAGCCAAAGGACGGTTAGTTTTCCATACGGATGGTTTGTACAAGGCGGTTCTAATAGTGTACTTCTTTTTTTGATCTGAATCTTTTTTCAGGAGTTATGGGTTACTTTGGTTTTTCCTATAGGGCGTGATCGTCTCCTACTAGGTTGCTAGCTACCGCTGCAACCCGAATTGATGTATCTATTGGTATCAAAATTTCGTTCTTTAGAGTTTCAGTTACTATTGAGACAAGTAGCTATTATTACTGTAGAATTCATTACCATGAACTGTTTGATTGCTTCAAAATTCAAATATCTTTGAAAAGACTGCAGTATCAAAATACATCAAAAATGCAGTTTTTTGACAAAATTGATTCTATTTAAAAACTATTTTATTTTTAGTTACAAAAGTGACTAGATGTGGCAATTGCCTTTAAAATGAGCTATTATAAAGCTCTATATGATTTTCCAGTGCCCAGCTAGCCGAGGAGAAAAAAAGCGGAAAGAAAAAAATATGCCGTTTGTGGAGAATATCGTGGTTAAAGTCAGTTTTCTTGATTTTCAAGCCAATATATTTTCTTTTTTATTCAAGCCATAGGACGGTAAGTTTGCTATATAGAAGTTTTGGACAAGGCGGTTCTAATAGTTACTTCTTGTTTTGATCTGAATCTTTTTTCAGGAGTTATTGGTTACTTTAGTTTTTACTATGGGGCGTGATCGTCTCTTCCTAGGTTCCTAGCAACCGCTGCAACCCGGATCAATAAAATCATTTCATTGCTATATCGCTACTACAAATAAGTTGAGTATCTAATCTAGTATAGACAAGGGTTCATTCTTTATTATAAAAATCTTACCGCTGGTATGCGATTATGTTTGAAAGACTGCAGTGTGAAAAGACATCGAAAATGCAGTTTTTGGTGGAAAAATTTATTCTCTTTTAGAAATAATTTATTTTAGTTACTATAGGTTTTTAACCCAATTAATTTCCTTTAAAATGAGCTATTGAACAACCCTCTACGATGTTCCAGTGCCAAGCTATCTCTGGATACAAAAGAAAAAAAGAAAAAAAAAAATATCCCGTTTAGGCAGAATGTTGTAGTAGCTGCCACTTTTCTTGATTTTCAAGCCAATATATTTCCCTTGCTGTTTAAGCCAAGGGACAGAAAGTTTCCTATACAGGGTTTCGGACAAGGCGGTTCTAATGGTGTACTTTTTGTTTTGATCTGACTCCTCTGTTAGGAACTATGGGTTTTTATATTTTTAACATTGGACGTGATCGTCTCTTACTAGGTTGCTAGCTACCGCTGCAACCCGGATATACTACTTTTAATTAATATTTCAGTTACTATGAGCAAGCGTTTGTTCTTTATTATAATAATTTTCAGATCGATCCTTTATGTATATACTACTTTTAATTAATATTTCAGTTACTATGAGCAAGCGTTCGTTCTTTATTATAATCAGTCCTTTATGTAAACCTTACTAACCTATACTATAGTTCAGTGGTCTATAAATTTAGTATAGGCAAGAGGTCGTTCTTCATTATAATATATTCACTGTGTTGTCGAACATTTTCCATTGCATCTATAAACTGTTCCGCAGTTGCCAATCCATACCTTGGAAGCTTTTCGTTAAACTGACAACATTTCTTTTGGATATTACTATGAAGCTTTGCCAAGGAATTTCTAGCCGACTTTTCAACAGCATCCGCTCTTTCAAAGAGAATTTTAATCTGTAATTTTGAATACTTTTCGTGATCCCGATAAAACATGCGTAAAATGTTTCTCAATTTACAAAGATCAGCCTGCATTTTTGCCATCTTCTTGTATTTCTGAATGTAATTTTTCCCTTTCTCCTTATGCGTTCTTCGGTACAACCTCGCAGAGAATTTAATTTTGTCATTATAGATTTTGTCACCCCAGTAACGCTCCTTGATCTTCTCTTTGGCTGTCTCAATTTTTACTTCTCGATACACCTGGACGGTTGAATACCTTTGCTTTTGGTTTTTCTTATATTTGATGCGGTAATCTTCATCATTGTGATAACTCTCCTTGAACTTTTGTTTGGCTGTCTCAAGTTTTGCATGTCTATAATCTTCATCATTGTGATAACACATCTTGCTGTTTTGTTTTGCTCTCTCAATTATTACTTCTCGATACGCCTGGTCGGTTGAATACCTTTGTTTTGCTCTCTCAATTATTACTTCTCGATACGCCTGGTCGGTTGAATACCTTTGTTTTGCTCTCTCAATTTTTACTTCTCGATGCGCCTGGTCGGTTGAATACCTTTGCTTTTCTCTTTTCAAGATACTATCTCTGTTGTTTGTGTAGTACTCTTTTTTCAATTTGTGTGCAGCTTGCTTGATTGAAACCATTATGTATTTATGAATGTGAACATTTAAAGTTCTGACGCTTCTTATATAGTAATTATGACGTCACAGCGTAATGATTTTATTGACGTCATAGCGCAATGATATTATTTCATGACGTCTTCAGAAACAACAATATAATTTCGTGTTTTTCTATTCACGTCATAGCTCTAATATAAAACTATGACGACATTCAATATTTATCTAGTAGGGTTTCAGACAAGGTAATTCTAATGATGTACTTTTGTTTTGATTTTACTCTATTTTTAGGAGTTTTGTTATATTTCTTAGCATTGGACTGATCGTCTCTTACTAGATTGCTAGCTACTGCTGCAACCCAGATTCACATATATAGTTATTTATGAGAGGCAACCTGGCCGAGTGGTCCAAGGCACTGGTGTTAGCTACCAGTCTCTTCGGAGGCCTAGGTTCAAATCTTACCGCTGATATACGATTATGTTTGAAAGACTGCAGTGTGAAAAGACATCGAAAATGCAGTTTTTGGTGGAAAAATTTATTCTCTTTTAGAAATAATTTATTTTAGTTGCAAAAGGTTTTTAACCCAATTAATTTCCTTTAAAATGAGCTATTGAACAACCCTCTACGATGTTCCAGTGCCAAGCTATTCGTGGAAAAGAAAAAAAAAAGAAAAAAGAAAAAAATATCCCGTTTGGGGAGAATAACGTGGTTAAAGTCAATTTTCTTGATTTTCAAGCCAATATATTTCCCTTGCTGTTCAAGCCAAAGGGCAGAAAGTTTCCTATACAGGGGTTTCGGACAAGGCGGTTCTAATAGTGTACTTTTTGTTTTGATCTGACTCCTTTGTTAGGAACTATGGGTTTTTATATTTCTTAACATTGGACGTGATCGTCTCTTACTAGGTTGCTAGCTACCGCTGCAACCCGGATTTGATTTAATACTTAAGTTACTATGGGTTAAAGTTCGTTCCTTATTGTAAAAATCTTACCGCTGGTATACGATTATGTTTGAAAGACTGCAGTGTGAAAAGACATCAAAAATGCAGTTTTTGGTGGAAAAATTTATTCTCTTTTAGAAATAATTTATTTTAGTTACTATAGATTTTTAACCCAATTAATTTCCTTTAAAATGAGCTATTGAACAACCCTCTACGATGTTCCAGTGCCAAGCTATCTGTGGAAAAGAAAAAAAAAGAAAAGAGAAAAAAATATCCCGTTTGGGGAGAATAACGTGGTTAAAGTCAATTTTCTTGATTTTCAAGCCAATATATTTCCCTTGCTGTTCAAGCCAAGGGACAGAAAGTTTCCTATACAGGGGTTTCGGACAAGGCGGTTCTAATGGTGTACTTTTTGTTTTGATCTGACTCCTTTGTTAGGAACTATGGGTTTTTATATTTCTTAACATTGGACGTGATCGTCTCTTACTAGGTTGCTAGCTACCGCTGCAACCCGGATGTAAAACTAGCAAAACATGTTTTGGCCTTATTATAATTGGTATGGTGAAATAATAATATGCATATGGCTCTTAAATCATACTTATTTATGGTTCCATATGGTCTAGTGGCTAGGATAGTTAACTTTCACTTAACAGGCTCGGGTTCGATTCCCGGTGTGGGAAAATTTTTAACTCCATAATCTTCGAACATTTGAACCTTTTATAATTTATAATGATGTATAATATAAATACTGTAACTATAGTGAAGTTGCGTATGCAAGTTAGTATAGGGAAGAGTTCGATCTTTATTATAATCTTAATAAGAGATAAGGAAAATTCATCTTCTATCAAATGACTTCTTATAATACTTCAGTTACCATGGACAAAAGTTCGTTCTTTAATGTAACTATAATGAATTATATCGATCCTTTATGTATTGCTCTTTTGTCTAGCCTGCTCAATTGTTGCTTCTCTATAAAGTTTATCATTGTGATAACGCTCCTTGATCTTTTGTTTGGCTCTCTCAATTTTTACTTCTCGATACGCCTGGTCGGTTGAATACCTTTGCTTTTCTCTTTTCAAGATACTATCTCTGTTGTCTGTGTAGTACTGTTTTTTTAACTTGCGTGCAGCTTGCTTTGATCTAACCATTATGTAATTCACGAATGACACCATTTTCATCTTTGTAGTTCTTAAGTAGTAATTATACGTCACGGCGTAATGATTTTATTTCATGATGACGTCATGGCGCAATGATATTATTTCATGACGTCTTCAGAAACCACAACATAATTTCGTGTTTTTCTATTCACGTCATAGCTCTAATATAAAGCTATGACGACATTCATTATTTATCTAGTAGGGTTTCAGACAAGGTAGTTCTAATGATGTACTTTTGTTTTGATCTTACTCTATTTTTAGGAGTTTTGGGTTTTTATATTTCTTAGCATGGGACTGATCGTCTCTTACTAGGTTGCTAGCTACTGTTGCAACCCAAATTATAAGAGGCAGCCTGGCCGAGTGGTTCAAGGCACTGGTGTTAGCCACCAGTCTCTTCGGAGGCGGGGGTTCAAATCTTACCGCTGGTATACGATTATGTTTGAAAGACTGCAGTGTGAAAAGACATCAAAAATGCAGTTTTTGGTGGAAAAATTTATTCTCTTTTAGAAATAATTTATTTTAGTTACTATAGATTATTAACCCAATTAATTACCTTTAAAATGAGCTATTGAACAACCCTCTACGATGTTCCAGTGCCAAGCTATCTGTGGAAAAGAAAAAAAGAAAAGAGAAAAAAATATCCCGTTTAGGCAGAATGTTGTAGTAGCTGCCACTTTTCTTGATTTTCAAGCCAATATATTTCCCTTGCTGTTCAAGCCAAGGGACAGGAAGTATCCTATACAGGGGTTTCGGACAAGGCGGTTCTAATGGTGTACTTTTTGTTTTGATCTGACTCCTTTTTTAGGAACTATGGGTTTTTATATTTCTTAACATTGGACGTGATCGTCTCTTACTAGGTTGCTAGCTACCGCTGCAACCCGGATTACTATAAAACTAGCAAAACAGTTTTTAAGTCTGATGAAGATTTAACTGATGTGTCAAAAGTAAGGTTGCAAGTCGACGATTTTGTTTTGGCCTTATTATAATTTAATAGGCAGAATGCTGTAGTAGCTGCCACTTTTATTGATTTTCAAGCCAATATATTTCTCTTGCTGTTCAAGCCAAAGGACAGAAAGTTTCCTATACAGAGGTTTCAGACAAGGCGGTTCTAATGGTGTACTTTTTGTTTTGATCTGACTCTTTTTTCAGGAGTTAAGGGTTTTTATATTTCTTAACATTGGAAGTGATCGTCTCTTACTAGATTGCTAGCTACCGCTGCAACCTGGATTACTAACCTATAATATAGTTAAGCGGCCTATAAAATTTAGTATAGACAAGAGGTCGTTCTTTATTGTAAAATTCCTATACAGGGGTTTCGGACAAGGCGGTTCTAATGGTGTACTTTTTGTTTTGATCTGACTCCTTTGTTAGGAACTATGGGTTTTTATATTTCTTAACATTGGACGTGATCGTCTCTTACTAGGTTGCTAGCTACTGCTGCAACCCAGATAAGACTTTGAATCCGGCGATCTGAGTTCAATACTTAATACTTAAGTTACAATGGGTTCAGTTCGTTCCTTATTGTAATTATCTAGTAGGGTTTCAGACAAGGTAGTTCTAATGATGTACTTTTGTTTTGATCTGACTCTATTTTTAGGAGTTTTGGGTTTTTATATTTCTTAGCATTGGACTGATCGTCTCTTACTAGGTTGCTAGCTACTGCTGCAACCCAAATTCACATATATATTTATTTATGAGAGGCAGCCTGGCCGAGTGGTCCAAGGCACTGGTGTTAGCCACCGGTCTCTTCGGAGGCGTGGGTTCAAATCTTACCGCTGGTATACCATTATGTTTGAAAGACTGCAGTGTGAAAAGACATCAAAAATGCAGTTTTTGGTGGAAAAATTTATTCTCTTTTAGAAATAATTTATTTTAGTTACTATAGATTTTTAACCCAATTAATTTCCTTTAAAATGAGCTATTGAACAACCCTCTACAATGTTCCAGTGCCAAGCTATCTCTGGATACAAAAAAAGAAAAAAAGAAAAAAATATCCCGTTTGTGGAGAATAACGTGGTTAAAGTCAATTTTCTTGATTTTCAAGCCAATATATTTCCCTTGCTGTTCAAGCCAAGGGACAGAAAGTTTCCTATACAGGGGTTTCGGACAAGGCGGTTCTAATGGTGTACTTTTTGTTTTGATCTGACTCCTTTGTTAGGAACTATGGGTTTTTATATTTCTTAACATTGGACGTGATCGTCTCTTACTAGGTTGCTAGCTACCGCTGCAACCCGGATTTAAAATGAGCCATTGAACAACTTTCTACGATGTTCCAGTGCAAAGCTATCTCTGGATAACAAGAAAGAAAAAAATATCCCGTTTAGGCAGAATGTTGTAGTAGCAGCCACTTTTCTTGATTTTCAAGCCAATATATTTCCCTTGCTGTTCAAGTCAAATGACAGAAAGTTTCCTATACAGGGGTTTCGGACAAGGCGGTTCTAAGGGTGTACTTTTTGTTTTGATCTGACTCCTTTTTTAGGAACTATGGGTTTTTACATTTCTTAACATTGGACGTGATCGTCTCTTACTAGGTTGCTAGCTACCGCTGCAACCCGGATGTAAGTTTCCTACATAGGGTTTTCGGACAAAACATTATAATTATAATGGTCTACTTTGTGTTTCGATCTGACTCTATTTTTACGAATTATGGGCTATTTTATTTTTTGCCATGGGACGTGATCGATCCTTTATGTAAACTGGAAACAAAGAAAAGAGAAAAAAATACCCCGTTTAGGCAGAATGTTGTAGTAGCTGCCACTTTTCTTGATTTTTTAGTACTGATTTTTTAACTTGTGTGTAGCTTGCTTTGATCTAACCATTATGTATTCATGAATGAGACCATTTACAGTTTTGACGTTTCTTATATAGTAATTATGACGTCACTGCATTAAAAATACAGTTTTTATTGGAAAAATTTATTCTCTTTTAGAAATAATTTATTTTAGTTACTATAGATTTTTAACCCAATTAATTTCCTTTAAAATGAGCTATTGAACAACCCTCTACGATGTTCCAGTGCCAAGCTATCTCTGGATACAAAAAAGAAAAAAATATCTCGTTTGGGGAGAATAACGTGGTTAAAGTCAATTTTCTCGATTTTCAAGCCAATATATTTCCCTTGCTGTTCAAGCCAAGGGACAGAAAGTTTCCTATACAGGGGTTTCGGACAAGGCGGTTCTAATGGTGTACTTTTTGTTTTGATCTGACTCCTGCTTTAGGAGCTATGGGTTTTTATATTTCTTAACATTGGACGTGATCGTCTCTTACTAGGTTGCTAGCTACCGCTGCAACCCGGATATTACAAACAGGAAAAAGCCTACGGCTTTTTCTTCTTTCAAATAGTAAGAGACGAACCTCAAACGATCAAGTAGCTAACTAAGTCCAATGCATGCAATAACTTTTTATTCCAATGATCGTCTATTAATGTAACATATCAGTTACTATGGGAGAGAGATCGTTCTTTACTGTACTTGCTTTGATCTAACCATTATCTAATTATGAATGAGAACATTTACAGTTCTGACGCTTCTTATATAGTAATTATGACGTCACGGCGTAATGATTTTATTTCATGACGTCATGGCGCAATGGTATTATTTCATGACGTCTTCAGAAACAACAATATAATTTCGTGTATTTCTATTCACGTCATAGCTCTAATTTATCTAGTAGGGTTTCAGACAAGGTAGTTCTAATGATGTACTTTTGTTTTGATCTGACTGTATTTTTAGGAGTTTTGGGTTTTTATATTTCTTAGCATTGGACTGATCGTCTCTTGCTAGGTTGCTAGCTACTGCTGCAACCCAGATTCACATATATATTATTTATGAGAGGCAGCCTGGCCGAGTGGTCCAAGGCACTGGTGTTAGCCACCAGTCTCTTCGGAGGCGTGGGTTCAAATCTTACCGCTGGTATACGATTATGTTTGAAAGACTGCAGTGTGAAAAGACATCAAAAATGCAGTTTTTGGTTGAAAAATTTATTCTCTTTTAGAAATAATTTATTTTAGTTACTATAGATTTTTAACCCAATTAATTTCCTTTAAAATGAGCCATTGAACAACTCTCTACGATGTTCCAGTGCCAAGCTATCTCTGGAAACAAAAGAAAAAAGAAAAAAAGAAATAAAAATATCCCGTTTAGGCAGAATGTTGTAATAGCTGCCACTTTTCTTGATTTTCAAGCCAATATATTTCCCTTGCTGTTCAAGCCAAGGAACAGAAAGTTTCCTATACAGGGGTTTCGGACAAGGCGGTTCTAATGGTGTACTTTTTGTTTTGATCTGACTCCTCTGTTAGGAACTATGGGTTTTGAAAAGACTGCAGTATGAAAAACCATCAAAAATGCAGTTTTTAGTGGAAAAATTTATTCTCTTTTAGAAAGAATTTATTAAGTTACAACAGATTTTTAACCCTATTAATTTCCTTTAAAATGAGCCATCGAACAACTCTTTACTGTGATCCAGTCCCAAGCTATCTGTGGAACAGAAAAGGAAAGAAGAAAGAAAAAAAATATGCCGTTTAGGCAGAATTTTGTAGTAGCTGCCACTTTTCTTGATTTTCAAGCTAATATACTTCCCTTGCTGTTCAAGCCAAGGGACAGAAAGTTTCCTATACAGGGGTTTCAGACAAGGCGGTTCTAATGGTGCACTTTTTGTTTTGATCTGACTCTTTTTTTAGGATTTATGGGTTTTTATATTTCTTAACATTGGACGTGATCGTCTCTTACTAGGTTGTTAGCTACCGCTGCGACCCGAATGCAGCATGAAAAGACATCAAAAATTCAGTTTTTAGTGGAAAAATTTATTCTGTTTTAATTTAGGATTATGGTCTCTTACTAGGTTGCTAGCTACCGCTGCAACCCGGATAAATTAACACGTCGCTAATTAAGTCATATATGGTTATTAGTACACAATAGGTTTTAGATATTACGTCATGTCACTTATTACGTCATATATGGTTATTAGTAGATAATCGGTAAAATATTCGTTCTTTATTATAATATTTTTGCAGTTTACATAATAAGTTTAGCGATTCTGGACTGAAAACTAAAATAATTGCAATTATAAGACAATAATATGGAGATACGTACTTTACGGGTTACAAACCAAAAAAAGTTTGGTTCCAGGATACAATAATAACTTTGAACTGAGATGAAAAAAATTTTTCTTCCAGGAGACAAAAAGTAAAACTAATTATAAAATTTTCATGTATTTTTTGTTGTTTAAATTAAGAACTTACTATTACTGATTGGCCATCATAAATATTTTTGCAGTTTACATAATAATTTTAGCGATTAAGCCAAAAAAGAAAATTTTGGCTCCAGGAGTTTCGGTTACTATTGAGACAAGTAGCTATTATTACTATAGAGTTCATTACCATGAACTGTTTGATTGCTTCAAAATTCAAATATCTTTGAAAAGACTGCAGTATGAAAATACATCAAAAATGCAATTTTTTTGACAAAATTGATTCTACTTTAAAAAGTATTTTATTTTTAATTACAAAAGGCACTAGATGTTGCAATTGCCTTTAAAATGAGCTATTATACAGCTCTCTATGATTTTCCAGTGCCCAGCTAGCTGAGCAGGAAAAAAAAAGCGGAAAGAAAAAATATCCCGTTTGTGGAGAATAACGTGGTAAAAGTCAATTTTCTTGATTTTCAAGCCAATATATTTTCTTTGTTATTCAAGCCAAAGGGCGGTAAGTTTCCTTTATAGAGGATTCGGACAAGGCGGTTCTAATGGTGTACTTTTTGTTTTGAGCTGACTCTTTTTTTAGGAGTTGGGGGGTTTTATATTTCTTAACATTGGAGGTGACTCTTACTAGGTTGCTAGCTACCGCTGCAACCCGGATCATATTGTTAATTTTACCACTTTAATTTAGGACGTCACATTACAAGTTGATAGCACGATTAGCCATTAGCCGAAAGGCTGGTTGTTCAAAACTACCCGTTTTTTTATTTTAATTTATAATTCAGCTATCAGTAAAACCTTATCAATACTTTATGATTAACTATAATTAAGTTGAGTATGCCATTTAGTATAGGCAAGAGTTCGTTCTTTAAAATAAATTTTATAATAATAATTATTTTTTTTAATTACAAAAGATTTCTATAGACAACAATGGTATATAGACTCAGTTCCCTCAGATTGACTTGCCTCATTCAACTGGCTTCTTTTATAGTGACCTTTATGTTAACGAAACAAAAATGAAACTAAATTTGAAATTTTAAGGTATTTTTCTAGTTTGAATTAAGAGATTCAAATTATTACTCAGATACCATAAATATTTTTATAGTTTTGGTGATAACTTTAGTGATCCTAAACTGAGAACAAGAATAAAATAAAAATTTCTTGTCGTAAGAAGAACGTGTATAAATATTGCATTCACTTATTACGTCATATATAAGTTATACGAGAAAAGCAATCCCACAGTATATTTTCAACGTATTTTAAACAGTTACCTTTTCAATGTGATTATAATAACTTTATATTCGTTCTTTATTATAAACAAACCCTTGCATACATTTGACTTAGTTAGCTAAAACTGTTTGATTCAGCTGTTGGTTTAGTTGTACCTGCAGCTGTTGTTTTAGTTGTACCTGCAGCTGTTGGCTGAATTTTACCTGCAACTGATGACTTAGTTGTACCTACAGCTGTTCCTTTAGTTGTACCTGTAGATGTTGGCACAGTAATACCTGCAGCTGTTGGCTTCATTTTACCTGCAGCTGTTGGCTTAGTTGCACCTCAAACTGTTGGCTTAGTTGTACCTGGAGATGTTGACTTAGTTGTAACTGTAGCGGTAGAATTTGTTGAACCTATAATTGCTGGCTTAGTTGTAGCTACAGCTGTTGGCTAAGTTACACCTGAAGCTGTCGGCTTAGCTCATCTTATTGCTGCTGGCTTTGTTCCACCTACAACCGTTGGCTTAGTTTTTCCTGTAGCTGTTGGCTTAGTTGTATCTTCAGCGGTTGGTTTAGTTTTATCTTCAGCTAGTTGTTTAGTTGTAACGCTTTACTTAGTTGTACCAGCAGCTGTTGGCTCTACTTTATAGTCCTGTTACTATAGGCTATAGCTCGTTCCTTAATATAAACTTCTTATGATTCGTATCAAATATCCATAACCTAACAAAAAGTAAAACTAATTTTTAAATTTTCAGGTATTTTGTTAGTTTGAATGAAAAGATTAAAATTATTGCTCAGATATCATAAATATTTTTGCAGTTTACATAATAACTTTAGCGATTCTAAACTGAAAAATAAGATATATTAAAAAATGGAATTTTTTGGTCTGAAACTACATAGTCAATCCCACATCGGGTAGTTAGAACCTAACCAAAAATAAAACTAATTTTAACATTTTAAGGTATTTTTCTAGCTTGTATTGAAATATTCAAACTACTGCTCAGATACCATGGATATTTTTGCAGTTTACACAAGCTAATAAGAATATTAATTTATATAATTTATAAAGAAATAAATTAATATAGGTAAGAGGTCGTTCTTTATTATACAATTTCCTTTAAAATGAGCTATTGAACAACCCTCTACGATGTTCCAGTGCCAAGCTATGTCTGGAAACAAAGAAAAAAAAAAAAAAAAATATCCTGTTTAGGAAGAATGTTGTAGTAGCTGCCACTTTTCTTGATTTTCAAGCCAATATATTTCCCTTTCTGTTCAAGCCAAGGGACAGAAAGTTTCCTATACAGGGGTTTCGGACAAGGCGGTTCTAATGGTGTACTTTTTGTTTTTATATGACTCCTTTTTTAGGAACTATGGGTTTTTATATTTCTTAACATTGGACGTGATCGTCTCTTACTAGGTTGCTAGCTACCGCTGCAACCCGGATTGGAGGTGACGTCTCTTACTAGGTTGCTAGCTACCGCTGCAACCCGGATTTTCTTATGTTTGTTTCGGTAATCTTCATCATTATCATACCGTTCCCTGCTCTTTTGTCTAGCCTGCTCAATTCTTGCTTCTCTGTAATGTTCATCATTACCATACCGTTCTTTTGCTCTCTCAATTATTACTTCTCGATACGCCTGGTCGGTTGAATACCTTTTTTTTGCTCTCTCAATTATTACTTCTCGATACACCTGGTCGGTTGAATACCTTTGCTTTTTTCTTTTCAAGTTACTATCTCTGTTGTTTGTGTAGTACTCTTTCTTCAACTTGCGTATAGCCTGCTTTGATCTAACCATTATTCTAATCAAGAATGAGAGAATTTTCAGTTTTTTCTTTCCTTATATACTAATTATGACGTCACTCTATTCACGTCATAGCTCTAATATAAAACTATGATGATCTTATATAGTAATTATGACGTCACTGCATCAAAAATACAGTTTTTATTGGAAAAGTTTATTCTCTTTTAG
This sequence comes from Artemia sinica, assembly GCA_027921565.1. Classification (NCBI taxonomy): domain Eukaryota; kingdom Metazoa; phylum Arthropoda; class Branchiopoda; order Anostraca; family Artemiidae; genus Artemia; species Artemia sinica. The sequence continues at coordinate 41,301,721 of CM051266.1, read as the reverse complement.
AAATAATTTATTTTAATTACTATAGATTTTTAACCCAATTAATTTCCTTTAAAATGAGCTATTGAACAACCCTCTACGATGTTCCAGTGCCAAGCTATCTCTGGATACAAAAAAAAAAGAAAAAAATATCCCGTTTGGGGAGAATAACGTGGTTAAAGTCAATTTTCTTGATTTTCAAGCCAATATATTTCCATTGCTGTTCAAGCCAAGGGACAGAAAGTTTCCTATACAGGGGTTTCGGACAAGGCGGTTCTAATGGTGTACTTTTTGTTTTGATCTGACTCCTTTTTTAGGAGCTATGGGTTTTTATATTTCTTAACATTGGACGTGATCGTCTCTTACTAGGTTGCTAGCTACCGCTGCAACCCGGATTATTACAAACAGGAAAAAGCCTACGGCTTTTTCTTCTTTGGAATAGTAAGAGACGAACCTCAAAGAATCAGGCAGCTAACTAAGTTCAATATAAGCAATGGTTTGTTCTTCTAATGTTCATCTTTTAATTTGGCGTTTCTTACTAGGTTGCTAGCTACCACTGCAACCTAGATATTCTTATTTCTGCTACTATGGGCTAAGGCTTGTTCTTTACTGTATCTTTTAAGAAGAATAGTAGGCGTCTTTATTATCTTCTTTGCGTAAGCATTTATCTAGTATAGGCAAAAGGTCGTTGTGTTTTCATCTCTACTATTTCATTTTTCAAGATGTTGTCTCTGTTTTTTGTACTAACTCGCTTCTTATGACTCGTCATAATACTTTATTTAAACTCATAACACTTCTTATGATTCGTATCAAATATCCATAACCTAACAAAAAGTAAAACTAATTTTTAAATTTTCAGGTATTTTGTTAGTTTGAATGAAAAGATTAAAATTATTGCTCAGATATCATAAATATTTTTGCAGTTTACATAATAACTTTAGCGATTCTAAACTGAAAAATAAGATATATTAAAAAATGGAATTTTTTGGTCTGAAACTACATAGTCAATCCCACATCGGGTAGTTAGAACCTAACCAAAAATAAAACTAATTTTAACATTTTAAGGTATTTTTCTAGCTTGTATTGAAATATTCAAACTACTGCTCAGATACCATGGATATTTTTGCAGTTTACACAAGCTAATAAGAATATTAATTTATATAATTTATAAAGAATATAAATTAATGTAGGTAAGAGGTCGTTCTTTATTATATTTCTTTTAACATGGGCTAGGTGTCGTTCTTTATTGTAATTTTTCTCTCTTAGAAATAATTTATTTTAGTTACAAAAGATTTTTAACCCAATTAATTTCCTTTAAAATGAGCCATTGAACAACATTCTAAGATGTTCCAGTGCGAAACTATCTGTGGAAAAGAAGAAAGAAAAAAAAATATCCCGTTTAGTCAGAATCTTGTAGTAGCTGCCACTTTTCTTGATTTTCAAGCCAATATATTTCCCTTGCTGTTCAAGCCAAGGGACCGAAAGTTTCCTATACAGGGGTTTCGCACAAGGCGGTTCTAATGGTGTACTTTTTGTTTTGATCTGACTCCTTTTTTAGGAACTGAGTTTTTATATTTCTTAACATTGGACGTGATCGTCTCTTACTAGGTTACTAGCTACCGTTGCAACCCGGACTACCCCTGGAACCACCATATATCAGTTACTATGGGTGAAAGATCGTTCTTTACTGTAATTACTATCGCCTAGAGTTAGTTCTTTATATCGTAACAATTTGTTTTATAATAATAATTAATTTAGGTAATTACAAAAGGTTTCTATATAAAGCAGTTTCCTTTAAAATGAGCAACTACACAGCTCTTAATTATGACCACAAACTGTTTGATTTAATACTTAAGTTACTATGGGTTCAGTTCGTTCCTTATTGTAGCTAACTATTTCCAATGTATGCAATTGTTTGTTATTCCAATGATCGTCTTTTAATGTAAACTTGTTTGAGTCATAAACTAGGAAAGAGACTCCAGGTTACAGCTGCCGCTGCAACCCGGTTACCGCTGCAATCTGGATATATCAGTTACTATGGGTGAGAGATCGTTCTTTACTGTAAAAAATTCAAATATCTTTGAAAAGACTGCAGTATGAAAATACATCAAAAATGCAATTTTTTGACAAAATTGATTCTACTTTAAAAAGTATATTATTTTTAATTATCTTTGAAAAGACTGCAGTATGAAAATACATCAAAAATGCAATTTTTTGACAAAATTGATTCTACTTTAAAAAGTATATTATTTTTAATTACAAAAGTGACTATATGTTGCAATTTACTTTAAAATGAGCTATTATACAGCTCTCTATGATTTTCCAGTGCCAAGCTAGTTAAGGAGGAAAATCAAGCGGAAAGAAAAAAATATCCCGTTTAGGCAGAATGTTGTAGTAGCTGCCATTTTTCTTGATTTTCAAGCCAATATATTTTCTTTGTTATTCAAGCCAAGGGACAGAAAGTTAACTATAGGGAAGTTTCAGACAAGGTGGTTCTAATGGTGTAATTTTTGTTTTGATCTGACTCTTTTCTTAGGAGTTAGGGGTTTTTATATTTCTTAACATTGGATGTGATCGTCTCTTACTAGGTTGCTAGCTACCGCTGCAACCCGGATGATCTCTTTTAATTAGGTTCCTTGCTACTGCTGCAAACCGGAACTATTAAAAATATTTTATCTTTAATTACAGAAGGAACTAGATGTAGCAAGTTTTACTATCGACACGAGTCGCTCTTACTATTCAACATATAGTTCGTTATCACGAACTGTTTGCTTTGATGTATCTATCGGTACCAAAATTTCGTTCTTTAGAGTTTCGGTTACTATTGATACAATCAAAATTTTGTTCTTTAGAGTGTCGGTTACTATTGAGACAAGTAGCTATTATTACTATAGATTTCATTACCATGAACTGTTTGATTGCTTCAAAATTCAAATATCTTTGAAAAGACTGCAGTATGAAAATACATCAAAAATGCAATTTTTTGATAAAATTGATTCTACTTTAAAAAGTATATTATTTTTAATTACAAAAATGACTAGATGTTGCTATTTCCTTTAAAATGAGCAATTATACAGCTCTCTATGATTTTCCAGTGCCCAGCTAGTTGAGGAGGAAAATCAAGCGGAAAGAAAAAATATCCCGTTTAGTCAGAATGTTGTAGTAGCTGCCATTTTTCTTGATTTTCAAGCCAATATATTTTCTTTTCTATTCAAGCCAAGGGACAGAAAGTTAACTATAGGGAAGTTTTAGACAAGATGGTTCTAATGGTGTAATTTTTGTTTTGATCTGACTCTTTTCTTAGGAGTTAGGGGTTTTTATATTTCTTAACATTGGATGTGATCGTCTCTTACTAGGTTGCTAGCTACCGCTGCAACCCGGATAATTGATTACAAACAGGAAAAAGCCCACGGCCTTTTCTTCTTTGAAATAGTAAGAGACTAGCCTCAAACAATCAAGTAGCTAACTAAATCAAATGTATGTATTGGGTTTTTATTCCAATGACCGTCTTTTAGTGGAAAATTTTAATATATTGACCTTAAATATAATAACAGTACTAGCCTATACTATAGTTAAGAGGCCTATAAAATTCAGTATAATAAAGAGGTCGTTCTTTATTATAACTCAAAACTAAAATAAAAAAAATGAATATTTCTCATTGGAAATATAGGACAACAATACAGAGATACGTAATTTACGGGTTAAGCCCAAAAAATTTGAACTAAGATGATATAAAATTAATAGCGTATAAAATGGTGTAGTGAGTCAATTGAAGCAAAAGGAAAACCAAACTAATTTTTAAATTTTCAGGTTTTTTTCTGGTTTGAATTAAAAAATGGAAATTATTGTTCAGACACCGTAAATATTTTTGCACTTTGCAGCTAAATAAAATTAAATTTTTTTAAATTTTCAGGAATTATTCTAGTTTCAGTTGACAAATAAGATTTTTTTCTTCAAGGAATCGAGCAGCTAACTAAGTTTAATATATACAATGGCATGTTCTTCGAATGATCTCTTTTAATTAGGTTCCTAGCTACCGCTGCAAACCGGAACTATTAAAAAATATGTTATCTTTAATTACAGAAGGAACTAGATGCAGCAAGTTTTACTATTGAGACGAGTCGCTTTTACTATACAACATATAGTTCGTTATCACGAACTGCTTGCTTTGATGTATCTATTGGTACCAAAATTTCGTTCTTTAGAGTTTCGGTTACTATTGAGACAATCAAAATTTTGTTCTTTAGAGTGTCGGTTACTATTGAGACAAGTAGCTATTATTACTATAGATTTCATTACCATGAACTGTTTGATTGCTTCAAAATTCAAATATCTTTGAAAAGACTGCAGTATGAAAATACATCAAAAATGCATTTTTTTGACAAAATTGATTCTACTTTAAAAAGTATTTAATTTTTAATTACAAAAGTGACTAGATGTTGCAATTTCCTTTAAAATGAGCTATTATACAGCTCTCTATGATTTTCCAGTGCCCAGCTAGTTGAGGAGAAAAATCAAGCGGAAAGAAAAAAATATCCCGTTTAGGCAGAATGTTGTAGTAGCTGCCATTTTTCTTGATTTTCAAGCCAATATATTTTCTTTGTTATTCAAGCAAAGGGACAGAAAGTTAACTATAGGGAAGTTTCAGACAAGGTGGTTCTAATGGTGTAATTTTTGTTTTGATCTGACTCTTTTCTTAGGAGTTAGGGGTTTTTATATTTCTTAACATTGGATGTGGTCGTCTCTTACTAGGTTGCTAGCTACCGCTGCAACCCGGACTACGATGTTCCAGTGCAAAGCTATCTCTTGATAACAAGAAAGAAAAAAATATCCTGTTTAGGCAGAATGTTGTAGTAGCTGCCACTTTTCTTGATTTTCAAGCCAATATATTTCCCTTGCTGTTCAAGCCAAATGACAGAAAGTTAAAAACATAAAAAATTAAGTTTTAAACCAAAATTAAGTACAAATGGCACTAGATCTAGAGATTTCCTTTAAAATGAGCCACTGAACAACTCTCTACGATGTTCCAGTGCCAAGCTATCTCTGGAAACAAAAGAAAAAAAGAAAAAAAATCCCGTTTGTGGAGAATAACGTGGTTGAAGTCAATTTTCTTGATTTTCAAGCCAATATATTTTCTTTGTTATTCAAGCCAAAGGGCGGTAAGTTTCCTTTATAGGAGTGTTGGATAAGGTGGTTCTAATGGTGTACTTTTTGTTTTGATCTGACTTCTTTTTTAGGAGCTAAGGGTTTTTATATTTCTTAACATTGGACGTGATCGTCTCTTACTAGGTTGCTAGCTACCGCTGCAACCCGGATTAAGTGGCGTATAAAATTTAGTATAGGCAAGAGGTCGTTCTTTATTATAGGACCGGCAACTGTGGAACAGTTTACAGATGTAATGGGAAATCTTATACATCACTGTGAATATATGGAGGCATAATTGTCCTTTACTTAGTTTCAGCTTAAATTCGATGATCGAGCCTTTATGTAATACTAACTACGTCCAACGACTATGACGTCATTGATCAATATTATATATAAAAAATTAAGTTTTTCGTCAAAAATGATTAATTAAAAAAAATTAAGTACAAATAGCACTAGATCTAGAGATTTCCTTTAAAATGAGCCATTGAACAACTCTCTCCGATGTTCCGGTGCCAAGCTATCTCTGGAAACAAAAGAAAGAAAGAAAAAAATATCCCGTTTGTGGAGAATAACGTGGTTGAAGTCAATTTTCTTCATTTTCAAGCCAAAATATTTTCTTTGTTATTCAAGCCAAAAGGCGGTAAGTTTCCTTCATAGGGGTTTCGGACAAGGCGGTTCTAATAGTGTACTTTTTGTTTTGATCTGACTCTTTTTGAAAGAGTTATGGGTTTTATATTTCTTAACATTGGACGTGATCGTCTCTTACTAGGTTGCTAGCTACCGCTGCAACCCGGATTACAAACAGGAAAAAGCCTACGGGTTTTTCTTCTTTGAAATAGTAAGAGACGAACCTCAAACGATCAAGTAGCTAACTAAGTCCAATGCATGCATTAACTTTTAATTCCAATGATCGTCTCTTAATGTAACACATCAGTTACTATGGGAGAGAGATCGTTCTTTATTGTAAATATATTTATTTATGAGAGCCAGCCTGGCCGAGTGGTCCAAGGCACTGGTGTTAGCCACCAGTCTCTTCGGAGGCGTGGGTTCAAATCTTACCGCTGGTATACGATTATGTTTGAAAGACTGCAGTGTGAAAAGACATCGAAAATGCAGTTTTTGGTGGAAAAATTTATTCTCTTTTAGAAATAATTTATTTTAGTTACTATAGATTTTTAACCCAATTAATTTCCTTTAAAATGAGCTATTGAACAACCCTCTACGATGTTCCAGTGCCAAGCTATCTCTGGATACAAAAAAAAAGAAAAGAGAAAGAGGTCGTTCTTTATTATAAAATTTTAAATTAGTTTAATTTTTTGTTGAAATTACAAACAGGAAAAAGCCTACGGCTTTTTCTTAGTTTGAGTAGTAAGAGACGAATTTCAGAGAATAAAGTATGTAAGTAAGTCAATTATTGCAGCATACTCTAGAAAAGTTTACTGATGATAATACTGCCACTAAAGCTAGAGCTACTACTTTTAATTAATATTTCAGTTACAATGAGCAAGCGTTCGGTCTTTATTATAATCTGCTTAAAATCTTCAATGAAGTCTTTTGGTACCGCTGAATTGAGAGGCTGGACAGAAAAATGTTCAACCAATGTAGATTTTGCGCTTTCTGTCAGTTTCTGAAGGATTGCAGCTTCCGGTATTTCAGGTAAATTATCAACACCAACCGCTTTTTCAGCAAGACGTGCTTCAAGTATTTTATTTAAATCTTCTAGGGTGTATGCATGTATTGTTTTATAGAGACTGTTGTTCTCTCTTAACCACAACAGTGCTTCATGGACTTTTCTCAGATCTATTAGTGCAGTCCAAACATTCTTGTTGTAAGTAGGCTGACCATTGACAATGACTACAAAACTATCAATGTTAAGAAGTTTTTCAGGCTGAATATCTGCATTTGCTTGCACATCAACAGGTAGATATACTATTCTCCCCTTAAGAGCGTCAACAAGTTCTGTTCTAGGTCTCTTCAATGCAGTTACTTGCCCTAATCTGACGATCGTAAGACAAGGCATAACAAATCGAATCATTGCCATTTCAAAATTATTTAAACACTTTATACATCCCGGTGTACAGTCTATATGAAGGTTATTTAATACTGATCGGACATTCTCCTGACTTTTCAACATTTTCCCAGCACAGTAATCACAGACAAAGAATGAATCTATGACATCCTCTTTCCAACCTGTACATTGAATTAGTTGTTCTCTGTCATCTTTGGGTATGTCCTGTTGTAGGTGTTCTAAAATCGTGGCCATCATTACATCAAAACCTTTCCTATTTGAAAGGGATCTTAGACTCTTCAATTGGTATTTTGTCTTTATCTGCTCACAACTGTCACAATGTATTGTGGGGTATACATCCCTGATGTTAGCTACCTTATCAAGGCTCTCACCAAATAATTTTATTATTGTATTTTCATCCACAGAAACTCTAATATTGCTATCACCGTAAATGAAGTCTTGACTATTATTACGACAGAGTCTACTTGACACTTCTTCTATGTAATGACTTAGTTCCTTGTACGAACCCTCGACTTTTAGTAGATTAATATGTTGTATAATCTTACATTTTGATACTGCCTTATATACGCTATTAATGAAACAGTTCAACACAGGAAAATGTGGAGCTAGTGCCCTTAGAGAACGCAAATAGCTCTGACATCCCTCATTTGGGCTACAGTATAACGAATGCCCATGCTTTCTTGTGTCCCTGTAATTGATTTCACAATAATCCAAGCCGCCAAGGTAGAAATTAACCACTTTGTCAGTTGAAAATTTTAATGCTATATTATTTTCAAGGATATCAAAAAGAATTTGACATAATTCAATATCCATCGGATAGAGCTTGCAGATATCAGGGTGACATTGCCAAGTAACCTGCTGCCCAATTTTTGGTTTTGAATGTTTACTCGGATTGTTATAGGTGACTTCAGCCATCATAATTTCCTTGTCAGATCTAGTTCTAGAGCATTTTTCAATAGTTGTCTCGTACTTTTCAGGACAGTTTGTTCTACTGCACAGAGAATTTTTTGCCAAATATTCGGTAGAACTAAACGAACTGTTTAAAACACAGTTGGAAATGCTTTTTTCTTGAGTCGGTGTTCCAGGAATTTGTTCTAAATCATTAGTCTTACAAACACATTTACTAATAACCCTAACAGGCTCGTTTTCGCCATAATTGAAAAACATTGCTTTTCCTTCGCTGTTGATAGGTATGCTTGTATATATATTTTTATTGCTGCTACATAAACTGCAATTGCTCCTTCCAAAATTAATATACGAATTTTCTAAGAAGTACGCCTCCGTATATTCACTGTGTTGTCGAACATTTTCCATTGCATCTATAAACTGTTCCACAGTTGCCAATCCATACCTTGGAAGCTTTTCGTTAAACTGACAACATTTCTTTTGGATATTACTATGAAGCTTTGCCAAAGAATTTCTAGCCGACTTTTCAACAGCATCCGCTCTTTCAAAGAGAATTTTAATCTGTAATTTTGAATACTTTTCGTGATTCCGATAAAACATGCGTAAAATGTTTCTCAATTTACAAAGATCAGCCTGCATTTTTGCCATCTTCTTGTATTTCTGAATGTAATTTTTCCCTCTGTCCTTATGCGTTCTTCGGTACAACCTCGCAGAGAATTTAATTTTTTCATTATAGATTTTGTCACCCCAGTAACGCTCCTTGATCTTTTGTTTGGCTGTCTCAATTTTTGCTTCTCGATACACCTGGACGGTTGAATACCTTTGCTTTTGGTTTTTCTTATATTTGATGCGGTAATCTTCATCATTGTGATAACTCTCCTTGATCTTTTGTTTGGCTGTCTCAATTTTTGCATGTCTATAATCTTCATCATTGTGATAACACATCTTGCTGTTTTGTTTTGCTCTCTCAATTATTACTTCTCGATACGCCTGGTCGGTTGAATACCTTTGCTTTTTTCTTTTCAAGTTACTATCTCTGTTGTTTGTGTAGTACTGTTTTTTCAACTTGCGTATAGCTTGCTTGATTGAAACCATTATGTAATTATGAATGAGAACATTTTCATCTTTGTAGTTCTTAAGTAGTAATTATGACGTCACAGCGTAATGATTTTGTTGACGTCATAGAGCAATGATATTATTTCATGACGTCTTCAGAAACAACAATAAATTTTCGTGTTTTTCTATTCACGTCATAGCTCTAATATAAAACTATGATGACATTCAATATTTATCTAGTAGGGTTTCAGACAAGGTAATTCTAATGATGTACTTTTGTTTTGATCTGACTCTATTTTTAGGAGTTTTGTTATATTTCATAGCATTGGACTGATCGTTTCTTACTAGATTGCTAGCTACTGCCGCAACCCAGATTCACATATATATTTATTTATGAGAGGCAGCCTGGCCGAGTGGTCCAAGGCACTGGTGTTAGCCACCAGTCTCTTCGGAGGCCTAGGTTCAAATCTTACCGCTGGTATACGATTATGTTTGAAAGACTGCAGTGTGAAAAGACATCGAAAATGCAGTTTTTGGTGGAAAAATTTATTCTCTTTTAGAAATAATTTATTTTAGTTACAAAAGGTTTTTAACCCAATTAATTTACTTTAAAATGAGCTATTGAACAACCCTCTACGATGTTCCAGTGCCAAGCTATCTCTGGATACAAAAGAAAAAAGAAAAAAATATCTCGTTTGGGGAGAATAACGTGGTTAAAGTCAATTTTCTTGATTTTCAAGCCAATATATTTCCCTTGCTGTTCAAGCCAAGGGACAGAAAGTTTCCTATACAGGGGTTTCGGACAAGGCGGTTCTAATGGTGTACTTTTTGTTTTGATCTGACTCCTTTTTTAGGAACTATGGGTTTTTATATTTCTTAACATTGGACGTGATCGTCTCTTACTAGGTTGCTAGCTACCGCTGCAACCCGGATGGTGTAGCGGATAGGATAGCTGGCTTTCATCTAGAAGGCCCGGGTTCGATTCCCGGTGTTGGAAAATTTTTAACTCTATAATCTTCGAACATTAGAAGCTCTAAACCTTTTATAATTTATAATGAACCACATCGATCCTTTATGTAAAACTTGGAATTCGTTTTATGCTATATCATTACAAACAGGAAAAAGCCTACGGCTTTTTCTTCTTTGAAATAGTAAGAGACGAGCCACAAGTAACTACCACTGGAACCACCATATATCAGTTACTATGCATGAGCGATTGTTCTTTACTGTGAACTACACCTGGAACCACCATATATCAGTTAGTATGGGAGAGAGATCGTTCTTTACTGTAAATCATAATACTTGCCCTAATCTGACGATCGTAAGACAAGGCATTACAAATCGAATCATTGCCATTTCAAAATTATTTAAACACTTTATACATTCCGGTGTACAGTCTATATGAAGGTTATTTAATACTGATCGGACATTCTCCTGACTTTTCAATATTATATACTGTAATCTTAACTATAGTAAAGTTGCGTATGCAAGTTAGTATAGGGAAGAGTTTGATCTTTATTATACTGGAAACAAAGAAAAGAGAAAAAAATATCCCGTTAAGGCGGAATGTTGTAGTAGCTGCCACTTTTCTTGATTTTTTAGTACTGATTTTTTAACTTGCGTGTAGCTTGCTTTGATCTAACCATTATGTATTCATGAATGAGACCATTTACAGTTTTGACGTTTCTTATATAGTAATTATGACGTCACTGCATCAAAAATACAGTTTTTATTGGAAAAATTTATTCTCTTTTAGAAATAATTTATTTTAGTTACAAAAGGTTTTTAACCCAATTAATTTCCTTTAAAATGAGCTATTGAACAACCCTCTACGATGTTCCAGTGCCAAGCTATCTGTGGAAAAGAAAAAAAAAGAAAAAAGAAAAAAATATCCCGTTTGGGGAGAATAACGTGGTAAAAGTCTATTTTCTTGATTTTCAAGCCAATATATTTTCTTTGTTATTCAAGCCAAAGGGCGGTAAGTTTCCTTTATGGAGGATTTGGACAAGGCGGTTCTAATGGTGTACTTTTTGTTTTGATCTGACTCTTTTTTTAGGAGCTACGGGTTTTTATATTTCTTAACATTGGAGGTGATCGTCTCTTACTAGGTTGCTAGCTACCGCTGCAACCCGGATGCTAGCTACCGCTGCAACCCGGATTACTATCTCTGTTGTTTGTGTAGTACTCTTTTTTCAACTTGCGTATAGCCTGCTTTGATCTAACCATTATTCTAATCAAGAATGAGAGAATTTTCAGTTTTGACTTTCCTTATATACTAATTATGACGTCACTCTATTCACGTCAAACACCAGTCTCTTCAGAGGCGTGGGTTCAATTCTTACCGCTGGTATACGATTATGTTTGAAAGACTGCAGTGTGAAAAGACATCAAAATGCAGTTTTTGGTGGAAAAATTTATTCTCTTTTAGAAATATTTTATTTTAGTTACTATAGATTTTTAACCCAATTAATTTCCTTTAAAATGAGCTATTGAACAACCCTCTACGATGTTCCAGTGCCAAGCTATCTCTGGATACAAAAAAAGAAAAAAAAAGAAAAAAAAAAGAAAAAAATATCCCGTTTAGGCAGAATGTTGTAGTAGCTGCCACTTTTCTTGATTTTCAAGCCAATATATTTCCCTTGCTGTTCAAGCCAAGGGACAGAAATTTTACTATGCAGGGGTTTCGGACAAGGCGGTTCTAATGGTGTACTTTTTGTTTTGATCTGACTCTTTTTTTAAGAACTATGGGTTTTTATATTTCTTAACATTGGACGTGATCGTCTCTTACTAGGTTGCTAGCTACCGCTGCAACCCGGATTCTTTTAAATAGTAAGAGACGAAACTCGAACAATCAAGTAGCTAACTAAGTCCAATGTATGGAATGGTTTGTTATTTCAGTGATCGTCTTTTAATGTAAAAATATAAATACTGTAATCTTAACTATAGTGAAGTTGCGTATGCAAGTTAGTATAGGGAAGAGTTTGATCTTTATTATATGTCCTTTACTTATTTTCAGCTTAAATTCGATGATCGAGCCTTTATGTAATTACCGCTGGTATACGATTATGTTTGAAAGACTGCAGTGTGAAAAGACATCAAAAATGCAGTTTTTGGTGGAAAAATTTATTCTCTTTTAGAAATAATTTATTTTAGTTACTATAGATTTTTAACCCAATTAATTTCCTTTAAAATGAGCTATTGAACAACCCTCTACGATGTTCCAGTGCCAAGCTATCTGTGGAAAAGAAAAAAAAAAGAAAAGAGAAAAAAATATCCCGTTTGGGGAGAATAACGTGGTTAAAGTCAATTTTCTTGATTTTCAAGCCAATATATTTCCCTCGCTGTTCAAGCCAAGGGACAGAAAGTTTTCTATACAGGGGTTTCGGACAAGGCGGTTCTAATGGTGTACTTTTTGTTTTGATCTGACTCCTTTGTTAGGAACTATGGGTTTTTATATTTCTTAACATTGGACGTGATCGTCTCTTACTAGGTTGCTAGCTACCGCTGCAACCCGGATTAGTGAAAAGCTTCCAAGGTATGGACCGGCAACTGTGGAACAGTTTACAGATGTAATGGGAAATCTTATACATCACTGTGAATATATGGAGGCATAATTGTCCTTTACTTAGTTTCAGCTTAAATTCGATGATCGAGCCTTTATGTAATGACCTGACTCTTTTTTTAGGAGTTAGGAGTTTTTATATTTTTTAACATTGGACGTGATCGTCTCTTACTAGGTTGCTAGCTACCGCTGCTACCCAGATAATCACTGTGAATATATGGAGGCATAATTGTCCTTTACTTAGTTTCAGCTTAAATTCGATGATCGAGCCTTTATGTAATATATTTCTTAACATTGGACGTGATCGTCTCTTACTAGGTTGCTAGCTACCGCTGCAACCCGGATTCGATGATCGAGCCTGTATGTAATGATAGGTGACTCAAGCCATCATGATTTCCTCGTCATATCTAGTTTCAGAGCATTTTTCAATAGTTGGCTCGTACTTTCCAGGACAGTTTGTTCTACTACACAGAGCATTTTTTGCCAAATATTCAGTAGAACTAAAAGAACTGTCTAAAACACAGTTAGAAATACTTTTTTCTTGAGGCGGTGTTCCAGGAATTTGTTCTAAATCATTAGTCTTACAAACACATATACTAATAACCCTAACAGGCTCGTTTTTGCCATAATTGAAAAACATTGCTTTTCCTTCGCTGTTGATAGGTATGCTTGTATATATATTTTTATTGCTGCTACATAAACTGCAATTGCTCCTTCCAAAATTAATATACGATTTTTCTAAGAAGTACGCCTCCGTATATTCACTGTGTTGTCGAACATTTTCCATTGCATCTATAAACTGTTCCGCAGTTGCCAATCCATACCTTGGAAGCTTTTCATTAAACTGACAACATTTCTTTTGGATATTACTATGAAGCTTTGCCAAAGCATTTCTAGCCGACTTTTCAACAGCATCCGCTCTTTCAAAGAGAATTTTAATCTGTAATTTTGAAAACTTTTCGTGATCCTGGTTAAACATGCGTAAAATGTTTCCGAATTTACGAAGATCAGCCTGCATTTTTGCCATCTTCTTGTATTTCTGAATGTAATTTTTCCCTTTGTCCTTATGCGTTCTTCGTTACAACCTCGCAGAGAATTTAATTTTTTCATTATAGCTTTTGTCACCCCAGTAACGCTCCTTGATGTTTTGTTTGGCTGTCTCAATTTTTACTTCTCGATACACCTGGACGGTTGAATACCTTTGCTTTTCTTTTTTCTTATATTTGATTCGGTAATCTTTATCATTGTGATAACGCTCCTTGATCTTTTGTTTGGCTGTCTCAATATTCGCATGTCTATAATCTTCATCATTGTGATAACACATCTTGCTGTTTTGTTTGATTACTTCTCGATACGCCTCGTCGGTTGAATACCTTAGCTTTTTTCTTTTCGAGATACTATCTCTGTTTTTTTTTTTTGTAGTACTGTTTTTTTAACTTGCGTGTAGCTTGCTTTGATCTAACCATTATGTATTCATGAATGAGACCATTTACAGTTTTGACGTTTCTTATATAGTAAAAAGAAGAAAGAAAGAAAAAAATATTCCGTTTGTGGAGAATAACGTGGTTGAAGTCAATTTTCTTGATTTTCAAGCCAATATATTTTCTTTGTTATTCAAGCCAAAGGGCGGTAAATTTCCTTTATAGAGGTTTCGGATAAGGCAGTTCTAACGGTGTACTTTTTTTTGATCTGACTCTTTTTTTTAGGAGTTATGGGTTTTTATATTTCTTAACCTTGGACGTGATCGTCTCTTACTAGGTTGCTAGCTACCGCTGCAACCCGGATTGCTAGCTACCCGCTGCAACCCGGATAAACATCTGTGGAAAAGAAAAAAAAGAAAAAAAGATGCTTTTTATGCAGAATGCTGTAGTAGCTGCCACTTTTCTTCATTTTCAAGCCAATACTTTTCCCTTGCTGTCGAAGCCAAGGGGCAGAAAGTTTCCTATACAGGTAATTCGGACAAGGCGGCTCTAATGGTTTACTTTTTGTTCTGATCTGACTCTTTTTTTAGGAGTTAGGGGTTTTTATATTTCTTAACATTGGACGTGATCGTCTCTTACTAGGTTGCTAGCTACCGCTGCAACTCGGATCGTCTCTTACTAGGTTACTAGCTAGCGCTGCAACCCGCACTACACCTGGAACCACCATATATCAGTTAGTATGGGAGAGAGATCGTTCTTTACTCTAACAATTTGAATAATGACTGACTTTAGGTCATTGACCCCATTAACCACGTGTTCTCCCTAATGACTCTATGACCATATTTGGTGTACTCGTGGGAGTTATAGGGTCATTTCTACTAACGTTCTTACAAGGTTTACTTCAATAGCCTCGGTGACTTAGAGTGCTTCCTCAAACACGGAGCCAAAATTTATTACGAAATACTTCCTGTTGATAAATACAAGTTCTTTCCAAGAAGATGCTTCTCTTGTCACGCTGGCAGCCATCTCGTGGCCAATTGTAATAACATTACGATTCGTGGTCACTGTGCAGCAACTGAACTCACGTCTAGTAAATCCAATCCATGAGAAAGTGCTATGTTTTTTGCAGTATCTAAGAAAAACTGCCACAAATGCAACAGTGCAAACTGTCACTAAGCAAAAGCCTACCTCTGATAGGTCATGACCGAGAAACTCCCTACATCTCATATTCTGATATCTTGGAATATCAATGGAAACCTTACAATCTGATTCACTTTAGTCCTTGATTTTCTTCGTGGGTGCGTAATAATATGCCTGCAAGAACATTTACTATGGAGCGGGACATAAGCTTGTTGAATCTTTCACCTTATCATAATGAATATCTTATGTCTGTGATGCAAACAAAAGATTTTGGTTATTTTTCATGCGGTTTAGTAATCTGCGTTCAGTCAAACCTAAGCTCAGACTTTTTAAATTTGGAGGGTTACTATCTCCCTGTTAAAGCAAACAACATGGCTATATTTAATATGTATCTTCCCGCTATACTGATATTTTTGTAACCTTATATGATTTGTTCCCGGTCTGATCTGTTCTCGGTCTGATCTGATCCGTTCTCAGTCTGATCTGATCTGTTCTCGGTCTGATCTGATTTGTTTTCGGTATGATTTGTTTTGTTCTTGGTCTTATCTGATCTGTTCTCGGTCTGATTAGATCTGTTCTCGGTATGATTCGTTCTGTTCTCGGTCTTATCTGATCTGTTCTCGGTCTGATATGATCTGTTTTCGGTCCGATCTGATCTATTCTCAGTCTGATCTGATCTTCTATCGGTCTTATCTTATCTGTTATCGGTATAATATGATCTGTTTTTGGTCTAATTTAATTTGTCCTTGGTCTTATCCGATCTTTTCTCGATCTGATCTGATCTGTTCTCGGTCTGATCTGATCTGTTCTTTGTCTGATGGAGATTTTTTAAAACTTGTATCTTGCTTATAGTACCATGTAGGTTTATGCCGTAATTTTATCTTTTCAAAAGTAAATTAATAAGTATGGGCTGTAGTTCGTTCTTCACTAACTTCACTAGAAAATTTATCATTTACAATGGGCAAGAGATCGTTCTTTAGTATAATATATTGATTCTTTTTATTACTTCACTTACAATAGGCTACAGTTCGTTCCTTAATGTAAAATTTATCGTCTTTTAATATAATTCAGCTTAAATTCGATGATCGAGCCTTTATTTAATTACTGATTAAGCATTGTATTCTAACACCCCCTTTATATAACCGTTTATTAAACCATAGGCATCTTATCATTCTTTACTATATGATTACAAACAGGAAAAAGCCTACGGCTTTTTCTTCTTTGGAATAGTAAGAGACGACCTGGCTACAAACTATGATTATGGCATCAATGATCAATCTTTAACATGAAATAGGCGGTAAGTTTAGAGCTGTCTTTGTTAACAGAGATGATTTGTTAACAGAGATGATTTATGATGATTTCTTAAGGAATATAATTAAAATTTCTTAATGTAATAAAAATAATTTGTTTAAATTCCAAAAGGTTTTTAACCCCATTAATTTTCTTTAAACTGAACCATTGAACAACTCTCTACGATGTTCCAGTCCCAAGCTATCTGTTAAATTACTAACCTATACTATAATTAAGTGGTGTATAAAATTTAGTATAGGCAAAAGGTCGTTCTTTATTATATTATGCAATAGTTTGTTATTCCAATGATCGTCTCTTAATGTAATCTTCTTTTAAAGAAGGAAAAGCCAATCGTTTAATATTGATCCCTTACTACAGGTGGATTTGAACCCGCAAACCTCGAATCATGAGGCACACTTTCATCCATTGTGCTGTAGTAAGGTATTCATTGATTTGATTTTTCCACAAATCTGTGTATATACGGATAAATAGATTTTGATAAACGTATTCTAACGGCTATACTAACTTGACTATTCATTATAATGATTCCTTACTGTAATCACTCTATTCACGTCATAGCTCTAATATAAAACTATGATGATCTTATATAGTAATTATGACGTCACTGCATCAAAAATACAGTTTTTATTGGAAAAATTTATTCTCTTTTAGAAATAATTTATTTTAGTTACAAAAGGTTTTTAACCCAATTAATTTCCTTTAAAATGAGCTATTGAACAACCCTCTACGATGTTCCAGTGCCAAGCTATCTCTGGAAAAGAAAGAAAAAAAAAAGAAAAAAATATCCCTTTTGACGAGAATAACGTGGTAAAAGTCTATTTTCTTGATTTTCAAGCCAATATATTTTCCTTGCTGTTCAAGCCAAGGGACAGAAAGTTTCCTATACAGGGGTTTTGGACAAGGCGGTTCTAATGGTGTACTTTTTGTTTTGATCTGAGTCCTCTGTTAGGAACTACGGGTTTTTATATTTCTTAACATTGGACGTGATCGTCTCTTACTAGGTTGCTAGCTACCGCTGCAACCCGGATTGCAAGTCGACGATTTTGTTTTGGCCGTATTATAATAATTGGTATGGTGAAATAATAATATGCATATGGTTGTTAAATCATACTTCTTTATGGTCCCATATGGTCTAGTGGCTAGGATAGTTAACTTTCACTCAACAGGCCCGGGTTCGATTCCCGGTGTGGAAAATTTTTAACTCTATAATCTTCGAACAATTTGAACCTTTTATAATTTATAATGATGTATAATATAAATACTGTAATCCTAACTATAGTGAAGTTCCCTATGCAAGTTAGTATAGGGAAGAGTTCGATCTTTATTATAATAATGAAGATAATATGAATGAACCACAGTGTTCAGTTTCTTTGGACTTGAGTTCGTTTTTTAACTATAAATACAAACAGGAAAAAGCCTACGGCTTTTTCTTCTTTTAAATAGTAAGAGACGAAACTCAAACAATCAAGTAGCTAACTAAGTCCAATGTATGGAATGGTTTGTTATTTCAGTGATCGTCTTTTAATGTAACAAATCCAGCTGGTGTCTTTTTCTTTTAATTTGTAGTTCAGCTATCAATAAAACCCTATCATTACTATATCATTAACTATAATTAAGTTGAGTATCTAATCTATTATAGGCAAGAGTTCGTTCTTTATTATAATAATTACAAAAGGTTTCTATATACAGCAGTTTCCTTTAAAATGAGCCATTACACAGCTCTTTACTATGACAACGAACCGTTTGATTTAATACTTAAGTTACTATGGGTTAAAGTTCGTTCCTTATTGTAAATATTTCAGTGATTGTCTTTTAATGTAAAAATATAAATACTGTAATCTTAACTATAGTGAAGTTGCGTATGCAAGTTAGTATAGGGAAGAGTTCGATCTTTATTATATTTCAACAACACCATAGTCAGCAAAGAAATTTAAAGACATGAAATAAGTTTCTTTTCCTTCTTTTGCATTGAAATTGTGATTACGAATCCTGGAGTTTGCTCTAGCCCAATGCCGCCGGCGTATTCCGTCTACTGAAGAACCAGGATAAAATTTGCCAAAGCGTTCCTTATATTTCTTCCACGATGCATCAAAGGTTGCAGTTGTAAAACAGATAAGTTCTAGAAGTATTATACTCTCGAAACAAAGTTTCTTCATAACCTAAAAAATATACGGTCTGAAGGGGCGTTGCTTTAAATTGAAAAACTGTCTCTAGGTGGATTATGAAAAATCCAAAGTTGCTATGAAAACTGAGTCAGAAACAGGTAACTAGTATGTGTAAATAAATGAATAAACAAGATTCATTTGGTTTCACTAGGATTAAAATATAAATAGTTACCACATTTTTAAGAAATACCTTCAAGTTTATTATCTGTATCACATAGATTGTGGTCTTTTGTTCACTTTTACCCCTTTAAATTAAGATAGGCGCTGGATTTAGGATTCTTAGTCCGAGAGTTCAAGTCCTAGTGTATTCAGTTATTTTGTTTTTGGACGAGGGTCAGTGGTGTGATTCTATAAGCTCAGCCAGAGTCGACCCAGCTCTAAATGGGTACCTGGAGAAATCTGAGGGAGATAAAACAGGAAGGGTGTGCAAAAGCACAGGATGGTTGGCCCCCAACCCCCCGTTGCACTTCCTGGCTGAAGGGTCGAGAAACAGAGTAGCACCGCCGGTTGGACCTTAATGGTCCTAGTGCCGTAAGCTTTACCTTTTTTCTTTACTTATTAACACTAATGGGCTGCAGTGTTTAAAATGCAGTAGCAAGAACATGCTTTTTCATGACCTTAACTTTGACTAACTTAACATACATGCGGATAGCACCCCCAAAAGCCTAGAGCTCAACCCACCAATTAATAGCAAAAATATAAAATTATTCTCGTAGATTAATAAATAATGAAACTAAAACTGGCAAACAATTTAGAGGACTGATGTATTTACTCGGCCTGAAAATTATCCACTTTTATTAAAACGGAAATTTTCCAGGGCTTCCTCGTCACCTGTGGTAAAAGGTTGCTTTTGACATTTCTTAGGATTAATTAAAAAAAACTTTTTCCAAAAAATAAGTTTTTCAAAGAAAAGTAAAAAACTCCATTAAACCAAAAATGAGCAAAAATAAAATCAAATAATCTACCAAGCGTGAAACTACCACAAATCAGCATCGATAAATAAATTAAAGCCAAAATGAACAGAAATTACAATAAATAACCGAGTCAAACTCAAAACGAGCAGAAACTAGCATGAGTAGGGCTCAAAACCCCTGTGCCTTCTCGAGACAAGAACATAGTTTGCACTCATCATTTATTCATCTCTTAAAAACCAAAGAGTATCACATCATTCTCTTATTTTCTGTTACTGATAAGGAGGTTTTTCAATATAAAGGAAAAAGTAAATCTGATTTAAAGTCTAACTTAATGTCGAACTCAGATTGTAGCCAGCATGTCCATTATCGAAAACTCCTAATGGGGAGATAATCTAGGCTCCTGATGGTTCACAATGAAAGCGGAACTTGCCAAGTATACAAAACATTAGCTTTAATTCTTGCATGTTCCACGGCTTGTGGAATTTAATGAACACATGCTCTGAAGAACGAAGCTTTATGTTGAAACTTTAACTTTGAACCCCCCACCTTCCCACCCCCCCAAAAAATTACGAATCGTGAAAACGTAACAAAAATGAATAAAATCAATTTTTTTTTTGTTTTTTGAAGTTTTTATTGTAAACATCCCCACGAAAAATTATTTTATATCCCCCACCCCCGAAAAAATTCAACAAGATTGGTAAAAGTCACCATAAATGGTTCATTTTTGGTCACTTAAGAAGGGCACTAGGAACTTTTAGTTTCCTTTTAAATGAGCACTATTACGACATTTTAGGACCACTGGGTTGATACGATACCCCCCCTGGGGAAAAAAAACAACAAAAAAACAAATAAACACGCATCCGTGATCTTTCTTCTGGCAAAAATACAAAATTACATAATTTGCAGATAGGAGCTTGAAACATCTACAGTTGAATTCTCTGATACGCTTAATCTAATGAATCTAATTCTCTGATACGCTGATTTCATTAAGATTCTATGACTTTTAAGGAGGGTTTCCCTGTCTTTTCGAAAAAAGGCAAATTTTCTCAAGCTCGTGAATTTTGATGGGTAGGACTAAACTTGATAAAACTTGTATATTTAAAATCAACTTTCTTTTGATGTATCTATATATTTATTTAAATCTAATTTTTTTGATGTATCTATTGGTACCAAAATTATATTTTTTAGAGTTTCGATTACTATTGAGCCGGACCATTCCTTACTTACCAACTGTTTGATATCCCAGTATACCGATTTCCCGAAAAAATATGGAGCTGTTTTCGAGAAATAGAATATACAATAATTGCTTATATATATATATATATATATATATATATATATATATATATATATATATATATATATATATATATATTATATATATATATATATATATATATATATATATATATTATATATATATATATAATATTCTTACCAAAGGGAGATCAGAGGCTAAATCCGTGATCACCTGAATATTAATTACAATTCATCTTAATTCTTATAACAAACAAGAAAAAAAAAGCAATGCATAATAATTTAGTCGATTTGAAAATAGTATGGAAGTGAAAACCATTGACTACAAGAGGTCAATAACATATTTTCAAAGGGACCAAGGTGGAACATAAAATTCATAATTGCTAAAAAAGAAACTAACACACACAATTTAGCTCATTATATGGTATCTACAGATTAGCAAACCTAACCATGAGTGGTAAAAATTAAAAAGTATAAACCGCTGACGACTTCACAACATAATTTTTACAAATTCAGGAGTGTATAATAATTTTCGTCACCACAACTAGCCTATCGGCAGCACTATGAAACAAAAAGGTACCCATTCATACCCAAGGAGGAACACCACAAATTCTGAACAATCTATCATCCAAGACCATATGTATAAGTGTCATATGGAGCTGTTCCACACTCCTAGTCTTCAAAGACTTTTTCTGAATATTATATCAGAATATTCATAATATATTTATATTCTGAATAACATAACACTCCTTTGGATTGCTGAAAACTCACAGGACGCACCTATGAGCACTAAATGAAAAATTACTGCCATTCCTATTTAAAAAATATATTATTGTTCATAAGTAGCCAATTACAAAGTGGGAACTGCGCAATAGCTTTCAATACCGCACATATCAACACCGCGACGAACTAGAATGTACCCATCCATACCCCAGGAGGTACCCCATGTGTTCTGGACAATCCAATAGTCAATGCCATCTATAGTACTCCCGTATCCTGCAATGACAACTGCATGATTAGGTGTCGTCGTGCACTCATTGTCGTCAAAAACTCCTTCTGAATAATATATGAAGTTGTCAGTTACATGTAAGGCTGCTGCAACTGGGCCTTCAGAAACAAGTGCATTCCGAATAACACTAGCATCTGTATCTATCCAATTAAACCCAGTTACAATATTTTCTTTAAGGCAAGTTGTTTCACAAGGATCAGCTGTTGTCTTGGACTTTGAAGTATATGGATAATTTTTGTTAAGACAAAGTCCACCGTTTTTGGCAGCCCAAATCCAACCATTGACATAAAAGCCCCCATCACAACCAAAGTTAATCGTGTCACAGCTTACTAACTGCTGTCGACTATACAACAGAAGTAGAACAGAATTCTTGCTGCACTGAAAAAATTCCAAGACTGTATTGGCTACAAATGCCCAACATGACCCACAACTGCCTTGATCAAGAACTGGAGACAGGCAATCATCATCTCTATAATCCAGCATATTTGGCAAATTACGTATGGAGCTGTTGGCTATATATATGTTTGTATTAAGTCTTGTCGACTCATCTAATATGGTGGCACTTAAATAGGCCTTTTCAACAACACTAAAGTCAGAAAAAAAATTTAAAGACATGAAATAAGTTGCTTTTCCATTTTTTGCATTGAAATTGTGATTACGAATCCGAGACTTTGCCCTTGCCCATTGTCGCCTGCGCATTCTGTCTACTGAAGAGAAGGAATAAAATTTGCCAAAGCATTTCTTGTATTTCTCCCACGGTGCATCTAGGCTTGCAATAGCAAAACAGATCAATTCTAGAAGCATTATACCCTCAAAACAAAGATTCTTCATAACCTGGAAAAGACAAGTTCTGAAGGACTGAAGCTTTAAAGAAGGAGAATTGTCTCGAGCTGGTTTAGAAAAAATCCTAAGTTTCTACGAAAACTGAATCAGAATAGGTAAATAGTAAATGCATATAAAGAATAAGCAAATTTTAGGGTTAAAATATAAATAATTACCCTATTTAAAAAAATCTTCACATTTATTTTTTGATTCACATAGATTCTGGTCTTTTATCCACTTTTGCCCCTTTAAGTTAAAACAGGTTTTTTTCATTGCCACTATCATTAGTTAATCTTATTATTAGTACTAATGACTTACTGAATTTAAAATTGCAAAAGCAACAATATGTTTTTAGCATGATCTCAACTTTTATAAGCTTAACATACATTCACTTCACTTGTTAATCTTGTATGTTATTTGTGTACATGGCCACATTTTGACTTGAAATACACGTTATCTTATCTTATCTTCCGAAGCACCCGCAAAAGCCTCGACCTCTACCCAACAGCTAATAGAAAATTAAACGGAATTTCTCGTGCTCTAACAAGTGCTGAAACTGCAAGTAAAATAGCTTTGGAGGAGTAAGTCTGAAATATTTAATCGGCTTGAAAACCATCCACTGTTTTTAGGACGGGCATTTTCCAGAACTTTCTCGTCACATGTGGTGAAAGGTTGCTTTTGATCTTTTTTAAGGTAATTTACTGGTATTTTAATCTTCAAGTTCTCATTCTCCTTTTTCCATTTTTACCTTTTCTTTTTTTTTTCTTTATTTTACGCGCACTTTTCATATGCTCTTCAAACGTTTTATTTGCGCAATTCAAGTCTTGAGAATAAAAAAGACAGAAACAAACAAATTGGGCCAACAGGTACAACTTTATTATTTAGAGGGGCTAGGCTACATTCCAAGTTTAAAAAAAATGTTATATAGCACATTTTAAGCCACCGCACTCGCCTTGCACTTGAAACAAGGTGCAGAAACACGATCATTTGGTTTTTGAATATAAAAAAGAAGAAGTAAATCTGGTTTAATGTCAAACTTCTCAAATTCTTGCCAACATATCTTAAAAGAGAAAAAAGAACATAATGTCCATGAATGAAAGCTCCTAATGGGAAGACAAACAAGGTACCTGATGGAAGCAGAGCTTGCCAAGTACACGAATCGCTAGCCTTAATCCATGCATGTACCTCAGCCCACGGAATTTAACGAACACATGTTCTGAAAGCTGAAGCCTTATATTGAGACTTTGTTTGGTCCTACAAGCGGCATTTTTTGCTATTTACTTATTATAAATTATAAGTCATAAACAAAGTATAAAGATACAGCAGTAAGTTTACTGCAAATTATTTCTGTCTCTTCATTCTCGGTGCGAAGAAACAGCTCCGAACAAACAAATTTAGTCTGCCATCAGCGGTCCGATTACCCTGGAACACGTGTTTTGGCAGAAACTTTCTCAAAATGCCTTTGAAACCAACTTGAGACTTCAAAACCTATTTTTAATTCCTAAAAACATCTAATAATTACATTGCACTACTAATTACCGATTTTCACATATGTATTGGAATAAATTAATTTAAAATTAGTTTCTTCAAAATTTAGTGTTCCAACGTTGATGCCAAGTTTCGCGATGAAGAGAAATCTGACTTGTCTATCCGTGAAAAGATCTAATGTCGCTTATGTTTCTACGTTCTCTGGAGCACTCGCACCTCGGTCCGGGTTTTTATAATGGGTGATATAGGGAAAGATCATACTACCTATAATTTATATACTGTTTTCATAAACAACTAATTATTTTTTTAATTACTTAATTATCATTTATTTGCTAATGCAATGTTGAACTTCTAGAGGAATTACAAACAGTGAAAATGAAACTTAATTGCTGGAACTAATGAATTAGAAGGTACTGTTCTAATATATGGGCAACACGTGAGAAGTGAAGTTTGATTGTTGCTAATGAAATAAAACAAAATAGGATTAAAATATAATAGTATAGAAACAAATTTCGGCTATACATTTGCGCGATAGGCGAGATGGGGGTAAAGCATAGCATATATTAAATACGTAGCCTAACCTAACCTAGGTACCTTTTTCCCCCTAAACCCCGAAAAAATCAAGTTTAAATATAGTTCCCGGAGTGAGAACCACCGTGTTTATACAGCGTCAGATAGGAAATTACCGGGTAATGTGATCTGATCTTTGTTTTTCTCGGTCGCATTCTCGCGTTTTGCCCAGATATTAGAATAGTACCAATTAGAATTTACATTATATTTCAAAAAATTCGGAAAAATCAGTTATTCAATTTTCAATGAAAAGTAATTTCACATGCAGTTATACCAAATTTTGGCAGTAAGGGGTGACGATTTTTAAAACAAAGAAACGTGCCTGATCATTCACTTAAAAAAACCCTAAAAATGCATGCCACCAATCTGTCTAGGTCTTCTTTGAACGTGCAATCATCTTTGAAAATCTTGATATTGGACTTAAAATTTACAGACTGCCGAATCATTGAATTTTTAAAGACGTGAAACATCGTCAAATCTAATTAATTATTGTTGCTTGTTTGTTTTTACGTGACAAAGCTTAACTGGACAACATTAAAGAGACCTAGTAGGGGTCCAGAGGGGATCTATTTTTTTTTAATTTTGATGCCCTTGGTACTTTAAGAATTCTTGTCTTACAAAAGGGTCACTAGGAAGCAAAGCCGTATCTAGGGAGGTTGGGGGGGGGGGGTGTTTGAACCCACTCCCCCATATTTTTGTATGACTCGTAAAAACGTAACAAAATGAATATAAACAGATTTTTATGCGCTTTTTGTTGTTTTTTTACCCCCCCCCCCCCCCGAAAAAATCTTTATGGGATAACACCCCCCTCCCGCCGGAAAAAAATGCCGGATATGGCCCTGCTAAGAAGCGTCAAAGGTGTATTTCTTTAAAGTACTGCTTTGTAATCCCACTGAAATCAGTGACAAGGCTACAAAACAATTTGAACAAGTGGAGGGGGAGGGGGATAGACTCAATGCAAAATCCTTAAAAAGTGGAACTTCCTAGCTACCAAAGTAAGGAGGCTTCATTTTCATAAGGATTTGAGGCCAATATTTTCACAGAGTTTCCTGAAAATAACAAAATTATTCTTTAAAAGGTGTTATTAAGAAAACAAATCAACGAGGCAACATACAATGAGAATAAACCAATATGCCACCTAATAAAGCAATAGCATTATGAAAAATCAAAGACATATTTTAAAAGCAACCTCAGGTCACACAAATAGCAGTAATAGAAAATGTCAACGTACTTACCGACTTTACTCTTGCTACTATTAAAGAACCTATCTTTAGAATACAATCAAAAACATATGCAGTAGCAAGTAGGAACTAAGCTCAAGCAAAGTACATACAACAAATGTCATGAAAAAAAAAAGTTTACTTGAACGAATTTAATAGCAACAGATGGTACACAATTCTCAAATACATAGATAATCCTCATTTTAATTTTAATAGATACTGAGGATGGAACGACTTGTATAAGTAATTGAGTAATTATTGAAAACCGAAGGATTTAACCGAAAAAAATTGTGCTCATCTTAATATTAATATATATTGAAAAATGGAGGATTTAAGAAGAATTAATTGAAAACAATAAATAACAATAACTTTTTAACGAACTCGTTTTGAAAATGCAAGAAAAAGTAGAATAATTCTTTTCCCCCGAGAATCTATGTAGTCAATTGATCTAAGTCATAAATACAAAAATATAAAAAACGTCGGTGAGCTGACAAAACGAGTTAAAAAGATTAAGATATTTAAAGTAAAATTAGTTTTACACCCCTCGTTTTCACTTGTGTTCATAGATTCTAGAGAAAAAAAGGATTTTCTACGTTTAATCCATTTTGAAAACAAATTTGATTTATTTATATATATATATATATTTATTATTTTCGACTTTTTGACTAAAGACTCTAAGGACTATACTAACATAATCATGCAACGATTCATAGACCCTGTTAAAAAACAAAAGCTAGGTACTCCAATCATTAGAAGTGTATAGCCCTTCACCCCTACGTTGATTTTAGTCTAACAGCTGATGCCTAAGACCGTGCCCAGACAGGTTTAAAAACCTGTTCTCACTTGCATGTCCCATCACACTTTGTAGCTGACATGAAACAGTATTTTTCTACAATCAAATGGATCAGAGAAAGACAGTAATAGGTACACTTTGACTTACCGTAAAAACTACAATGGCCAGACCCTTGCCACTTTCTAGCAGTAAAGTGAAATTTGCGGACTAGGAAAAAAAGATATCCAAAAACAGGTACACCCACACTTACTGTAAAAACCACAGTGACCAGACCCTTGCCGCTTTCTAGCAGTAAGCTGGAATTGGTGGACTAGGAAAAAACCAAATTAGATAGGACAAAACCTAATTTTTTAGTCAACAAAAATCATGATATGGTTGTATGCTATGGATTATAGTCCCCCCCCCCCAAAAAAAAAGGCGGTAGTCACAGTGGTAGAATGAAAGGCAGCTGTTTGCTAGGGTCAAAGGACCAGGAAAAGAACAAGGTAGTTTTGTAAATAAAACTATAAAAAAAGAGGATAAGTTACATTTTATTGTCACACATAAAGGATGTAGTTGTTTGCTGAAGGTGTAAATAAAAGAAGGTAGTGACAAAGTTAGAGTAAAAGCCAATGGGCTACGTTACCAAAAATTGAAAAAAAAGACGGGGTAGTTGTGTATCATATGTTTTCTAAACATAAATAGAAAAACTGGATGTAATCAGTGACGTCAATTCAGAAAGATCTAGAGGGAAAGGGGAATGTATTTTACAAAATCTAGGATGTTTTTTGACGTTTTTTTCAGTTTTTTTTTTCAGTATTTTAAACGCAAATGGAGTCAGAAATTAAGAAAATTTACGAATTTTATTGTCAAATGGTTTGTCAAACCACCTAAGAAGGTTGCTTGACTCAAACCACCTTTTCAAACTCAGAATATCTATCTGATTTTTTTTTTTTTACCGACATTCTTTCTTATAGTCCAGCTTCACTATCAGATGTCTTCTTGCAGCAGGATCATGCATTTTCTCCTCACACAACATTTGAGATTCGATATTACGAAGGAATCTGTTAATCCGTAAGTCCCCCTGACTCACTACTATCAATTCGTTGGCTGGGAGGATGATTGTCGTATTAGGTATCTCCGGCCAAAAGTTAGTTATGAATGCCATCTAGTGTAAAACTTTGCGTAGAATCTGAATCTACTTTTCGTTTTGCTCTACTGGCTACCGTTCCTGAGTAAACCTTTTGTTCATTCGGACATTATCGCTGATAATCCGCTAGCGAAATTGTCATATTGGAAAATTGTCGTATCTGGCTGTTTTGCCATCGCGCACTTCAGAGAAGAAGAAGAAAATGGCGCGTCCAAGAAAAAACTTGGCGAGGGATTTTCAAGCAATTCTTGATGAATTTGGCAGGTTAAGTGTCGATTTCTTCTATTAAAATGTGTAAATTTTTTGTGAAACTGTTGCTGAACCTGGGAAAAAGCATATTACATGCTGTGAATTTTTTAGAGAAGGTGTCAAAAGGTCAGTAGAGGGTAAGTTACTAGGATTTACGGGAAAAATTCTATTCAACTTGTCGTTCCTAAATTTAACTAAATTTAACTTGTCGTTCCACACACCAAAAAATAACGGATATGATTTGTGGGAAGAATTTGATGTTGCACGGAGGAATGGAAGTACAGTATCTGACAAAAAATGAGCTATTTTGAAAATCATAAAAGGTCAAAAGCAGAAACCAAAGTAGAAAGAGATATGGATAGATTGCTGACCAAGCCAGTCTTCTGTTTTGATCTGGAAAATGTATTTGCATTGCCAAGAGGGAATGCATCTTGTTTGTTTTACAAAAGAAAGATCAATACTTATAACTTGACTGCTCTGCTGCATTACAAGGACAGTGCTGAACCAGATCCAAGTAAACAGACGAGAAAGGAGGCCTATTCTGCTCTGTGGTCTGAGTTGATTGGAGGGTGGACCGGAAATGACATTGCAAGTGCAGTGGCGGCTATATTGTCAAAAGTATTTTCAGGGCATCCAAATATCAAAGAGCTTATAACGTGGTCTGACTCCTTTGTCCCACAAAGCAGGAACAGTATCATGAGCTACCAAATAAAGGATACTTTAAAAAAGCTCCCTCATGTTCAGTCCATTACAATGAAGTTTTGCGAGCCAGGACACTCATAGATCCAAGATGTGGACGCTGTCCATAGTGCCATCGAACATTACTTTGCTAAGTTGGAAATTCATTCATCTCTGACCCTCACTCGACTTATTATTAAAGCTAGGAAAAAGGAACCGTACATTGTGATCCAAATGAAAAGTTCTGACTTCTTAGATTACCAGAGCTGCTCCAAATAATACAAAGTATATTCGAAAGTTCCCTTCACAAAAGTCAAGGAACTGAGATTTGTTTCAACTGAGCATAAAAGAGTGTATTACAAGGAGAATTTTGGCTTTGCCTCACATGAACTGGTGAAGATTGCACCCGAGGCTGCATTAGTCGAAAAAGAAAGATGAGTCTCCAAAGTTACTGTGATTGAGGAGTTACTTGAGCCAGGCCCACCCCCCAGGCTCTCTTCCTTGCCTGAGGAAAAGATCAAGGACGTATAAAGCATTCTAAAGTTCATGCCACTGGAGGATCAAGCATACTACAAAGCATTTTTCGATAAAAAAAAAAAAAAAAGTAGGTCCAGTTTCGTTGGAACGATGTTTCTTTGTACCCGAAGTAGTGCTGAGTTTTTCTTATTCTTTTATGTTCGAAATTGATTAAAATTTAAAGATTGCAAAACTGAGTTCCTAAGAGATAAGACATTTACGCTGCTAGTTTTCAGAGCACAATTGTTGTGTTGGTTTTCCGCAAAAAGAAATTTCCGCGAGCGTTTTGTCGAATCTGTTTTTCAACAAGCAATATCTCAATATCCAGTTGCTCCAGGTGAACGAAATTTCACCCAGGTTGTAGCCCTTGAGTGCGACTAAAATCAAGATAAAAAAAAATCCTGGTTTGGTCATTAAATAAAAAGATATCGCGTTTCAAACTTCAATCGCGTTTTTCTTGAATCTCATCTCGAGTCAGATACGACAATCATCCTCCAAGCCGATGACAATGTCTGTTTATGGAAAATATTTTTTTTTCCAATAAAACCAATGTTATGACAAATATTTCCTTTTGTACTTAATATTGAAAATAAACATTAAAATTATAGTAACATTTTGAACTGATGAGCTTTCAGCAATTACTATCTTTACACACCAAATATTCAGTTTAATTTATTAGCTCTTTTTAAAGTTGTTAAAGACAAATATAGTTTCCCTACAAACAAGTGTTTGGATATTGCCTCTATTCCTAACTGTAAATAAAAACCAAAAGCCCAATGCGTCATTGGTGCTTAACTGGAAACGGATTATATTACAAATATTTTCTTTTCCAGTTCTTACAGCATTGAAAATAAAAATACAATTACAGTGAAACAAATTCTTGAACTGATGGATCTTTCAACAATTAATATCATTATACATCAAATATTCAATTTGATGTTGTTTATACTTTCCAAGATTGTTTAAGACGCATATAGTTTTCAGTAAAGCGCCAATGACGCGGTAGGTTTTAGACTTTTACAGTGAGAGAAGGAGGTCACACCCAAACTCTTGTTTGTAGTGTTTTTTGTTCGTTTCAAGCTTGATTTGCCTATTTAATTTAAGTTCCACTCGGTTTAAGGTTTATTTATTGATTTACATAAATATCTATTGTATGTTTTATTTACATTGATTGTTTATTTAATTTCGGCTCGTTTTAAGTTTAATTTATACTTCAATAGGAAAATATTGTTTTTTGTTTTAAGCTAGATATTCATATTCAATCTAAGCATTACTCGCTTTAAGATCTATTTATTCATTTATATTATTACTTGTTGTATGTTTTTGCTATAATTGTTTATTTAATTTCTGTTCGTTTTGGGTTTCATTTATTCTTTAATAGTAATTTGTGGTCGTTTTGAGTTTGAATTTTAAAAGGTATTTGTATCTGCTGAGCTTAAGTTTAGGATGGCCTTTACTTTTTTTTGAAAAACATATTTTTTGGAGAGTTTTTTTAATTGATTTTTTTTCGTTTTTTGATTGCAAAAATTTCAAGTTTTTAAAAATTCCTTATTTCAAATCAAACTTAAAAAAAAAAATCAAATATTCATCAAAGTATCAAAACTGATATCAAAGTAACAATATCAACGTGAAAAAATGGGTTTGTGTCAACCTCGGAGTTGTTATTATCTAATGTTTGAACTATTTTTAACAAAATTGCTATCTCAAAATTTTTATCGTATGGGTTTGGGGAAAAAGGGTGTGGGAGGACTAGATTAAGCTTCTGTCTCTTTAAAAGGGAACTAGAACTTTTTATTTTCAATCAAATGAGCCCTCTTTGAAGTGTATACGAGTATCCCTTCTATAAGAACCATATATATTCCCTGAGTATAACTTACAACGCCTATCCCTGGGCCCTGGGGGGTTGTGTTGACCCTAGAGTTTTAATATCTGATGGTCGAACTATTTTTAACAAAATTGTCACCTAAAATTTTATCGGATGGGCTTATCCATCCGATGCACCCAAAGGCGTGGAGGGCGAGAGAGGCTAATTGCCCTCTGATCTTTTTTCACTCTTAGAAAATGAACTACAACTTTTAATTTCCATTCAAATGAACCCTCTCTGAAGTTTACACGAGCATACCTTCCATAAGAACCATACAACCCCCAGAGCAATACTTACAACTCCTGCCGCGGCCCTGGGGGGGCGGTGTCGAAACAGGAGTTTTTTTTATCTGATTTTTGAACTATTTTTAACAAAATGACCATACGTAAAGGAGTTTTTGTTATATGATCTTTGAACTATTTTTAACAAAATGGCTACCTCAAACATTTTAAAGATGTATTTGTGAGAAAAGGACTTGGGGGGGGGCAGCTGCCCTCTGATCACTTTTGACTCTTAAAAAGGGAACTAGAACTCTCGATTTTGAATCGAATGAGCCCCCTTTGAAGTTTATACGACGACCCCTTCTATATGATGTGCCTCTGGGAAAAAATAAATGGAGTGTGGGGGGAGGCTAGCTGCCTTGCAATCCCTTTTGACTCTTAATAAGTGAATAACAACTTTCAATTTCCAATCAAATGAGTCCTCTAGGAATTTCATACGAACATCCCTTCCATACCAACCATATATGCCCCCAGGGCACAACTTACAACGCCTACCCTCGGGCCCTGGGGGGCTGTGTCGGTACCGGAGTTTATTGTTATCAAAACTTTGAACTATTTTTAACAAAATGTCTACTATTTTTTATAAAACAATTTTTTAACAAAAATTTTTATCTGATTCATTTAGGGCGTGGAGGAGGGGGGGATAGTTGTCCGCCGATCTCTTTTGACTCTTAAAAAGTGAACCAGAACTTTCAATTTCAAATCAATGAGCCCTCTCCAAAGTTTATACGAGCATTCCATAAGAACTATATATGCCCCTAGAGCATTACTCATAACGCCTGCCTCCGAGCCCTGGCGGGCTCCGTCGACACAGGAATTTTTCTTATCTGACCTTTAAACTATTTTTTAATGAAATGGCTATTATAAAAATTTTATCGGATGGGCTTGGGGACGCCATCTATAAAAACCTTATAGGCCCCCAGGGCATAACTTAAAACCATTGCCCTGAGGGTTGTCAGGGAGTGTCCTCCTCAAAAACATATTTTCCATGTGGAAATCAATTAAGCTGAAGAAAATGGCTATCTCCAAATTTTCATTGGATGTGTTTGGGGGAATGATGGGCGTGGGGGGGGGGGCTAGTTGCCCTCCATTCACTTTTGACTGTTAAAAACGGCACTAGCCCTTTGAATTTCCAATCGAATGAGCTTTTTTTGAAGTTTTTACGACAACACCTTCTATAAAAACCTTATATGCCCCCAGGGCATAACTTAAAACCCTTGCCCTGAGGGTTGTGGGAGAGTGCCCTCCTCAAAAACCTATTTTCTACATGAAAATCAACTACGCTGAACAAAATAGCTATCTCAAAATTTTGATTGGATGTGTTTGGGGGAATGATGGGCGTATGGGGCTAGTTGCCCTCCAATCATTTTCGACTATTAAAAGGGTACTAGCCATTTGAACTTCCAATCGAATGCGCCTTTTGTGAAGTTTCTACGACAAAGCCTTCTATAAAAACCTTATGTGCCCCCAGGGCACAACTTCAAACCCTTGCCCTGAGGGTTGTGGGGGAGTGTCCTCCTCATTAACATATTTTCTATCTGGAAATCAACTACGCTGAACTAAATGACTAACTGAAAATTTTGATTGGATGTGTTTGGGGGAATGATGGGCGTGGGGAGGGGGGGCTAGTTGCCCTCCAATCACTTTCGAATATTAAAAAGGCCACTAGAACTCTCGATTTCCAATCGAACGAGCCCACTTTGAGGTTTCTACGATAACGCCTTCTATAAAAACCTTATATGCCCCCAGGGCATAACTTTAAACCCTTGCCCTGAGGGTTGTGGGGGAGTTCCCTCCTCAAAAACATAATTTCTATCTCGAAATCAATTACGCTGAACAAAATGGCTGTCTCAAAATTCTGATTGTATATGTTTGGGGGAATGATGGGCGTGGGAGGGGGGGGCTATTTGCCCTCCAATACCTTCCGACTATTAACAAGGACACTATCCCTTTGAATTTCCAATCAAATGAGCCTTTTTTGAAGTTTCTACGACAACGCATTCTATAAAAACCTTATATGCCCCCAGGGCATAACTTAAAAACCCTTGCCCTGAGGGTTGTGGGGGAGTATCCTCCTCAATTATGTATTTTCTATCTGGAAATCAACTACGCTAAACAAAATAGATATCTCAAAATTTTGATTGGATGTGTTTGGGGGAATGATGGGCGTGGGGGAGGGGCTAGTCGCCCTCCAATCACTTTCGACTATTAAAAAGGGCAAGAGCCCTTTAAATTTCCAATCGAATGAGCATTTTTTTGAAGTTTCTATGACAACGACTTCTATGAAAACCTTATATACCCCCAGAGAATAACTTAAAACCCTTGCCCTGAGGGTTTTGGGGGAGTGTCCTTCTTAAAACATATTTTCTATCTGGAAATCAACTATGCTGAATAAAATGGCTATCTCAAAATTTTGATTGGATGGGTTTGGGGGAATGATGGGCGTGGGGGGGGGGGGGGGCTACTTGCCCTCTAATCACTTTCGACTATTAAAAAGGGCACTTGAACCCTTTATTTCCAATTGAATGAGCCCCCTTTGAAGTTTTTACGACAATGCCTTCTATAAAAACCTTATATGCCCCGGGGCATAACTTAAAACCATTCCCCTGAGGGTTGTGGGGGAGTGTCCTCCTCAAATATATATTTTCTATCTGGAAATCAAACTATGATTAACAAAATGGCTATCTCACAATTTTGACTGGATGTAATTGGGGGAATGATGGGTTTGGTACGGGGGCTAGTTGCCCTCCAATCACTATCGAATATTGAAAAAAGCAATAGCCCTTTTAATTTCCAATCAAATAAGCCTTTTTTTGAAGTTTCTATGACAAAGCCTTCTATAAAAACCTTATATGCCCCCAGGGCATAACTTAAAACCCTTGCCCTGTGGGTTGTGGGGGAGTGTCCTCCCTAAAACATATTTTCAATCTGGAAAGAAACTACGCTGAACAAAATGGCTATCTCAAAATTTTGATTGGATGTGTTTGGGGGAATGATGGGCGTGGGAGGGGGCTAGTTGCCCTCCAATCACTTTCGACTATTAAGAAGGGCACTAGAACTCTCGATTTCCAATTGAATGAGCCCCCTTTGAAGTTTCTACAACAACGCCTTCTATAACAACCTTATATACCCCCAAGGCATAACTTAAAACCCTTGCTCTGAGGGTTTTGGGGGAGTGTGCTCCTCAAACACATATTTTCTATCTGGAAATCAACTACGCTGAACAAAATGGCTATCTCAAAATTTTGATTGGATGCGTTTGGCGGAATTTTGGGGGTGGGGGGGGCTACTTGCCCTCCAATCACTTCTGACTATTAAAAAGGGCACTAGAACTCTTGATTTCCAATCAAATGAGCCTTTTTTGAAGTTTCTACGACAACATCTTCTATAAAAAACTTATATGCCACCAGGGCATAACTTAAAACCCTTGTCCTGAGGGTTGTGGGGGAGTTTCCTCCTCAGAAACATATTTTCTATGTGGAAATCAACTACGCTGAACAAAATGACTATCTCAAAATTTTAATTGAATGTTTTTGGGGAATGATGGGCGTGGGAGGGGTGCTAGCTGCCCTCCAATCAGTTTCGACTATTAAAAAGGGCACTAGAACTCTTTATTTCCAATCGAATGAGCCCCCTTTGAAGTTTCTACGACAACGCCTTCTATAAAAACTTTATATGCCCCCAGGGCATAACTTAAAACCCTTGCCCTGAGGGTTGTGGGGGAGTGTCCTCCTCAAATATATAATTTCTATCTGGAAATCAACTAAATCAACTTGTTTGGGGGAATGATGGGCGTGGGGGTGCTAGTTGCCCTCCAATCACATTCGACTATTAAAAAGGGCACTATCCATTTTAATTTCAAATCGAATGAGCCTTTTTTGAAGTTTCTATGACAACGCCTTCTATAAAAACCTTATATGCCCCCAGGGCATAACTTAAAACCCTTGCCCTGAGGGTTGTGGGGGAGTTTCCTCCTCAAAAACATATTTTCTACTGGAAATCAACTACGCTGAACCAAATGGCTATCTCAAATTTTGATTGGATATGTTTGGGGGAATGATGGGCGTGGGGGTAGGAGGGGCTAGTTGCCCTCTAATCCTTTTCAACTATTAAAAAGGGCACTATCCATTTTAATTTCAAATCGAATGAGCCTTTTTTGAAGTTTCTATGACAACGCCTTCTATAAAAACCTTATATGCCTCAGGCCATAACTTATAACCCTTGCCCTGAGGGTGCTGGGGGAGTGTCCTCCTCAAACATATATTTTCTATCAGGAAATCAACTAAACTGAACAAAATGGCTATCTCAAAATTTTGATTGGATGTGTTTGGCGGAATTTTGGGAGTGGGGGGGGGCTACTTGCCCTCCAATCACTTTCGACTATTAAAAAGGGCACTAGCCCTTTGAATTTCCGAACGAATGAGCCTTTTTTGAAGTTTCTACGACAACGCCTTCTATAAAAACCTTATATGCCCTGCCCTCAGGGCATAACTTAAAACCCTTGCCCTGAGGGTTGTGGGGGAGTGTCCTCCTAAAAACATATTTTCTATCTGAAAATCAACTACGTTGAACAAAATGGCTCTCTCAAAAGTTTGATTGGATGTGTTTGGGGGAATAATGGGCGTGGGGGGGGCTAGTTGCCCTCCAATAACTTTGGACTACTAAATGACTATTAAAAAGGGCACTAAAAGTCTTGGTTTCCAATCGAATGAGCCCCCTTTGAAGTTTTTATGACAAAGCCTTCTATAAAAACCTTATATACCCTCAGGGCATTACTTATAACCCTTGCCCTGAGGGTGCTGGGGGAGTGTTCTCCTCAAAAACATATTTTCTATCTGGAAATCAACTACGCTGAACAAAACGGCTATCTCAAATTTTTATTGGATGGATTTGGGGGAATGATGGGCGTGGGGGGGGCTAGTTGCCCTCTAATCAATTTCAACTATTAAAAAAGGCACTAGCCCTTTGAATTTCCAATCGAATGAGCCTTTTTTGAAGTTTCTACGACAACGACTTCTATAAAAACCTTATATGCCCCCAGGGCATAACTTAAAGCCCTTGCCCTGAAGGTTGTGGGGGAGTGTCATCCTCAAAAACATATTTTCTATCTGAAAATCAACTACGCTGTACAAAATGACTATCTCAAAATTTTGATTGGATGTGTTTGGGGGAATGATGGGCATGGGGGGGGGGCTAATTGCCCTCCAATAACTTTGGACTATGAAAAAGGGCACTAGAACTCTCGATTTTCAATCGAATGAGCCCCCTTTGAGGTTTCTACAACAACGCCTTCTATAAAAACCTTATATGCCCCCAGGGCATAACTTAAAACCCTTGCCCTGAGGGTTGTGGGGGAGTGTCCTCCTCAAAAATATATTTTCTATCTGGAAATCAGCTACACTGAACAAAAAGGCTATCTCAAAATTTTTATTGGATGTGTTTGTGGGAATGATGGGCGTGGGGCGGGACTAGTTGCCCTCCAATCACTTTCGACTATTAAAAAGGGCACTAGCCCTTTGAATTTCCAATCGAATGAGCCTTTTTGAAGTTTTTACGAAAACGCCTTCCATAAAAACCTTATATGCCCCCAGGGCATAACTTAAAACCCTTGCCCTGAGGGTTGTGGGGGAGTGTCCTCCTCAAAAACATAATTTCTATCTGGAAATCAACTACGCGGAACAAAATGGCTATCTCAAAATTTTGATTGGGCCGGGAGGGGGTGGGGCTAGTTGCACTCCAATCACTTTCGACTATTAAAAACGGCACTAGAACTCTCGATTGCCAATCGAATGTGCCCCCTTTGAAGTTTCTTGCCCTAAGGGTTGAGGCAAAAACATATTTTCTATCTGGAAATCAACTACGCTGAACAAAATGGTTACCTATAAATTGTGATTGGATGTGTTTGGTTGAATGATGGTGGCGGGGGGGGGGGGCTAGTTGCCTTCCAATCTCTTTCGATTGGAGGGCACTAGCCCTATGAATTCCCAATCAAATGAGCCTTTTTTGAAATTTCTACGGCGACGCCTTTTATAAAAACGTTATATTCCCCCAGGGCATAGCTTAAAACCCTTGCCCTGAGGTTTGTGAGAGTTTCCTCCTCAAAAACATGGATGTAGTTGGGGGGCAGATGGGCGTGGGGGGCTAGTTGCCCTTCAATCACTTTGGACTTTTAAAAAGGGCACTAGACCTCTCGATTTCAAATCGAATGAGCCCGTTTTGAAGTTTCTACATCAACACCATCTACAAAAACCTTATATGCCCCCAGGAAATAACTTAAAACCCTTGCCCTGAGGGTTTTGGGGGAGTGTCCTCCTCAAAAATATGTTTTCTATCTGGAAATCAACTACGCTGAACAAAATGGCTATCTCAAAATTTTTATTGGATGTTTTTGAGGGAATGATGGGCGTGAGGGGGGGGGGGGGCTAGTTGTCCTCCAATCACTTTCGACTATTAAAAAGGGCACTAGCCCTTTAAATTTCCAATCGAACGAGCCTTTTTTGAAGTTTTTACGATAACACCTTCTATAAAAACCTTATAAGCCCCCACAGCATAACTTAAAACCCTTGCCCCGAGGGTTGAGGGGGAGTGTTTTCCTCAAAAACTTATTTTCTATCTGGAAATCAACTACGCTGAACAAAATGGCTATCTCAAAATTTTGATTGGATGTGTTTGGGGGAATGATGGGCTTGGGGGTGCTAGTTACCGTCCAATCACTTTCAACTATTAAAAAGGGCACTAGCCATTTGAATTTCCAATCGAATGAGCCTTTTTTGAAGTTTCTACGACAACGCCTTCTATAAAACCTTATATGCCCCCAGGGCATAACTTAAAACCCTTGCCCTGAGGGTTGTGGGAGAGTTTCCTCATCAAAAAAATATTTTCTATCTGGAAATCAGCTACGCTGAACAAAATGGCTATCTCAAAATTTTGATTTGATATGTTTGGGGTAATGATGGTGGCGTGGGGGGAAGGGGGTAGTTGCCCTCCAATCACTTCCAATTGGAGGGACTAGCCCTTTTAATTTCCAATCGAATGAGCCTTTTTTGAAGTTTCTACGACGCCTTTTATAAAAACCTTATATGCCCCAGAACTTAAAACCCTTGCCCTGATGGTAGTGGGGGAGTTTCCTCCTCAAAAACATATTTTCTACTGGAAATCAGTTACGCTGAACAAAATGGCTATCTCAAATTCTGATTGGATATGTTTGGGGGAATGATGGTTGTGGGGGGAGGGGGGCTAGTTGCCCTCTAATCACTTTCAACTTTGAAAAAGGGCACCATCCATTTGAATTTCCAGTCGAATGATCCTTTTTTGAAGTTTCTACGACAACGCCTTCTATAAAACCTTATATGCCCCCAGGGCATAACTTAAAACCCTTGCGCTGAGGGTTGTGGGAGAGTTTCCTCCTCAAAAACATATTTTCTACTGGAAATCAGTTACGCTGAACAAAATGGCTATCTCAAAATTCTGATTGGATATGTTTGGGGGAATGATGGGCGTGATTGTGTAGATACGATGAAAACCACTCCAGGCTTGAACCCTTCACCCCAATCGAGTCAAGAGCTTGAATAAGCTCTGAGTGGTCCACCGTATCGAACGCTTTTTTCATATCCAAGAATACAGCTGCGGGTATGAGACCAGCTTCAAATACATCACTAATCCAATCCACCAATTTCAGAACTGCTATATCCGTAGATAGCCCTTTTCTGAACCCAAATTGATTTTCCATTATAATTTAATTCTTTTCAATATAATAACTTAACTGGGCATGTACCACTTTCTCATATAACTTAGAGAAAAATGGGAGAATAGATAAAGTTCTTCGATTCGATGGGTCATCTTTTTTCCCTCCTTTATGAAGAGGAACCACTCTTGCAATCTTTAGTGCTTCCTGGAAGACTCCAAGATCTAGAGAAAGGTTGATGAGGTGCGTCAAGACAGGTAAGACACTCGTTTTTTCGGCTTTTATGAGTTTCAGTGAAAACTCATCCATCCCGCTAGAGCTTGACTTCATCGTAGCCAGGAATCGTGCCACTTCCCGTTCCGAATATCTTGCAAACTCAAAGGAATTCTGACTTGCAGGCTGCCTTTCAACGACTGATGCAAAACTCGCAGATGCGCGTAGTCTTTTTCCTTCATTTGCAAAATAACCACACAGAAATTCAGATATGTCTCAAGAATCAGTAAGACGACCTCGTGTTGTCTCCATGACTCTCACCTCCTCCTTACTAGGAAATTTACCCAGAAGTTTATTTATTGCTTTCCATGTATTTTTCATCTTCCCTTGATTTTC
This sequence comes from Artemia sinica, assembly GCA_027921565.1. NCBI lineage: Eukaryota > Metazoa > Arthropoda > Branchiopoda > Anostraca > Artemiidae > Artemia > Artemia sinica. The sequence continues at coordinate 41,261,927 of CM051266.1, read as the reverse complement.
ATGAAATTAATTTTGGAAATAAAGTTTCTGAGCATTCCGTTTTACTGAATTTAAAATATTCCGAAATCTTTTGAATTTTATAAAATTATCATCTGAATGATCCTTTAAATATTTCACATAAAGTTGGTTTTTCTGCTTTATAGAAACTAGAATAGCTTTTGATATTCATGGTTTCCTAGGAAAATTTCTATTTGGGTTTATTCTTCGCAAGGGACATGTTTCATTCATTACATTCGTCACTATCTCACTGAATAGGTCATATGCAGTATTTGGACACTAGGCACACTTGTGCCTCTATAAAGAGGCGACCCACCACAATGTTAAGCGATTTCAGGTCCTAGAGGTCGCAGAGAGACGGCGGTAATCGCATTTTGTAGCCCAAGCTCAAACTAAGAAACTTGCAAAATTTCATCCTCCTCCGACTTTATCTTCATGGGGTAAACTGGGCCGGAGGTTTGGACCCTCCCACCACAGCCCCCCTTTAACGTTGTCCGATTGGGCTGAAATTTAGAGGTTAAGCTTCCCTAGGGCCCGGGAGCTTATCCTCGAAATTTCAGCTCAATCCGATCACTCCTTCCCTGTTTTCAAAAAACCAAATATAGCCACTTAAAATTCATCATCATTTCTTTTTTTTCTTAGCCACGCCTACAGGCCACAGTTGGCAACGGATCCGGTTGAATGAGGACTCATTCGAAGCAGAATTCGACCTGTTAGGGCCTTTTGATATTTTCAGACCGAAAAAATTATCCCCCGAATTTACATTTACGAAAAACCTTAGTTTTTTTTTCAAATAATACAGATAAACAGGTTAGACATGCTTTGTTATGAAAATATCTGCGCGTCAATTTTCATAACAAAGCATGTCTAACCTGTTTATGTGTATTATTTGAAAAAAACTACGTTTTCTAAAGAGTTAAAGAGGCTGAGTTACAAGGTCAACCCTTAAAACGTACAGGGATTAGGAGGCACAGTTGGGGGGCTGTTAAAGAGGCTGAGTCACAAGTTCGAACCTTAAAACGTACAGGGATTAGGAGGTACCCTGTACGACGTGATTTGAGTATTCAGGAATTAAAAGCCTTAACACAAGAATGTTCAAGAGCGGGGGGTTTGGGGGGCGGCAGCCCCCAACTTCAACTCCTGACACGATCAGCTAACAGTTAGTCAAGCAATAATAAGTAATAAACTGTACAAAAACGTGCAGAAATTATTTGAAAAAAACTACGTTTTCTAAAGAGTTAAAGAGGCTGAGTTACAAGGTCGAACCTTAAAACGTACAGGGATTAGGAGGCACAGTTGGGGGGCTGCCGCCCCCCAAACCCCCCGCTTTCGCAGCCTTTAAATAAAAAAAAAAAAAATTTAAACTGAAAGTAAGGAGCGACATTAAATCTTAAAACGAACAGAAATTATTCCGTATATGAAAGAGGCTGTGCCCTCCTCAACGCCTCGCTCTTTACGCTAAAGTTTTTATTGTTTAAAAAAAGAGTTGTGAGAAAGTCAAACTTTAGCGTAAAGAGCGAGGCCTTGAGGAGGGCACAGCCTCTTTCATATACGGAATAATTTCTGTTCGTTTTAAGATTTAATGTCGCTCCTTACTTTCAGTTTAAATTTTTTTTTTTTATTTAAAGGCTGCGAAAGCGGGGGGTTTGGGGGCGGCAGCCCCCCAACTGTGCCTCCTAATCCCTGTACGTTTTAAGGTTCGACCTTGTAACTCAGCCTCTTTAACTCTTTAGAAAACGTAGTTTTTTTCAAATAATATTAAAAAGAGGTGATCCGAGCCGTCGGACACAACCACATCTGCTTGGGATCTTTCAAGCAATCCACCATTAACGAAAAAATTATCAATTAAAGATGCCGAGAGATGCGAAATCCGAGTTGGAATAGTCACAAGAGGAAAACTGTCATGTGACACCATCATATTAACAAAATCTGAGCTACTCGCTCTTTTTAGTAAATCTATATTAAAATCTCCCATCATAAATTTGTTTTTACTTTCGTTATTAATTTTATCTAACAATGGTTCAAGTTCATCAAGAAAAAAGCCTATATCACATGACGGATTTTTGTAAATCAATCCCAAAATCAAGTTCCTTTCCCCTTCATTTTTTATTTCAATGAAAAGTGTTTCGATCCTACCTTCAAGCCACAGGGAAAGGTCATCCCTAACCCAATATTGGGTACCTTCATTAATCAAAAGGCCTAGACCGCCCCGCTCCATGGTTGTCCTTTCTCTTCGCTCGCAAACATATCCTGGGAAAGAAAAATCCCATGGCAGTGACTTGCTAGAAACAAATGTCTCACAAAGGCCAACAATGCACGGTTTCATACCTAGCCAACTTAAAATCTCACATAAAGAAGAATATGCCGTTCTTAGACCTTGACAATTCCAGAAAACGATCGCTCTTTCCACACTCGCAGGATTTGAATACTCATAAAGATTATTCGGATTCACATAATTACTTGGGCGACAATTCAACGAAAAATTATCGATGCATTCATCATCCTCCGCAAGTGTGTCACAAGCTTGGCTTCCGAGAATAAACCGGTTTTGTTCAAATTCGGTTTTGTTCAAATTCATTCAAAGGGTCATCATATATATTCGCACTCATTGAAGAGGGTGACTACCTTTACGATAAAAAAAAAAAAAAAAAAAAGGAAAAAGAAAGAGAGAAGAAAAAAAAGTGAAAGGAACTGAAACTGGCTATAGAATACAAAAGGGAAAACAAGCATACAAGTAATTCAACAACCCTTTTTACACAACACAAAATTATATGGTCGGATTCGGCAAACGGACTTCTTTTCCAAGTCTTTTCCAAAAATCGTCCCGTTATTCGACCAAACATTTTCTGTTTCCAAGCTTACTCTTAGCCAAGTCAAGAATCTGCTTCTTTTTTGATGTTAGGTACTCGGTGACAAAAATTCCCGACCGAGCAAGCTTTGACTTACATGCAAACACTTTTCTTGCAATTTCAGCAGACTTGAATGCAACCAACATAGGCACAGGACGCTGTTTTGCATTTACAATGGTGTCCGAATCAGTATAATTTGCTCGAAATTTAAATACAGAAACTATTGCGGTCGAAGAAAAATCAGAAATTTGCATTTTATCTGTAATCACATTCAATACACACTCAGAGATGGGAAGACCCCCACTATGGTCAACACCATGAAATACGAGCTGTCGAATACTGAACGAGTATAGAAGTCGTGAATCTGAGAAACGATAGAGTCAACCATATCCGCACTATTTGACATTCCAACTTTTTTACAAACTTCTTTTTCAATATCATTCCGGATATTGGATTTAAGTGTGTCCAAGTCCGATAAAACAGAGTTTACTGAATTCACCGATGTATCTGGTAAACTCGAACCACTAATCTCAAGATGCTTATGAGGAAAATCAGCTAATTCCGCAAAAGCGTTCGCAACGCCTAATTCATTTTTCTTCTTAGCCTCCTTTGAAATGCTAACAAAGGTCGAAAGCTGTGAGGCTGTTGTTGTCACGATTTCATGGCTTCCGTAACAAAATACAACATAAGATATGTTATTGTTCTTGGTCTTAATTATGTCCAACACTCGGCATGGCCATGGTGGATAACTTCTGAATTTCGCTAGAAGAACAGCATCTCTTGTGAACTGAACCATTGAAATGTATTATCAAAATGGCAAAAACTACACTTAACTTTGAATAGCTAGGTCAACATGAGCTTGGCAATCACCTTATGATCGGTTCATCAGTCCAAATATCCAAATAATCGTAACCAGCCCCCCCCCCCCAAAAAAAAACGAAACAAAATGCAATCTTAGATTCGTATAGAGCGTGAAATTAACTTTTCAAAAACCAAATATAGAATTTTGGTATTTCTGCTTTATTTGTGGAAATTTCGGGAACAATTCTGGAAATGTCGCTCTTTAAGTTCCGAATTCTTATTTCTTAGTATTTCTATGAAATTTAAATATTAGTGAAATTTTTGTTAAAACTAAGCAGCTGAGAGGAATCACACTTGAGATTGAAATTCCGCACAATTCTTTTCATGTCTTTTAAAGCCATTAATTTAAAAAACTTTTTTCCATAAAACAAGTTTTTCAAAGAAAAGTAAAGAGCTTCATGAAACCAAAAATTAGCAGAAATAAAGCTAAATAATCTCCCAACCGCAAAGCTACCACAAATTACCATCAATAAATAAATGAAATCTAAAACGAACAGAAATTACAAGAAATAACCGAGTCAAACTCAAAACGAGCAAAAAACTGCCGGTGGGGTTGACAACCCCTCTGCCTTCTCAAGACCAGACCATAATTTACACTTTACTGAAAAAAAACAACAACAACAAATGATCATTGATTTTTTTCAGTAAAATGCAAATTATGAAAGAGAGAGAGATTCTTCTTTTATCCGCTTTCTCACCCGGTTGGCTCCAGTGTGCATGATTCAGAAGCTTCAACAATGGCTCCAGTGCCCTTCAGATCCACAGGTGTAGATGAATGCTCCGCAGACGCCACTGTCAGAAACATCCCTGGTCCGCTTGGGCACGGAAAACGACGTAATGTCACACTTCCTCTTCATATTGAAAATCGCTCTTCTCTTATCCAAGTCCGAAATTGAACTGAACTGACAATCTTGCACTCTCTTAAAACATTTACCTCGAGCCCCCATTAATCCTAATTTACTATGCAAGGTCTGACCTTGCATAATAAGGCGAACATGGGTTTACCTAATTGCGTAAGCTGATCGCAACCATTTACCCACAAAATTGCCATAGGATTTTTGTATGCCACAAAATGCAATAGGATAATAGCGCATATTAACCCTAATTTACTATGCAAGGTCAGGTGAACATGGGGTTACCTACGGTTACCTAATTGCGTAGGCTGATCAGAACCGTTTACCGACAAAATGCAATAGGATTTAGTGTGGGAGCATATTTTTTTTTCCGACTCGGTCAATTTTTTTTTTTTTGGGGGGGGAGGGTTCAAACCGGGTAACCCCCCCCCCTGGATACGGCCTTGCAACTGTGTATATATTGCATTAACCTTACAACAGGAATATGATCTCTGGATTTCTTTTATAGGAAAAAGTAGGATTTGTAAACTAAAAAATGATACCATTAATTTTCCGGTATTTTCAGTATTACTGAAAACTATATGTGTTTTGAACAGTCTTGGAAAGAATTGATAAAATTAAACTGAATATTTGATACATAATGATATTATTTGCTGAAAGCTCATCAGTTCAAAATTGTATTTCATTGTAATTTTCAGTTTATTTTCAATGTTGTAATAAATATAAAAGAAAATATTTATAATATAATGTTTTCAGTAAAGCGCAAATGAAGTAATAGGCTTTATATTCTTACCGGCAGGGAATGGGGCAGCAGCCAAAATCTTGTTTGTATTGATTTTTGTCCGTTTTAAGCTTAATTTGCATATTCAATTTAAGTTTTACTTGTTTTCAGACTAATTTATTCATTTAGATTAGTACCTGTTGTATGTTTGTTTGCTACAATTATTCATTTAATTTTTATTTATTTTGGGTTTCACTTATTCATTAATAGTAATTCTTTTTGGGTTTGAATTATAACAGATTTTTATTTCTACTGAACTTAAGTTTGACATGGTCTTTAATTTTTTTTTTTGAAAAGCTTCTTTTTTGGAAATTATTTTTTATTAATTCTAAAAAACGAGCATGTAGCTGTGTACTGAAGATGTAAAGAAAAAAAAAACTAAAAAGAGGTTGGTTACAAAGCTAGATTGAAAATGTAATGGGACTTTTTTTTTATTAATTCTAAGAAATGAGAATGTAGTTGTGTGCTGAAGGTGTAAAAAAAAAAAAAATAAATAAAGAGGTTAGTTACAACGCTAGATTGAAAATGTAATGGGACCTTTTTTTTATTAATTCTAAGAAATTAGAATGCAGTTGTGTGCTGAAGGTGTAAAAAAACTAAAAAGAGGATAGTTACAAAGCTAGATTGAAAATGTAATGGGATTTTTTTTTTTATTAATTCTAAGAAATGAGAATGTAGTTGTGTGCTGAAGGTGTAAAAAAAACTAAAAAGAGGTTAGTTACAACGCTAGATTGAAAATGTAATGGGACTTTTTTTTTTATTAATTCTAAGAAATTAGAATGCAGCTGTGTGCTGAAGGTGTAAAAAAACTAAAAACTAAAAAGAGGATAGTTACAAAGCTAGATTGAAAATGTAATGGGATTTTTTTTTATTAATTCTAAGAAATGAGAATGTAGTTGTGTGCTGAAGGTGTAAAAATTCTAAGAAATGAGAATGTAGTTGTGTGCTGAAGGTGTAAAAAAAAAAACTAAAAAGACGTTAGTTACAAAGCTAGATTGAAAATGTAATGGGCCTTTTTTAGATATCACGCTTGAAAAATTTCATCAAGTTTCTTTGACGATATTCTTTATTACAGTCCAGTTTTAGTATTAATTCTCTTCTTAAAGTAGGTGCTGTTACCACCACCAGGACCAGGGGCGGATCCAGGATTTTTTTAGGGGGGGAGGGGCAAAATAGGTTGATCCGATAAAAAAAATTTAGGGGGGGGCCAAAATAGGTTGATCCGATAAACTTGCGTTAGGAGCAAGTTTAATTAACGCAAACTTGGGTTAATTATGTAAATTACACGACTTTATACTACGCTAGGGGGGGCACCCCCCTGGATCCACCACTGATTCAGGACCATGCATCTGAGATTCAGATGTTACGTGGGAATTTGTTGAACCATAATCTCCCCAGACTCATGGCTATTGTCGATAACAACTGCCTATTTGTTTATAGAAAATCTTTTTTTTTTGTCGTTAACAACTTTTTTGTAGGACCAAATTAAGTCTCCTAATCATTTTATATGAATATTTCTGTACATATTTGTGCACTTCGATAAACATAATTCCCCAAATATCTAATTCATTTAAAAAAAATAAATAAAAGGTGTACCGTTTGCCCCCCCCCCTCATGGTTTAAAGGACCCGGCCTTCTCCCCATCTGAAAAAAATGAAAAAAAACACCGATAGAAATTTTTATGTCGAACCCCCCCCCCCCCTCCCCAAAAAAAGAAACTCTGAAATTTCGATATAGTAATGCAATTCCTATAGTTAGGTTGTACGCTTCAGAAGAAATTCGTGACACGTATTATACAAGGTTTTCATTTCGTTTTATAGAGCCGCGTTTTTAGGCTCAGCGGGTTCGAACACGGGTTGTTCTCGTCTAGTTTCAAGTTTCTAGTTTTAAGTCTAGTTTCAGCGGGTTCGAAGCTGCAACTCCGTGTTTGATGCACTAGATGCACTGATGCACAACGCTTGATGCACTAGACGCGAACAACTCGTGTTTAAAGACGGGTTGTTCACGGATCAGCGGGTTCGAACACGGGTTGTTCTCTAGTGTATCTCTAGTGCATCTAGTGTATCAAACACGGAGTTGAGGCATCGAATCCGCTGAAACTAGACAAAACTAGACGAAAAACTGGAAACTTGAAACTAGACGAGAACAACCCGTGTTCGAACCCGCTGAGCCTGAAAACACGGCTTAGGTTATTTTACAAGCAGAGCTATTAAAAAAAACATCAAATGTAGTACTCTTTTATTTAATTATTCTGCGAAAAATAATATATACATACAGCTTAAAAATATCATTCGGATGTTAATTAAAAAGACTCTTTCTTCAGAAATTCGAGGACCTCTTTCCGTTTTGCTATGGAACTGACCTTTGCTTGAAATCGACCACCTCTTGCAGCCCCTTTACCATCGAATATTTCAAGAATCCTGTAAAGATATTTAAACTATGTAAAATCAAATGAAAAGACTCAATAACCATCCCTAAAATCCTAGATACGGCCCTGGTATAGAACATTTTATTGATTTTTCGAATACCCAACATGGAATTTCTGTATTTCTGGTTGATTTTCGTATCAATTCTGAAATGTAGATTTTCAAATCCCAAATTTCTATTTTTTTTTCAATGAAATTTCGATTTTGGCCAAAATTTTATAAAAACTTAGTAGCTTAGAGAAAATCATACTTGAGATTCAACTCGAGGCAAATTATTTCCGTGTTTTTTAAAGCTATTTTAATTGGCATTTATTGGTGTTCCGAAGCTTATGCCCTGAGCATGACTGCAAAGTCTAGCTGCGATCGGATTCATAGGCGTGAGAAAGAGAGAGAGATTTGAATCTTTTCATCAGCACATCCACAAGAAGAGATAAATGGACCTCAGCCAAACCTGATAGTAAATACGAGTTAGGGCCCTGGCTGTGCCTTTGGATATTCAGATGCAGTACGACCTTTAAGGAGGGGGAGGGGAAGAGAAGGGTGAATGGAAGTAAATCATTGTCATCAGTGGTCAGCTTACCAGAACAGCTTGTCGGATCCAAATCAAGCCTGGGGGAAACTGAAGGCTAGTGTCCAACTTGGAGCTTATGATATCTAGCCAAGATTTTCCAGAGAAAAGGAGGGAGGAGCGGTCCATAAATTCTTGTCAAAAGAAGGGCCTATCTCATTCAAGTCTAGGTCGGTGTTATGTAAGAGTAAGTGCCATTGTTGTGCCTTTTGTGAGTCCATATCCGATCAAACCCGTGAATGGGCTTTTTGTATAATTTTTCATCTTGACATCTACTAGAATGGGATGTCAGATCCAACTTGGCGCAAAGTGTGAGCGAATATCCTACCTGGACCGTTTTGTGGTCAGGAACCATCAACCTATGAGGAGATTAGGAAGCGATGGAGGGTGCAAACCTGGTAACTAAGGCACTTATAAGAACAGACTGTCAGATCTAAGGAAGACCTGGCGGAGAGTGAGAGATAATTTCTATGTTGTGCTTTTTGGTCCTACCTTTACCAGAGAAATATGTTCCCTCCCAAACTTGGTGTTAAGTAAGACCTGCATCTGTTTTAGGTCTACAACTCTTCTATGGCACTTGGATAGAGGCCATCTATCATAGGCAGCGCGCTAGCGCTGCCTCAGTAAAGAACGATTTGGGCACAATGTGTTGTTTTTGGTTCTCCATATCCGGCCACTTCGTATCGAAGGAGTTGTCGTAGAAAGTTCGAAAAGGGCTCATTCTATTGCAAATTGGAGTGGCTAGTGCCCTTTTTAATAGTCAAAAGTGATTGGAGGGCAACTAGCCCCCCCCCCCACGCCCATCATTCCCCTAATACATCCAATCAAAATTTTGAGATAGCCGTTTTGTTAAGCGTAGTTGATTTCCAGATAGAAAATATGTTTTTGAGGAGGACACTCCCCCACAACCCTCGGGGCAAGGGTTTTAAGTTATGCCCTGGGGGCATATAAGGTTTTTATAGAAGGCTTTGTCGTAGAAACTTCAAAAAAGGCTCATTCGATTGAAACTCAAAGGGCTAGTGCCCGTTGTAATAGTCAAAAGTCATTGGAGGGCAACTAGCCCCCCCCCCACGCCCATCATTCCCCCAAATACATCCAATCAAAATTTTGAGATAGCCATTTTCTTCAGCGTAGTTGATTTCCAGATAGAAAATATATTTTTGAGGAGGATACTCCCCCACAACCCTCGGGGCTAGGGTTTAAGTTATGCCCTTTGGGCATATAAGGTTCTTATAGAAGGCGTTGTCATAGAAACTTCCAAAAAGGCTCATTTCATTGGAAATTCCAAGGGCTAGTGCCCTTTTTAATAGTTGTGATTGGACGGTAACTAACCCCCCTCTCACGCCCACCTTTTCCCCAAACACATCCAATCAAAATTTTGAGATAGCCATTTTGTTCAACGTAGTTTAAAGTTCTGGAAATTCGGTCTTCGAGGATGACAACCCCCTCACAGCCCTCAGGACAAGGATTGTAAGTTATGCCATGGGGGCATATAAAGTTTTTATAGAAAGCGTTATCGTAGAAACTTCAAAAAGGGCTCATTCGATTAGAAATTGAAATGGCTTGTGCTCTTTTTAATAGTCGAAAGTAATTGGAAGGCAACTAACACCCCTTCCACGCCCACCATTTCCCCAAACACATCCAATCAAAATTTTGAAATAGCCATTTTGTTCCACGCAGTTAAAGTTCAGGAAATTATACCTTTGAGCAGGACACTTGCTCACAGTCTTAAGAGCAAGGGTTATAAGTTATGCCCTGGGGGCATATAAGGTTTTTATTGGAACGTTTGTCGTAGAAACTTGAAAAAGGGCTCATTCGATTGGAAATTCAAAGGTCTAGTGCCCTTTTTAATAGTCGAAAGTGATTTGAGGGCAACTAGCCCACCTCTCTCGCCCACCTTTTCCTCAAACATATCCAATCAAAATTGTTAGATAGCCATTTTGTTCAGTGTTGTGGATTTCCAGATAGAAATTATGTTTTTGAGGAGGACACTCCCCCACAGCCCTCAGGGCAAGGGTTGTAAGTTATGCCCTGGAGGCATATAAGGTTTTTACTGAACACTTCGTCGTAAAAAATTCAAAAAGGGCTCATTCGATTGGAAATTGAAATGGCTAGTACCCTCTTTAATAGTCGAAAGTTATTGAAAGGCAACTAACACCCCTTCCACGCCCACCATTTACCCAAATATATCCAATCAAAATTTTTAGATATCCATTTTGTTCCACGCAGTTTGAAGTTCAGGAAATTATACCTTTGAGCAGGACACTCCCCCCACAGTCTTCAGGGCAAGGGTTATAAGTTATGCCCTGGGGGAATATAAGGTTTTTATTGAAATGTTTGTCGTAGAAACTTGAAAAGGGGCTCATTCGATTAGAAATTCAAAGGGCTAGTGCCCTTTTTAATAGTCGAACATGATTTGAGGGCAACTAACCCCCATGTCACGCCCACCTTTTCCCCAAACACATCCAATCAAAAGTTTTAGATAGCCATTTTATTCAACGCAGTTGAAGGTTTTGGAAATTAGGTCTTTAAGGATGACAACCCATCCCCCCCCCCCCCACAACCCTCAGGGCAAGGGTTTTAAGTTATGCCCTGGTAGCATGTAAGGTTTTTATTGAAATTGATTTTGTAAAAACATTCAAAAGGGCTCATTCAATCGAAAATTGAAAGGGCTATTGCCCTTTTAATAGTCGAAAGTGATTGAAGGGCAGCTAACCCCCCTCTCACTTCCACCCTTTCCCCAAACCCATCCAATCAAAATTTTGAGATATGCATTTTGTTCAACGTATTCGAAAGTTCTGGAAATTAGGTCTTTTAGGATGATAACTCCATCAGAGCTTTCAGTGCAAGGGTTGTAAGTTATGCTCAGGGGGCATACAAGGTTTATATAGAAAGTTGTTGTAGAAATTTCAGAAGGGGCTCATTTGATTGGAAATTGAAATTGCCCTTTTTAATAGTCGAAAGTGAGTGGTGAGTAATTAACCCTCCTCTTACGCCCATCATTTCCCCAAAAACATTCAATCAAAGTTTAGAGACAACCATTTGTTCAACGTAGTTGAAAGTTCTGGAAATTATGTATTTAAGGATGACAAACCCCCCAGAGTCCCCAGGGCGAAGGTTGTAAGTTATGCCCTGGGGGCATATAAGGTTTTTAATGATAGAGTTGTCGTAAAAACTTCAAAAGGGGCTTATTCAATTGGAAATTCAGAGGGCTAGACACAACCCTCCCAGACACAACGCTTTTGAAAGGGCTAGTGCCTTTTTTAATAGTTGAAAGTGATTGGAGAAAGCTTAACGCCCCTGTCACGCCCACAATTTTCCCAGACACATCCAATCAAATTTTAAGATAGCCATTTTGTTTAACGTAGTTGAAAGTTCTGGAAATTAGGTCTTAGAGGATGACAACCACCCTCACAGCCCTTAGGGTAAGAGTTGTAATTTATGCCCTGGGGCATATAAGGTGTTTATAGGAAGTGTTGTCGTAGAAACTCAAAAACAGCTCGTTTGATTGGAAATCAAAAGGCCTAGTGCCCTTTTTAATAGTCAAAAGTGATTGGAAGGCTTGACATTTTTATAGTAAATATCGATGCGGGTATAATGTATTATATTTTTTTTGTTGTTGTTGTTTAGACCGGGGCACTTTGTATCGAAGGAGTTGTCGTAGGAACTTCGAAAAGGGCTCATTCGATTGAAAATAGAAAGGGCTGATGCCCTTTTTAATAGTCGAAAGTGATTGGAGGAAAACTAATCCCCCTCCCACGCCCACCCTCCCATTTGACTTTTTTAAAAACTAAACGTTGTCATAAGATTAAATCAAAATGCGCTGTGTTAATGCTAATTCCCAATAAGGCATCTCAACAGTATCCCAAGAACGACTGAGGGTTTTATGTTCAAACTTTTGGGGCTGCTTCTGCTCTTAAAATTTAACCAAATCAAAATAGCGTAAGTGTATCCAAGCTATCAAAGAAAGTAAACAGATTTTTTTGCGAATGGTATCAAGTTTTCCATTTCAGGTCAACTAGACGAGGTATGAAACTAAATTAAACATTTCTATTTGTGTCCAGATTTTTAAGAGGGTGTATATTGTTAAAAATTGCTGAAATTTTTTCTCCAGCATACAAATAGCAGGCTAAACTATAAATCTTTAAAAAAAGAAAAGATTTAAAGTATTATTTTCTTTTTCTCTGAAAAGACTATGTCAATATAAAACGAACAGAAATTAATTAAAAAAACTTTTTTCACAAAATAAGTTTTTCAAAGAAAAGTAAAGAACTCCGTTAAACAAAAAATGAGCAAAAATAAAATCAAATAATCTACCAAGCGTGAAACTACCACAAATCAGCATCGATAAATAAATGAAACTAAAAACGAACAGAAATTACAATAAATAACCGAGTCAAACTCAAAACGAGCAGAAATTAAAATAAGTTGGGCTCAAAACCCCTATGCCTTCCCAAGGCCAGAACATAATTTGCACTTTACTGAAAAAAATATAAATGTTTTTACTTTTATAACTTTAATAAGTCAAATAATATTAAGACTTTGATTACTAAATATCAGTATATGTATATTAACTGACAATGCACATTCATTTGTATTAAAAAAAAAAGAAAAAAATTCTCCGAAAAATATCAATTTCCTTGATAAATCTACAGATTCAATCAGGAAAACTACAGCCTATTTTGCTCCAACTAATATTCTATTTTAATTTTCTTTTATTATAATGAAGAGTAAAAATTTGACGATCAGTGTTACTTGAGTGGCCTATGATATCCAAGTTAAAAAAAAAAAAAAGAAAAAAAAAAAATCTTACATTGGAGAAACAGCTTTTAGGGTTTTTTCTGGCCCAATCATCATAACATGCGCTTCCGATTGGGTTTCAGCATACGTTAAAAAGAACACTGTCCTTTCGGCCTAAAAAAAAAGTTTCGACAAAAGCCTTAGAAAGAGTTCGTAGAGATGCAGCTGCCACCCATTAAAATGTGAGCTTTCTAATATGTAATGAACTAACACTACAGAAAATTATCAAACATTCAGTGGTGGTAACATTACTTGTTACTGACACCCTACATGGGCATTGCTATATATTATATGTTTCCCTATATATGTATTACTAATGTGTTGATCTAATGTTTTAGGATTCTATTCAGTTTTTATCGATTTTGTCATTTCTTTTTATTTGGCTAAAGATAAAAGAAATGCTTTTACCAAATAAACGTAATAAATATGTTACATTATTTTTAGTTACCATGTTCTGCATATTAAACCAGCGCAGCATTTTTATTAGTAAATTAACTATTATTAAATTAATTACTTTTATAATTAAATAAATAAATTTTATAATTATTTAATTAAACGAATCCATTATTAAAGCTATTAATACGATGTAGCAATTGAAACAAAAGGCATAACAGATAATGTCAGGCATAAAAAAAACTTTTGCCAAAAAACATTACATATCTGGGTACTTTTTTTTTCTAACCGATGTTCTGCATACCAGCCCAGCGCAGTCTATTTATTATTAAATTAATGTTATTAAACTAAATAATTAATTTAAATTATTCAATTAAATTATTTATTGTTCAAATAAATAATAATAAACACCAATTGAAATAAAAGAACCTGCCTACTTTGAGATAATTTCATGCTGGGTCCAAATAAACTTAGACCTTTAACTGAACTCTCAATTTCAACAAATTAAAATTCAGCATGTTTAGGATATTTTTAATTATATTGAATAATGCAGCGTTGATGCTTTTAATTTCTTTTAAACCCATCTTGAAGTACTAAAGCTTCCACCAATGTTAGTTTTTAAAATTCTTTAGTATGAGCGCTAAGGGGCACCAAATTGGGGGAAGGCAATTACCCCAATTTGTATATCTGCCCCCTCCCCCCCCCCCCCAACTGCACCAGACATTTCCGTGACTTGGCTACCCTATGAACACTAAGTTTAAGTTATGTGCTAAACCTGCTTCAATAAGTCAATATGAAAATCCTTCTGCTACAGCAGCGAAGTTTGATTGTATATCCTGGAACCCTAAAAGAGAAGCGGCATAATCATTTCTCATTGGCTGTTGCAATTACAAATTAAATGTTTCCATTCCGAAAAGAATCAAATATCATGTCTTAGCGTTTACAATTCATTAAATTGGCAATTATGTGTAGAAACAGTAAATGTCAGAAAAGACCCAAATGTACTTGGCAGCATTTACTCAAAAATTTAACTTAAAATTTATTTAAATTAACCGCTAAAGCTGCCGTATAAGTCTGCATAAACCTGTATTTATTTAGCATACCAGTTCTGGCAGTGTGCAAAATAAGAAATAGGGTCATATACCAGTGAGCAGCGTTTAGAAACACTTTTTAGCCATAGAGCAGTGGTTGCCATTCTATTTTGATTTTGGGCCATGCCCCACCTATACATTTCTAAAATCCTGATACCCCTCCCCCACATGATTTTTAAATTTTGCTGTTAGAAATGTTACGTGTATTCACCTAAAGGAATGATAAAAGGCGATTGACTTGGGAACTTTTTTCGATTTGTCCTCTAGGTGTATTTTATGCGAATGAAATATATTGCTTCAATACAACACCTTTTATACAGTGTATAACGTCACTGCAATATTATCATGTCTCTTCTTTGCACTTTAAATGCTCTTGAGTGTGATTATTATAAATGGAAAAAAAAGAAAAGAGAAAAAAATATCCCGTTTGGGGAGAATAACGTGGTTAAAGTCAATTTTCTTGATTTTCAAGCCAATATATTTCCCTTGCTGTTCAAGCCAAGGGACAGAAAGTTTCCTATACAGGGATTTCGGACAATGCGGTTCTAATGGTGTACTTTTTGTTTTGATCTGACTCCTTTGTTAGGAACTATGGGTTTTTATATTTCTTAACATAGGACGTGATCGTCTCTTACTAGGTTGCTAGCTACCGCTGCAACCCGGACTACATCCAACGAGTATGACGTCATTGATCAATATTGTACATAAGAAATTAAGTTTTTCGTAAAAAATTGATTTTATTTAAAAAAAAGTACAAATGGCACTAGATCTAGAGATTTCCTTTAAATGAGCCATTGAACAACTCTCTACGATGTTCCAGTGACAAGCTATCTGTGGAAAAGAAGAAGAAAGAAAAAAATATCCCCTTTGTGGAGAATAACGTGGTTAAAGTCAATTATCTTGATTTTCAAGCCAATATATTTCCCTTGCTGTTCAGGTCAAATGATGGTAAGTTTCCTATACAGGGATTTCAGACAAAGCGGTTCTAATGGTGCACTTTTTGTTTTGATCAGACTTTTTTTAGGAGTTATAGGTTTATATATATCTTAACATTGGACGTGGTCGTCGCTTACTAGATTGCTAGCTACTGCTGCAACCCGGATATGATAATAAACTGATTAAACACAGGAAAAAGCCTACGGCTTTTTCTTCTTTGAAATAGTAAGAGACGAGTCTCAAACAATCAAGTAGCTAGCTAATTCCAATGTATGCAATTGTTTGTTATTCCATTGATCGTCTTTTATTATAACTAGGTTTTAGCCATCTCTACAGCCATGTTACTGATGGAAATTACATAATCCCTGTTTATGTTTCAGTTAACATGGGCAAGGTGTTGTTCTTTATTGTAATTAATATAAATTACAAAAGGTTTTTAACCCTATTAATTTCCTTTTAAATGAGCCATTGAACAACTCTCTACGATTTTCCAGTGCCATGCTATCTTTTGAATTACTAACCTATACTATAATTAAGTGGCGTATAAAATTTAGTATAGGCAAGAGGTCGTTCTTTATTATAACTCCTTTGTTAGGAACTATGGGTTTTTATATTTCTTAACATTGGACGTGATCGTCTCTTACTAGGTTGCTAGCTACCGCTGCAACCCGGATAATGCCAAGCTATCTGAGGAAAAGAAGAAAGAAAGAAAAAAATATCCCGTTTGTGGAGAATAACGTGGTTGAAGTCAATTGTCTTGATTTTCAAGCCAATATATTTTCTTTGTTATTCAAGCCAAAGGGCGGTAAGTTTCCTCTATAGGGGTTTCGGACAAGGCGGTTCTAATGGTGTACTTTTTGTTTTGATCTGACTCTATTTTTAGGAGTTAGGGGTTTTTATATTTCTTAACATTGGACGTGATCGTCTCTTACTAGGTTACTAGCTACCGCTGCAACCCGGATACCGCTGCAACCCGGATTAGTATGATGAAATAATAATATGCATATTGTTCTTAAATCATACTATTTTATAGTTCCATGTGGTCTAGCGGATAGGATAGCTGGCTTTGTCTAAGAGGCCCGGGTTCGATTCCCGGTATAGGAAAATTTTTAACTCTATAATCTTCGAACATTATAATTTACATTATAATTTCGAACCTTTTATAATTTATAATGAACCACATCGATCTTTTATGTAAACCTAACAGGCACGGGTTCAATCCCCGGTGTCTGAAAATTTTTAACTCTATAATCTTCAAACATTTGAACCATTTATAATTTATAATGATGTATAATATAAATACTGTAGTCTTAACTATAGTGAAGTTGCCTAAGCAAGTTAGTATAGGGAAGAGTTCGATCTTTATTATAATTTTCACTAAGCTTCAAACTTTTGGTTTTATTTTTTAAGGTTTTTGAATTGTTGCAATCCCTTGTTAAAATATATACAAATATTTTTGTAATTACCTGTTTTTTGCTCTCTTCTCAATTAAATGTCTTTTCATGATGTTATCTATTCAAAGATATTTGATTATTACAGCATGCCCGATTTCTAACAACGATTTTCACTAAGCTTCAAACTTTTGGTTTTATTTTTTAAGGTTTTTGAATTGTTGCAATCACTTGTTAAAATATATACAAATATTTTTGTAATTACCTGTTTTTTGCTCTCTTCTCAATTAAATGTCTTTTCATGCTGTTATCTATTCAAAGATATTTGATTATTACAGCATGTCCGATTTCTAACAACGATTTTCACTAAGCTTCAAAATTTTGGTTTTATTTTTTAAAGTTTTTGAATTGTTGCAATCCCTTGTTAAAATATATACAAATATTTTTGTAATTACCTGTTTTATGCTCTCTTCTCAATTAAATGTCTTTTCATGCTGTTATCTATTCAAAGATATTTGATTATTACAGCATGTCCGATTTCTAACAACGATTTTCACTAAGCTTCAAACTTTTGGTTTTATTTTTTAAGGTTTTTGAATTGTTGCAATCCCTTGTTAAAATATATACAAAAATTTTTGTAATTACCTGTTTTTTGCTCTCTTCTCAATTAAATGTCTTTTCATGCTGTTATCTATTCAAAGATATTTGATTATTACAGCACGTCCGATTTCTAACAACGATTTCTACTAAGCTTCAAACTTTTGGTTTTATTTTTCAAGGTTTTTGAATTGTTGTAATCCCTTGTTAAAATATATACAAATATTTTTGTAATTACCTGTTTTCTGCTTTTTTCTCAATTAAATGTCTTTTCATGGTTTCTTTTTTTTAAGGTTGTTGAATTGTTGTAATCCCTTATTAAAATATATACAAATATTTTTGCAATTACCAGTTTTTTCTCTATACGCAATTTAATGTCTTTCAACACTGTGTGTTTTTAAAGATATTTGATTATTAAAGCAAGTCCAATTTCTAACAACGATTTCTACTAAGCTTCAAACTTTTGGTTTTATTTTTTAAGGTTTTTGAATTGTTGTAATCCCTTGTTAAAATATATACAAATATTTTTGCAATTACCAGTCTTTTTGCTCTTTACTCAAATATAAAACATGTACAAAGATGTATTAACCAATTTAATATCATGACTTATATATTATTTATATATTATAAGTCTCTGATAGTACAGTGGTCACTATGCCTGTTTGTCATGCGGAAGACCTGGGTTCGATTCTCCGTCAGAACTTTTTTAATATATGGAATTTAAAGTAGTATCTCTTAAATTTAAAATTTAATAAAGGCCATTATTTTCCAGTTAACATTGGCTAGATGTCGTTCTTTATTATAATTTCAGACAAGGTAATTCTAATGATGTACTTTTGTTTTGATCTGACTCTATTTTTAGGAGTTTTGTTATATTTCTTAGCATTGGACTGATCATCTCTTACTAGGTTGCTAGCTACTGCTGCAACCCAAATTCACATATATATTTATTTATGAGAGGCAGCCTGGCCGAGTGGTCCAAGGCACTGGTGTTAGCCACCAGTCTCTTCGGAGGCGTGGGTTCAAATCTTACCGCTGGTATACGATTATGTTTGAAAGACTGGAGTGTGAAAAGACATCGAAAATGCAGTTTTTGGTGGAAAAATTTATTCTCTTTTAGAAATAATTTATTTTAGTTACAAAAGGTTTTTAACCCAATTAATTTACTTTAAAATGAGCTATTGAACAACCCTCTACGATGTTCCAGTGCCAAGCTATCTGTGGAAAAGAAAAAAAAAGAAAAAAGAAAAAAATATCCCGTTTGGGGAGAATAACGTGGTTAAAGTCAATTTTCTTGATTTTCAAGCCAATATATTTCCCTTGCTGTTCAAGCCAAGGGACAGAAAGTTTCCTATACAGGGGTTTCGCACAAGGCGGTTCTAATGGTGTACTTTTTGTTTTGATCTGACTCCTTTGTTAGGAACTATGGGTTTTTATATTTCTTAACATTGGACGTGATCGTCTCTTACTAGGTTGCTAGCTACCGCTGCAACCCGGATTTTAATATAATATTTTTAACCCCATTAATTTCATTTAAAATGAGCCATTGAACAACTCTCTATGATGTTCCAGTGCCATGCTATCTGTTGAATTACTAACCTATACTATAATTCAGTGGCGTATAAAATTTAGTATAGGCATGAGGTCGTTCTTTATTATAACAACCCGGAAATACTACAAATCTTTATCTGACTCTATATTTAGGAGTTCTGGGCTATTGTATTTTTAAGTATAGGACGTGATCGTCTATTTCTCTGTTGCTAGCTTCCGCGGCTACACTGAAGAATATAATTATTTATTTATATACTATAATTACTATTGCTATAATCAGTTCTTTAATATAATTATTTTCCCTGTTGCTTCAGTTATTATGAGATAGACTTCGGTTATATTACAAACAGGAAAAAGCCTATGGCTTTTTCTTTATTGGAATAGTAAGAGACGACCTGGTCACAACCTATTATTAAGACGTCATTGACCAATCTTTAACATGACTAATATTAATCATTAAGTAATTCAATTACTATGGACTAAAGTTCGTTCTTTAATGTAATTAACATAAACTTCATTAATCGGATATTTTAATATATCCTATATGGTCTAGAGGTTTGCATAGCTCTTACCCAGTAGGCTTGAGTTCGATTTCCGTATGGGAAATTTTTACTTATGATTATTTCTGAAGGAACATAATTAAAATTTCTTAATGTAATAAAAATAATTTGTTTTAATTACAAAAGGTTTTTAACCTCATTAATTTCCTTTAAAATGAGCCATTGAACAACTCTGTACGATGTTCCAGTGCCATGCTATCTGTTGAATTACTAACCTATACTATAATTAAGTGGCGTATACAATTTAGTATAGGCAAGAGGACTTTCTTTATTATATTGCCCTTGCAAGTTAGTATAGGGAAGAGTTCGATCTTTATTATAAAAAACCTTTACTAAAGCTCTTCTATCAACAGAATCGAACGCTTGCTCATAATCTATAAAACTGAGGACCAAAGGTGTTTGAAAACTTAGGCACTTCTCAATTATTAGCCTAAGAGTGAAAACTTGGTCAACACATCCTCTACCTTTTCTAAAACCGCACTGCTCTTCTCTTAAAACTTTGTCTACGGCATCTCTCAGTCTAAAAAGTATCATATTACTAAGCAATTTGCTACCTACAGAGACCAGACTAATGCCTCGATAATTACCACACTCACTTTTATCACCTTTCTTATAAAGTGGCTTAATTAAGGTTTTCCTAAAATCGTTAGGTACTTCCCCTTTTTCAAAAATCATATTCATAATCTTCAATAACTTATTTCTAACCTCAGAGCCACCATATTTAAGAAACTCATTTACCACCCTATCAGCACCTGGAGCCTTGTTATTCTTTAATCCTTTTAGTACTGTTGCTAATTCCTCCTCACAAAACAAATCTTCCTTCACATCCAAGGTATCACAAACCTTTTCATTTTCCTCTATATTTTTTCCTGCAACTCTATCTCGGTTAAGCAAGTTCTCAAAATGTTCGGCCCATCTCGTTTTAGCTTTTTTCCTTATTGCTAATTGCAACCCCATTCCTATCTTTAACTGGGACAAGTCCGGATTGACTACTACCTCTCAATTTGTTAACATGCCAGTACAATATTTTACTATTATGAGGTCTAGCTGCATCTTCTAAATCCTCGGCAATTTTATCCATGGCCTCCACTTCACACCTCCTTAGTTCATATTTCAATGCTTTCTCCACTTTCTTTACATTTCTTTTGTTTTCATGCGATCTATCACTCAGATAATTCTTGTACAAGTCCTTTCTCCTTTCTATTAAACATAAAGCTTTTTCACTAATATTCTTAGCTGCAGTTCTAGCTTTCTTCCCTAATACACCTTCAGCAACTTCACAAATTATTTTTCTAAAATTATTCCAACCATCTTCCACATTATCAAATTTTAAACTCTTAAGTTTAGTATTCAACTGTTCCTGGAAAGTTTCTCTCAAATTCTCATCCTGGAGTCTACTAACATCATAACTTCCCGGGAGGTAATTACCCTTCCCATATTTCAGCTTTTAAATTAACCCTTGACACTACTAGATGGTGATCTTTACTTTTAACATCAATAACAGCGCTCCTATATACCCTAGTATCTTGTATTGATCCTGTCGTTCTTTAATATTATCTAACATATGCAACGGTTTGCTCTTCTAATGATCGTACTTTAATATAAACTAATGGTGTACTTTTTGGTTTGATCTGACTCTTTTTTTAGGAGTTATAGGTTTTTATATTTCTTAACATTGAACGTGATCGTCTCTTACTAGGCTTCTAGCTACCGCTGCAACCCGGATACTGATGATGCCTGCTAAATCCCCATTTACAGTATCGATCCTTTATGTTAACTATAATCTTAACTATAGTGAAGTTGTGTATGCAAGTTAGTATAGGGAAGAGTTCGATCTTTATTATAAAATCAAGCCAATATATTTCCCTTGCTGTTCAAGCCAAGGGACTGAAAGTTTCCTATACAGGGGTTTCGGACAAGGCGGTTCTAATGGTGTACTTTTGAATTTGATTTGACTCCTTTTTTAGGAACTATAGGTTTTTATATTTCTTAACATTGGACGTGATCGTCTCTTACTAGGTTGCTAGCTACCGCTGCAACCCGGATATAGCTCGTTGTTTAATGCAATACTTGTCGAAAGATGAACGTGTATAAATATTGCATTCACTTATTACGTCACATATGGTTATCTTTTAATGTATTATTACAAACAGGAAAAAGGCTACGGCTTTTTCTTCTTTGGAATAGTAAGATACGAACCTCAAAGAATCAGGCAGCTAACTAAGTCCAATATAAGCAATTGTTTGTTCTTCTAATGATCATCTTTTAATTTGGCGTTTCTTACTAGGTTGCTAGCTACCACTTAAACCCGGATTAAGTAATAGGTTGCTAGCTACCGCTGCAACCTAGATATTCTTATTTCTGCTACTATGGGCTAAGGTTCGTTCTTTCATGTAAAACTAGCAAAAAATTTTTTAAGCCTGATGAAGATTTAACTAATGTGTCAAAAGTAAGGTTGCAAGTCGACGATTTTGTTTTGGCCTTATTATAATTGGTATGGTGAAATAATAATATGCATATGGCTCTTAAATCATACTTCTTTATGGTTCCATATGGTCTAGTGGCTAGGATAGTTAACTTTCACTTAACAGGCTCGGGTTCGATTCCCGGTGTGGGAAAATTTTTAACTCTATAATCTTCGAACATTTGAACCTTTTATAATCTATAATGATGTGTAATATAAATACTGTAATCTTAACTATAGTGAAGTTGCGTATGCAAGTTAGTATAGGGAAGAGTTCGATCTTTATTATAATGCAATTGCTCCTTCCAAAATTAATATACGAATTTTCAAAGAAGTACGCCTCCGTATATTCACTGTGTTGTCGAACATTTTCCATTGCATCTGTAAACTGTTCCGCAGTTGCCAATCCATACCTTGGAAGGTTTTCATTAAACTGACAACATTTCTTTTGGATATTACTATGAAGCTTTGCCAAGGAATTTCTAGCCGACTTTTCAACAGCATCCGCTCTTTCAAAGAGAATTTTAATCTGTAATTTTGAATACTTTTCGTGATCCTGGTAAAACATGCGTAAAATGTTTCTCAATTTACGAAGATCAGCCTGCATTTTTGCCATCTTCTTATATTTCTGAATGTAATTTTTCCCTTTGTCCTTATGCGTTCTTCGGTACAACCTCGCAGAGAATTTAATTTTTTCATTATAGCTTTTGTCACCCCAGTATCTACCCATTATTCTGGTAGCAACTTTTTTCTTATGTTTGTTTCGGTAATGTTCATCATTACCATACCGTTCCTTGATCTTTTGTTTGGCTGTCTCAATTTTTGCATGTCTATAATCTTCATCATTGTGATAACACATCTTGCTGTTTTCTTTTGCTCTCTCAATTATTACTTCTCGATACGCCTGGTCGGTTGAATACCTTTGTTTTGCTCTCTCAATTATTACTTCTCGATATGCCTGGTCGGTTGAATACCTTTGTTTTTTTCTTTTCAAGATACTATCTCTGTTGTTTGTGTAGTACTGTTTTTTCAATATCCGTGCAGCTTGCTTGATTGAAACCATTATGTAATTATGAATGTGAACTTTTACAGTTCTGAAGCTTCTTATATAGTAATTATGACGTCACAACGTAATGATTTTATTGACGTCATAGCGCAATGATATTATTTCATGACGTCTTCAGAAACAACAATATAATTTCGTGTTTGTCTATTCACATCATAGCTCTAACAAAATTTAATTAGAGTTCGTTCTTTATTGTTATGTTTGGACGTGATCGTCTCTTATTGTGAATATTCATGAATGAGACCATTTACAGTTTTGACGTTTCTTATATAGTAATTATGACGTCACTGCATCAAAAATACAGTTTTTATTGGAAAAATTTATTCTCTTTTAGAAATAATTTATTTTAGTTACAAAAGGTTTTTAACCCAATTAATTTCCTTTAAAATGAGCTATTGAACAACCCTCTACGATGTTCCAGTGCCAAGCTATCTCTGGATACAAAAAAAGAAAAAAAAAAATATCCCGTTTGGGGAGAATAACGTGGTAAAAGTCAATTTGCTTGATTTTCAAGCCAATATATTTCCCTTTCTGTTCAAGCCAAGGGACAGAAAGTTTCCTATACAGGGGTTTCGGACAAGGCGGTTCTAATGGTGTACTTTTTGTTTTTATCTGACTCTTTTTTTAGGAACTATGGGTTTTTATATTTCTTAACATTGGACGTGATCGTCTCTTACTAGGTTGCTAGCTACCGCTGCAACCCGGATTTATGCTATATCATTACAAACAGGAAAAAGCCTACGGCTTTTTCTTCTTTGAAATAGTAAGAGACGAACCTCAAGCAATCAAGTAGTTAACTAAGTCCAATGTATGCAGTGGTATGTTATTCCAATGATCGTCTTTTAATGTAATCTTTTAAAGAAGGAAAAGCCAATCGTTTAATATTGATCCCTTACTACAGGTGGATTTGAACCCGCAAACCTCGAATCATGAGGCACACTTTCATCCATTGTGCTGTAGTAAGGTATTCATTGATTTGATTTTTCCACAAATCTGTGTATATACGGATAAATAGATTTTGATAAACGTATTCTAACGGCTATACTAACTTGACTATGCCAGTTAGTATAGCCAAGAGTTATTTTATCATTATAACATTTGAACCTTTTATAATCTATAATGATGTATAATATAAATACTGTAATCTTAACTATAGTGAAGTTGCGTATGCAAGTTAGTATAGGGAAGAGTTCGATCTTTATTATAATATTTTAGTACTGATTTTTTAACTTGCGTGTAGCTTGCTTTGATCTAACCATTATGTACTCATGAATGAGACCATTTACAGTTTTGACGTTTCTTATATAGTAATTATGACGTCACTGCATCAAAAATACAGTTTTTATTGGAAAAATTTATTCTCTTTTAGAAATAATTTATTTTAGTTACAAAAGGTTTTTAACCCAATTAATTTCCTTTAAAATGAGCTATTGAACAACCCTCTACGATGTTCCAGTGCCAAGCTATCTCTGGAGACAAAGAAAAAAGAAAAAAATATCCCGTTTGGGGAGAATAACGTGGTAAAAGTCTATTTTCTTGATTTTCAAGCCAATATATTTTCTTTGTTATTCAAGCCAAAGGGCGGTAAGTTTCCTTTATGGAGGATTTGGACAAGGCGGTTCTAATGGTGTACTTTTTGTTTTGATCTGACTCTTTTTTTAGGAGCTACGGGTTTTTATATTTCTTAACATTGGACGTGATCGTCTCTTACTAGGTTGCTAGCTACCGCTGCAACCCGGATCTCTTACTAGGTTGCTAGCTACCGCTGCAACCCGGATCAGTGATTGTCTTTTAATGTAAAAATATAAATACTGTAATCTTAACTATAGTGAAGTTGCGTATGCAAGTTAGTATAGGGAAGAGTTCGATCTTTATTATAAAACAACTCTCTACGATGTTCCATTGCCAAGCTATCTGTGGAATTACTAACCTATACTATAATTAAGTGGCGTATAAAATTTAGTATAGGCAAAAGGTCGTTCTTTATTATAATCTATTTTCTTGATTTTCAAGCCAATATATTTCCCTTGTTATCCAAGCCAAAGGGCGGTAAGTTTCCTTTATGGAGGATTTGGACAAGGCGGTTCTAATGGTGTACTTTTTGTTTTGATCTGACTCCTCTGTTAGGAACTACGGGTTTTTATATTTCTTAACATTGGACGTGATCGTCTCTTACTAGGTTGCTAGCTACCGCTGCAACCCGGATTGGACGTGATCGTCTCTTATTGTGATATTCATGAATGAGACCATTTACAGTTTTGACGTTTCTTATATAGTAATTATGACGTCACTGCATCAAAAATACAGTTTTATTGGAAAAATTTATTCTCTTTTAGAAATAATTTATTTTAGTTACAAAAGGTTTTTAACCCAATTAATTTCCTTTAAAATGAGCTATTGAACAACCCTCTACGATGTTCCAGTGCCAAGCTATCTCTGGATACAAAGAAAAAAAAAAGAAAAAAATATCTCGTTTGGGGAGAATAACGTGGTAAAAGTCAATTTGCTTGATTTTCAAGCCAATATATTTCCCTTGCTGTTCAAGCCAAGGGACAGAAAGTTTCCTATACAGGGGTTTCGGACAAGGCGATTCTAATGGTGTACTTTTTGTTTTGATCTGACTCCTGCTTTAGGAGCTATGGGTTTTTATATTTCTTAACATTGGACGTGATCGTCTCTTACTAGGTTGCTAGCTACCGCTGCAACCCGGATTCAATAATTAAAATTATTGCTCAGACACTATTAGTTGCCCTCCAATCACTTTTGACCTTAAAAAGGGCACTAGCCCTTTGAATTTCCAATCGAATGAACCCTTTTTGATATTTCTACGACAAACCTTTCTATAAAAACCTTATATGCCCCCAGGGCATAACTTACAACCCTTGCCCTCTGGGCTGTGGGGGAGTGTCCTCCTCAAAAACATAATTTCTATCTAGAAATCAACTACCCTGAACAAAATAGCTATCTCAAAATTTGGATTGGATGCGTTTGGGTAAAGGGTGGGCTTGGAAGGGGTGTTAGTTGCCTTCCAATCACTTTCGACTATTAAAAAGGGCTCTAGCCCTTTCAATTTCCAATAAATTGAGCCCTTTTTAAAGTTTCTACGACAATGCTTTCTATAAAAACCTTATATGCCCCCGTGGCATAACTTACAACCCTTGCCGTGAGGGATATGGGGGGGGAGGTGTCATCCTCAAAGACCTAATTTCCAGAACTTTCAACTACGTTGAACAAAATGGCTATCTCAAAATTTTGACTGGATGTGTGACTATTAAAAAGGGCACTAGCTACTCCAATTTCCAATCTAATGAGCCCTTTTCGAAGTTTCTACGACAACTCCTTCGATACGAAGTGCCCTGGTCTAAGACCACGAAAAATTAAAAAATATAATACATTGTGCCAACATCGTTCTTTACTTAGAAACACTTGTTACCTGGGAGAAGGGGGTTCGATTCCCCGTATGGGAGAACTTTCTAGCTAAAATAAAGAAGATAATATGAATGAACCAGAGTGTTCAGTTTCTTTGGACTTGAGTTTGTTTTTTAACTATAAATACAAACAGGAAAAAGCCTACGGCTTTTTCTTCTTTTAAATAGTAAGAGACGAAACTCAAACAATCAAGTAGCTAACTAAGTCTAATGTATGGAATGGTTTGTTATTTCAGTGATCGTCTTTTAATGTAAAAATATAAATACTGTAATCTTAACTGTAGTGAAGTTGCGTATGCAAGTTAGTATAGGGAAGAGTTTGATCTTTATTATACTGGTCGGTTGAATACCTTTGCTTTTTTCTTTTCAAGTTACTATCTCTGTTGTTTGTGTAGTACTGTTTTTTCAACTTGCGTATAGCTTGCTTCGATCTAACCATTATCTAATCAAGAATGAGAGAATTTACATCTTTGTCGTTCTTAAGTAGTAATTATGACGTCACGGCGTAATGATTTTATTGACGTCATGGCGCAATGATATTATTTCATGACGTCTTCAGAAACAACAATATATTTTCGTGTTTTTCTATTCACGTCATAGCTCTAATATAAAACTATGATGCCATTCATTATTTATCTAGTAGGGTTTCAGACAAGGTAGTTCTAATGATATACTTTTGTTTTGATCTGACTCTATTTTTAGGAGTTTTGGGTTTTTATATTTCTTAGCATTGGACTGATCGTCTCTTACTAGGTTGCTAGCTACTGCTGCAACCCAAATTCACATATATATTTATTTATGAGAGGCAGCCTGGCCGAGTGGTCCAAGGCACTGGTGTTAGCCACCAGTCTCTTCGGAGGCGTGGGTTCAAATCTTACCGCTGGTATGCGATTATGTTTGAAAGACTGCAGTGTGAAAAGACATCGAAAATGCAGTTTTTGGGGGAAAAATTTATTCTCTTTTAGAAATAATTTATTTTAGTTACTATAGATTTTTAACCCAATTAATTTCCTTTAAAATGAGCTATTGAACAACCCTCTACGATGTTCCAGTGCCAAGCTATCTCTGGATACAAAAGAAAAGAGAAAAAAAAGAAAAAAATATCCCGTTTAGGCAGAATGTTGCAGTAGCTGCCACTTTTCTTGATTTTCAAGCCAATATATTTCCCTTGCTGTTCAAGCCAAGGGACAGAAAGTTTCCTATACAGGGGTTTCGGACAAGGCGGATTAAGTTAGGGGTTTCGGACAAGGCTAGATTAAGTTAGGTTAGATTAGGTTAGGTTAGGTTAGCCCACGTACGCGTCACTTAGGTTAGCTTAGGTTAGGTGAGAGACAGGCAAAAAGTTAGGTGTATGATTAGGTTAGGTTAGGTTAGATTAAGTTAGGTTAGGTTAAGTTAGGTTAGGCTAGGTTAGCCTACGTACGCGCGCGTACGTAGGCTAACCTAGCCTAACCTAACTTAACCTAATCTAACCTAACCTAATCATACACCTAACTTTTTGCCTGTCTCTCACCTAACCTAAGCTAACCTAAGTGACGCGTACGTGGGCTAACCTAACCTAATCTAACCTAACTTAATCTAGCCTAACCTAACCTAACCATACTCACCGGGAAAGGTTAGGTTAACTTATCATGAGCGCTCATGACAAGTTAACCTAACCTAACTTAAACGTGTAGAAATGTTTCTATTTATTTATTAATATTTATTTATACCTAACCTAACCTATTGTTTTGGAGGTTAGATGAACGAGTTTGAACGATTGTCTTTAATAATAGAACGAGTCCCTCATTTTCTAATTTAGAAATTTGAGGGGTAAATCCATAAGACAAAGGAGCTAAAATTTAATTTAAAATTAGAATAGAACTTTAAATTTTTCATCTCTCTGAGAAAAGCCTGAACTGAAATGGAACCTTTTTATTTTCTTGGAAAAATTAGAAGAGAACTTTGATTGTTTTATGTCTTTGAGAAATTATGAACTGAAGTGGGAGCTTTTTCATTTTCATTGGTAAAATTCAGAATTGAGCTAACTTTTTTCACTTCTTTAAGAAAATTCAGAAGAGAACTTGAACTTTTCTTCACTTCGTTGTGAAAATTTTAAATTGAACTAGAACTTTTTATCTTCCGGGAAAATATTCACATGTATGGTATTTATCTTCTGTGAAAATATTCACAAGTATGGTATTAATTTTTCTATCTCTCACCGAAAAATTTAGAATTGAACTTTAAATTTCTTTATGTCTTTGTGAAATAAAGAACTGAAGTGGAAGATTTCGTTTTCTCTGGAGAAATTAGAATTGAAGTGTGTTCTTTGGTAGAGTTCAGAGGAGAACTTGAACTTTTCTTCACTTCGCTGAGAAAATTTAAAATTGAACTAGAACTTTTTATCTTCCGGGAAAATATTCACAAGTATGGTATTACTTTTTCTATCTTCCACCGAAAAATTTAGAATTGAACTTTAAATTTCTTTATGTCTTTGTGAAAAAAAGAACTGAAGTGGAAGATTTTTATTTCTCTGGTGAAATTAGAATTGAATTGTGTTCTTTGGTAAAATTCAGAAGAGAACTTGAATTTTTCTTCACTTCGTTGAGAAAATTTTAAATTGAACTAGAACTTTTTATCTTCTGGGAAAATATTCACAAGTGTGGTATTACTTTTTCTAGCTTCCACCGAAAAATTTAGAATTGAACTTTAAATTTCTTTATGTCTTTGTGAAATAAGAACTTATGTGGAAGATTTTTATTTTACTCTAGGTAAATTAGAATTGAATTGTGTTCTTTGGTAAAATTCAGTAGAGAACTTGAACTTTTCTTCACTTCGTTGAGAAAATTTTCAATTGAACTGGAACTTTTTATCTTCCGTGAAAATATTCACAAGCACGGTATTACTTTTTCTATCTTTCACGGAAAAATTTAGAATTGAACTTTAAATTTCTTTATGGCTTTGTGAAATAAAGAACTGAAGTGGAAGATTTTTGTTTTCTCTGGAGAAATTAGAATTGAATTGTATTCTTTGGTAAAATTCCGAAGAGAACTTGAACTTTTTTATCTTCTGTGAAAAATTTGGAATAGTATTTTAAATTTTTCATCTCTTCGAGACAGATCTGAACTAAAGTGGAAAATTTTTATATTATTTGGAAAAATAGAAATGATCAATGACTAATTTCTTTTTCATTGAGAAAATTCAGAAGAGAACTTGAACTTTCCTTGACTTCGTAGAGAAAATTTTAAATTGAACTAGAAATTTTTATCTTCCGGGAAAATATTCACAAGTATGGTATTGCTTTTTCTATCTTCCACCGAAAAATTTAGAATTGAACTTTAAATTTCTTTATGTCATTGTGAAATAAAGAACTTAAGTGGAAGATTTTTATTTTCTCTGGTGAAATTAGAATTGAATTGTGTTCTTTAGTAAAATTCAGAAGAGAACTTGAACTTTTCTTCACTTCGTTGAGGAAATTGTAAATTGAACTAGAACTTTTTATTTTCCGGGAAAATATTCACAAGTATGGTATTACTTTTTCTGTCTTCCACCAAAAATTTAGAATTGAACTTTAAATTTCTTTGTGTCTTTGTGAAATAAAGAACTGAAGTGGAAGATTTTTGTTTTCTCTGGTGAAATTAGAATTGAAGCGTGTTCTTTGGTAAAATTCAGAAGAGAACTTGAACTTTTCTTCGCTTCGTTGAGAAAATTTTAAATTGAACTAGAACTTTTTATCTTCCGGGAAAATATTCACAAGTATGGTATTACTTTTTCTATCTTCCACCGAAAAATTTAGAATTGAACTTTAAATTTCTTTATGTCTTTGTGAAATAAAGAACTGAAGTGGAAGATTTTTGTTTTCTCTGGAGAAATTAGAATTGAAGTGTGTTCTTTGGTAAAATTCAGAAGAGAACTTGAATTTTTCTTCGCTTCGTTGAGAAAATTTTAAATTGAACTAGAACTTTTTATCTTCCGGGAAAATATTCACAAGTATGGTATTACTTTTTCTATCTTCCTCCGAAAAACTTAGAATTGAACTTTAAATTTCTTTATGTCTTTGTGAAATAAAGAACTGAAGTGGAAGATTTTTGTTTTCTCTGGAGAAATTAGAATTGAAGTGTGTTCTTTGGTAAAATTCAGAAAAGAACTTGAATTTTTCTTCGCTTCGTTGAGAAAATTTTAAATTGAACTAGAACTTTTTATCTTCCGGGAAAATATTCACAAGTATGGTATTACTTTTTCTATCTTCCACCGAAAAATTTAGAATTGAACTTTAAATTTCTTTATGTCTTTGTGAAAGAAAGAACTGAAGTGGAAGATTTTTATTTTCTCTGGTGAAATTAGAATTGAATTGTGTTCTTTAGTAAAATTCAGAAGAGAACTTGAACTTTTCTTCACTTCGTTGAGGAAATTGTAAATTGAACTAGAACTTTTTATCTTCCGGGAAAATATTCACAAGTATGGTATTACTTTTTCTATCTTCCTCCGAAAAATTTAGAATTGAACTTTAAATTTCTTTATGTCTTTGTGAAAGAAAGAACTGAAGTGGAAGATTTTTATTTTCTCTGGTGAAATAGAATTGAATTGTGTTCTTTAGTAAAATTCAGAAGAGAACTTGAACTTTTCTTCACTTCGTTGAGGAAATTGTAAATTGAACTAGAACTTTTTATCTTCCATGAAAATATTCACAAGTATGGTATTACTTTTTCTATCTTCCGCCAAAAATTTAGAATTGAACTTTAAATTTCTTTATGTCTTTGTGAAATAAAGAACTGAAGTGGGAGATTTTTATTTTCTCTGGAGAAATTAGAATTGAAGCGTGTTCTTTGATAAAATTCAGAAGAGAACTTGAACTTTTCTATCTTCTACGGAAAAATTTAGAAGTGAACTTTAAATTTTTTATGTCTTGGTGAACTTAAAACTGACGTGGAAGCTTTTTATTTTCTCTGGTGAAATTAGAATTGATCAGTAACTTATTTCATTTTCATTGATAAAATTCAGAAGAGAACTTGAACTTTTCTATCTTCTATGAAAAATTTGGAACAGTATTTTAAATTTTTTTCATCTGTTTGAGAAAAATCTGAACTGAAGTGGAAAATTTTTATATTATTTTGGGAAAATAGAAATGATCAATAGCTTATTTCATTTTCATTGAGAAAATTTCAGAATCGAAGTTGAACTTTTCGTCTTCCGGGAAAATATTTGGAACAGAACTTTAAATTTGACTCTTTGAGAAAGGTCGGAATTGAATTTAAGAAAATTTAGAATTAAAGTGAAACTTTTTATCTCCGTGGAAAATAATCATAATCATAGCATAACTTTTCCTATCTTCTACAGAAAAATTTAGAAGTGAACTTTAAATTTTTTATGTCTTGGTGAACTTAAAACTGACGTGGAAGCTTTTTATTTTCTCTGGTGAAATTAGAATTGATCAGTAACTTATTTCATTTTCATTGATAAAATTCAGAAGAGAACTTGAACTTTTCTATCTTCTATGAAAATTTGGAACAGTATTTTAAATTTTTTCATCTGTTTGAGAAAAATCTGAACTGAAGTGGAAAATTTTTATATTATTTTGGGAAAATAGAAATGATCAATAGCTTATTTCATTTTCATTGAGAAATTTCAGAATCGAAGTTGAACTTTTCGTCTTCCGGGAAAATATTTGGAACAGAACTTTAAATTTGACTCTTTGAGAAAGGTCGGAATTGAATTTAAGAAAATTTAGAATTAAAGTGAAACTTTTTATCTCCATGGAAAATAATCGTAATCATAGCATAACTTTCCCTATCTTCTACAGAAAAATTTAGAAGTGAACTTTAATTTTTTTATGTTTTGGTGAACTTAAAACTGACGTGGAAGCTTTTTATTTTCTCTGGTGAAATTAGAATTGATCAGTAACTTATTTCATTTTCATTGATAAAATTCAGAAGAGAACTTGAACTTTTCTATCTTCTATGAAAATTTGGAACAGTATTTTAAATTTTTTCATCTGTTTGAGAAAAATCTGAACTGAAGTGGAAAATTTTTATATTATTTTGGGAAAATAGAAATGATCAATAGCTTATTTCATTTTCATTGAGAAAATTTCGGAATCGAAGTTGAACTTTTCGTCTTCCGGGAAAATATTTGGAACAGAACTTTAAATTTGACTCTTTGAGAAAGGTCGGAATTGAATTTAAGAAAATTTAGAATTAAAGTGAAACTTTTTATCTCCATGGAAAATAATCATAATCATAGCATAACTTTTCCTATCTTCTACAGAAAAATTTAGAAGTGAACTTTAATTTTTTATGTCTTGGTGAACTTAAAACTGAAGTGGAAGCTTTTTATTTTCTCTGGTGAAATTAGAAGTGAATTGTGTTCTTTGGTAAAATTCAGAAGAGATCTTGAACTTTTCTATCTTCTATGAAACATTGAGCCTGCTAGTAGTATCTTTATCTCTAAAAATTCTTTTTCTTTCATCTCTGACCTTTTTAATAGATATTCTGAACGTTTGACGTGCTAGCATACCCTAAAATAATGAACACTTAACAAAATAATGCATAAAATATTTTTAATGAAATAATGAGATGTAGAATATTAATATAAAAATACGTTAAATACATTGTTACACATTATTAGTACACTTGCGCTTCACTTTCCGTCAATTCATCTTTATATTCATTGATGATATTGTCTGCTAATGTCCTTTTTATTCTGCCTGTGATTTCACTGTCTACTGTCACATTATTTTTACATAGATGGCAGTTTTGGCATATTGACAAGATATGATTAATGACATTATTGCAGGAGTATGCTTGTCTTCTCCTTCTTGTTCTCTTTAAAATGCTAATACCGGAAAGATGATGATAGGATTTATCAACAGTTAATGTGTTACCAGAAACCCTAGCAAGGAGTTGTCCCCGATCATCGACAATTATTTTTAAGTTTGCATTCTCTTTGAGCACTAATTTCTCTGGTAATGTTACTCTTGCATATCCACCGCTTAAACGATTGAAATTCTTGGGTACTCCAAAGAAATCTAACTTCTCGCTGTCATGACAACGCATGCATACATTTCCAATAGTGTTACCGCTTGCACTCGTTTCATAGTTCAGGTATTTCTCCTTGTCTGCATTCAACACGACTATAATTTGTTCATGTGCACATACTTTCGTCGAATAATTCATTTTCACTTGTTTACAGATATGAATTGTGTGTTTATCCTTCCACTGCGTAAAAAATACTGATTTAATGCATGCAATAAACTAGGTAGTGTCGATAACCTGCCATAGAGTACCAGTGGGAAAGCCACGTCGTGTCCATGAACAAGCACAGAGTACGATTGGTAGAGCCGTAAGCATATTTCATGTCATTTTAAGATACGTAAAAAAGTTAAAAAAATACCATGTTAAAAAATTCAAGAAAGTATTTACGAATTGGGGAGGGGACTCTTTGAGGTTGGAAAATGGGTTTAGGAATGACATTATGAATGGAACTTGTTCAGAAAAGATATAATAAAGCCATAAAAAAGTATTAAAAATAAATGGAAAGGGGACTCTTTGGGGGGCCCGGGGAGGGTGTTTGGGGGACCCTTGGGGGCCGGTTGGCCCTTTGGGAGCCCGGGGGACCTTTGAGGACCAGGGGAGGGCCTTTGGGGGTCTGAGGAGGGCGTTTGGGGGATAAAATTTTGAAATTTTTACTTTTTAGTTTACTTTTTTTGCGGCGCATCCCTGCGGCGCCTCCCTGCGGCGCATCCCCTGCGGCGCATCCCCCGACCCGTGGCGAATCCCCCTGTGGCGCATCCCTTTGCGGCGCTTTCCTGGCCCGCGGCGCTTCTCGGGCCCGGGGGACCTTTGGGGACCGGAGGAGGGCCTTTGGGGCACAGGGAGGGCCTTTGGGGGTCTGGGGGCACTTGAGGGCCGATTGGTACTTTGGGAGCCCGGTGGACCTTTGGCGACCGGGTGAGGACCTCTGGGGTCCGGGGGGCCCTTTGGGGGGTCCGGGGGCCCTTTGAGGACCAGGGGAGGGCCTTTGGGGGTCTGAGGAGGGCGTTTGGGGGACTGGGGCGCTTGTGGAGCTTGGGGGGACCTTTGAGTACCGGGGGCCTCCTTCGGGGTTGGGTAGGGGGATTGAAACCCTTTGGGCTTGGGGTAGAGGACCTCACAACACTGTTCAAATGGAACTTGTGTATTATAACGACCACAGAGTTTCACCCTCAAATTCTCTTCTAAAATCATCTTTTAAAATGTCTCTAACTGTTTCGCCGAAATAATCCCATAAAATGGCTAAAACGGTTTCGCCCAAATAATCCCTAAACGTAATTTCATCGTGTTCCTTTTGTTTGGCATCCCTGTGCTTTCACATTTAAAATTACAAAGAAACCTTTTCGCGCGCTAAGATCAAAACATTTGCTCGGAAACGATTCTCTTGTTAGAACTCCAAATTAATTCCCTCTCGTGAATCAATTCTCTTTAGAACAACAAATTAATTTCCCCTTTCATGTCAATCAATCAATCATGACATCATCTGTCATGTGTGATCGAAACTTTGCCCGGAGACATTTCTGTTCGAACTCCAAATTAATTCCTTTTCGTGAATCAATTCTCATTAGAACAACAAATTAATTCCCCTTTCATGTCAATCAATCAATCATGACATCATCTGTCATGTGTGATCTAAACTTTGCCCGGAAACTCATAACATTTGGCTCGAACAACAACAACAAATACTGTTTCCCGGAAACTCATAACATTTACATCGAACAACAACAGGATGGAAGTGTCATTAACTGTTTCCCGGAAACTCATAACATCTGCATCGAACAACAACAAGAAGGGAGTGACAAAGTTCCTTTTTTTCCATTCTCACTGACAAAATCCATAAAAACATCAAATAAATTGACCAACACACATAACCATCCATGAAAACAGACATAAATGTGACAAAGTTCCTGTTTTTTTCATTCTCACTGACAAAATCCATAAAACCATCCATAAATGTGACAAAATTCCAGTTTTTCAAATTCTCACTGACAAAAACCATAAAAACATCAAATAAATTGACCAACACACATAACCATCCATGAAAACAGACATAAATGTGACAAAATTCCTGTTTTTTCATTCTCACTGACAACAAACAGACATAAACTATGTAAAAAAGTTATAGGTGGCAGCAGGGGTGAGGGGTCGGAGTAGCACCTCCCCTTCTACTATAAACACGCACCCGTGATCTTTCTTCTGGCAAAAAATGCAAAATTCCACATTTTTGTAGATGGGAGCTTGAAACCTCTACAGTAGGGTTCTCTGATACGCTGAATATGATGGTGTGATTTTCATTAAGGTTCTATAACTTTTAGGGGGTCTTTCCTCCTTTTTTCAAAAATCAGCCAAATTTTCTCAGGCGCCTAACTTTTGATGGGTACAATTAAACTTAATGAAACTTATATATTTGAAATCAGCATTAAAATCTGATTCTTTTGATGTATCTATTTGTATCAAAATACCGTTTTCTAGAGTTTCGGTTACCATTGAGCCGGGTCGCTCCTTACTTACAGTTCGTTACCACGAACTGTTTGATAGGGTGTCAAATATAAGTTTCAATTCCTCGTTCTATCTTACAGGGACAAGTAGTAAACTTGTTCCCTGCCCCTCCACAGCAGAATTTAATCCCTGGGCCCCGTATTTCCAAGCAGTGTATCCTACCGATGTGCCATCATAAGGCATCTTGGCTAGGGTTCGTCATTTACTAGGTTGCCCCTAGCAACCATGATGTGTTTATATATGTTTTATCAAAACTTCATAAATTTTTAACGATGTGAAAAATGACTTACTTAAAAGTTTTCAAATAAAATTTTGAAGTTTTGATTTTCTAATAATAGCAAAAGAATTTGTAAAAGATTTTGATTTTGGTAAGAATGCGTTCGATTCATAATCCAAATCTAATAAAAATTTTAACTTGTGGCAAAACTGGCAATGCTCAAGTGTAATCAACTCTGTAGGGTAAGACGATATTTGTGAAAATTCAAAGTGATTCTCAGAATATGAACAAAACGACAGTTGTTTTCATTTGTGTTTGCATTTTTTTTGTTGTATCAGCAGTTATAGTATCAATTGTAATTCCTGTCAAATTCTATAGACGAGTAACTGATCCATATGAGAATTGTATCCTTGTCAATAACCTACCTGCATTTGTGCATTGTCTAGATTTGAAAAACTGCAACCCTATAATACAAGAAGGGAACATCGTTGCCGCCTCCAAAAATACCATAGCAGGGGGTAGAACTCAAGATTTGTCCTTTTATCTCAATTGTGAAGCCATATATTATTGTGAAACAGGGCTACTCTGCAAAAGCAATAGAAACGATTTGGAAGATACATTTAGGTCCAGAAGTAGAACTATTATTATAGAT
The DNA here is from genome assembly GCA_027921565.1 of Artemia sinica. NCBI lineage: Eukaryota > Metazoa > Arthropoda > Branchiopoda > Anostraca > Artemiidae > Artemia > Artemia sinica. Next base: position 41,224,939 of record CM051266.1, on the reverse strand, counting down.
AGACCCGGATATCCCCCAATGTACCCAATGTTTTATCATTACCAAACTGGGGAACTTTCTCATTGGAAAGCGGTAAAACTTGTGAAAAAGCAATAAAAACCGGGGCTCTAGTGGCTGGAGGAGTATATATAGGTCACAAGTTTGCAAAATTATAAATATAAAGGAAAGAATTATTCCAGTAAAGAAAGAAGTGAGTGGGAACGTAATCCAAAGGGAGCGAATGGTTTTGGATTTAAGCCAGACTTGTTTGGAGGGAAAAGAAAAAAGTGGCGGTAAAAGTCATAGTTCATGAAGCAAAAGTGGAGGTAGAAGTTATAGGGGAGGAAGAGGAAGCAGCGGGGGAGGAAGAAGAAGATGAACTTTTCTCTTTTTATTAGTTAATTAAATGGGTTTTCTAAAACCTCTTTCTTATCTGATTGTATGTATGTCAAATAAACTTTCGAGCCAGTTTTTCACCATTTCTGAAACATCAGTTACTTTTAAATTCTATCAGTGTATGGAGTTTTGATTATAGTGTAGCAATAACACATTGAAAGTCTTTCACCTTGTAAGTTTGTGACAAAAACTGTTTTTTAAACTTGTTTTTCATATGCAGTATATTGCAGCTTTTCATCTTTTTGAACTTTGTTTTTCACATTTTCGGGATTCTATCTCAAGTTTTCCTCCAGTGCTTTTTTCTTGCAATTAATTAAAAAAAACTTTCCGAAAAATAAGTTTTTCAAAGAAAAGTAAGGCCATTTTAAACTTGTGCTCAGCAGATACAAATACCTGTTAAAATTCAAACTCAAAACGACCAGAAATTACTATTAAAGAATAATTGAAAGCCAAAACGAACAGAAATTAAATAAACAATCATAGGAAAAAACATACAACAAGTAATAATATAAATGAATAAATAGATCTTAAAGCGAATAATGCTTAGATTGAATATGAAAATCGAGCTAAGAACGAAAAAAAATATTTTGCTATTGAAGTATAAATGAAACTTGAAACGAACAGAAATTAAATAAACAATCAATGCAAACAAAGAAACAATAGATATTAATGTAAATGAATAAATAAATCTTAAAACGAGTGAAACTTAAATTGAATATGTAACTCAAGCTTGAAACGAACAAAAATTACTACAAACAAGAGTTTGGGTATCGCCTCCTTCTCTCACGGTAAAAGTCTAAAACCTACTGCGTCATTGGAGCTTTACTGAAAACCAATTTTAGTACAAATATTTTTTTTGTACTTAATATTGAAAATAAACATTAAAATTATAGTAAAATTTTGAGCTGATGAGCTTTCAGCCAGTTTAATTTATTAGTTCTTTCTAAAGTTGTTCAAGACGAATATACGAGGCATGTTTTTGAAGTAAGTACCGTTTTGGAATTAAAAAAAGACGTGCAAAGATTTCGCAATAATTTTATTTTTACAAGAAAGCCTGCACCTTAATCTACTTTTCTACATAATTTCTGTGAATATTGAGGCACTTGTCATAACGTGGCACCAGTTTTTGAATACCCTCCTCATAAAATTCTGCCGCCTGACTTGTTAACCACTGTATCACAACTGTTTTGACTTCGTTATCGTCTTGAAGACGCTGACCACCCAGGTGTTTCTTCAAGTGCAGGAACAAATGGTAATCGCTGGGTGCCAGATCAGGGCTGTATGGAGGATGATAAATAGAAGTTCAAATAGGGATAAAATCCTTTAAATAGACAGGGATGATGATAACAGTGATAGAAATTCACAAAAATATCAGATATTTCGGTCACAAATGCAGTGACCGTCATCAGTAGTAAAACTAACTAAAACAATTTAAAACAAAAGTTTATTTACAAAATCAAATAAAACTACATATTGTTTAATTCTCTAATTCTTTTCAAAGCAAAGGTGGAAGCTAGCCTTCTTGGATTTGGTTCATTAGCGTTCAATGATATAACACTTGGACATAGGTTGAATTGGGTGAATTGAACTTTACTTTGTCAGATTTTAATAAATTATCGTAGATGCAATGTTCTTGAATAAGATTTTCTGTATTTCAAGAGTTTCACGAAAATTTTTCTTTAAACCCCGAGGGCATATATTGTTCGTATGAAAGGGATGCTCGTATAAACTTCAGAGAGGGCTCATTTGATTGTATATTGAAAATTCGAGCTCACTTTTTAATGGTCAAAAGAGATCCGAGGGCAGCTATCCCCCAACCCATCTGCTGAAAATTTTGAGATAAACATTTTGTTAGAAATAGTTCAAAGGTCGGATAAGAAAAAATCCGGTGTCAATAGAACCCCCCAGGGCACAGGGGAGAGTGTTCTAAGTTATGCTCTAAGGGCATGTATGGTTCTTATCAAAGGGATGCTCGTATAAACTTCATAGAGAGCTCATTTGATTGGATATTGAAAGTTCTAGTTCACATTTTAAGAGTCCAAAGAGTTAAACTAGCCCCCCCCCACGCTCTTTTTTTCCCAACCTCGTCCACTACAAATTTTGAGATAGCCAGTGTTTTGAAAATTGTTCAAAAATTAGATAACAAAAACGCCCCCCAGAGCCCGGGGGATAGGCGTCGTAAGTGTTTTCCTGGGGGCGTATATGGTTCTTATGAAAGGGATGCTCGTATAAACTTCAGAGGGTGCTCGTTTGATTGGAAATTGAAAGTTATAGTTCAATTTTTAAGAGTCAAAAGATTTCCAAGGGTAACTAGCCCCCCCCCCCCACACACACACCCTTTTTTCCCCAAGCCCATCCGGTAAAATATTTATAATACCCATTTCATTAAAAATAGTTCAAAGGTCAGATAAGAAAAATTCCTGTGCAATTCATTTTTTAAGAGTCAAGAGTGATTGGAGGGCAGCTAGCCTCCCCTCACACTCCATTTATATTTTCCTAGAGGCTTTTCATATAGAAGGGGTCGTCTTATAAACTTCAAAGGGGGCTCATTAGATTGAAAATCGAGAGTTCTAGTGCCCTTTTTAATAGTCAAAAGTGATCAGAGGGCAACTGGCCTCCCCAATTTGAGGTTGCCATTTTGTTAAAAATAGTTCAAAGATCATAACACAAAAATTCCTTTACGTATGGTCATTTCGTTAAAAATAGGTCAAAGATCAGATAAGGAAACGCCTGTATCGACACCCTCCCATGGCCGGGGCAGGCGTTGTAAGTATTGCTCTGGGGGCATACATGGTTCTTATGGAAGGTATGCTCGTATAAACTTCAGAGAGGGTTCATTTGAACGGAAACTAAAAGTTGTAGGTCATTTTCTCAGAGTGAAATAGATCGGAGGGCAACTAGCCCTTCCTGCCCTCAACGCCTTTGGGTGTATCGTATGGACAAACCCATCGGATAAAAATTTCAGGTGACCATTTTTTTAAAAATAGTTCAACCATCGGATATTAAAACTCCAGGGTCGAAACAAACCCCCAGTGCCCAGGGACAGGCGTTGTAAGTTATACTCTGGGGATAAATACGGTTCTTATAGTAGGGATGCTCGTATAAACTTCAGAGAGGGCTCATTTGATTGAAAATTGAAAGTTATTGTTCACTTTTTAAAAGACAAAAGAGATTGGTGGGCAACTAGCCCCCCCCCCTCCTCCACGCCCTAAGTGCATCAGATAAAAATTTTGAGATAGACATTTTGTTAAAAATAGTTCAAAGTTCTGATAACAAAAAACTCCGGTGTCGACACAGCCCCCAGGGCCGGGGGGTAGGCTGAAACCGATATGTGTCTTGAACACTCTTGGAAAGTATAAAGAACATCAAATTGAATATTTGATGTATAATGATATTAATTGTTGAAAGATCCATCAGTTCAAGAATTTATTTCACTGTAATTGTATTTTTATTTTCAATGCTGTAAGAACTGGAAAAGAAAATACTTGTAATATAATCCGTTTTCAGTTAAGTGCCAATGACGCAGTAGGCTTTTGGTTTTTATTTACAGTTAGGAAAGGAGGCAGTATCCAAACACTTGTTTGTAGGGAAACTATAATCGTCTTTAACAACTTTAAAAAGAGCTAATAAATTAAACGGAATATTTGATGTATAATGATATTAATTGCTGAAAGCTCATCAGTTCAAAATGTTACTATAATTTTAATGTTTATTTTCAATATTAAGTACAAAAGAAAATATTTGTCATAAAATTGGATTTCAGTAAAGCGCCATTGACGCAGTAGTCTTTAGACTTTTACAGTGAGAGAAGGAGGTCATACCCAAACTCTTGTTTGTGGTGATTTTTGTTCCTTTTCAAGCTTGATTTGCATATTCAATATAAGTTTCACTCGTTTTAAGATTTATTTATTAATTTACATTAATATCTATTGTATGTTTGTTTTCATTGATTGTTTATTTGATTTCTGTTCGTTTTAAGTTTCATTTATACTTCAATAGGAAATATTTTTTTTCGTTTTAAGCATGATTTTCATATTCAATCTAAGCATTACTCGCTTTAAGATCTATTTATTCATTTATATTATTACTTGTTGTATGTTTTGCTATGATTGTTTATTTAATTTCTGTTCGTTTTGGGTTTCATTTATTCTCTAATAGTAATTTCTGGTCGTTTTGTGTTTGAATTTTTAAAGGTATTTGTATCTATTGAGCTTAAGTTTAATAAAATGGCCTTTACTTTTCTTTGAAAAACTTATTTTTTGGAAATTTTTTTAATTAATTCATGTTAAGATTATCTCCCGCCATCTGAAAATTCTAGTATGTTCCTGGCCCCTGTTACTTTCGGTGAGTTCCAGAAAGTAATTAAGAATATAGAAAGTGGCAATGCCCTAGGTCTAGATGGGCTCGCCACAAATATTCTGAAAGAAAATGCTTCTGTAATCCATGTTCCGTTGCTTCACATTTTATATGCATCTATATCATCAGGGATCTTTCCAGAAGTTTGGAAATCTGCACGAGTTATTCCAATTCATAAGAAAGGGGATAAGACAGATATAGGCAACTATCGACCAATAGCTATTCTTTCTCCATTATCTAAGGTTCTAGAAAAAATTATTCAAAAAAGAATTGTTTCGTATTTTGATAAAAGGAATTTATTTACTAAAAATCAGTTTGGATTCAGGTCGGGTCATTCTACTGAACAAGCTATTACTGCGCTAATTTTAGAGATTAATGATTCACTAAATGATGATAATCATGTGTCTGCTCTTTTCTATGATATAAAAAAGGCATTTGATACGCTAAACCACGAAATGTTGCTGTAGAAAATTAATAACACAGGTATTAGAGGTAAAGGCCTAGATCTATTAAAATCTTACTTACATGGTCGAAAAATTCAGGTAGAAATAAATGGGCACCTGTCAAGCCATATTGCTATTGATGATATTGGAGTCCCCCAGGGATCAATATTAGGACCATTACTATTTTTGATTTTTATAAATGACCTTCCGAGGTGTTTACCCCAAGATAGTAGCTTAGCAGTAGTTTTTGTAGATGATACGGCGGTGACAGTAGAAGCTAAAACCCCATCTTTGTTGGTTGAGAAAATGGTGATAGCAATGAAATCTTTGAATAAATGGTTTGCATGTAACTACCTAGCTCCAATTTTTTCTAAAACAGAATTCATGATTTTTGGGCTGTCACAGCGGACAGTAAATAAAATTACCCTAGAAGAGTTAATTGTAAATCAAAGTAGGATAAAAAGAGTAAAATCATTTCGTTACCTTGGGACTATTCTTGATGAGTTTTTATCCTTCCGTAAACATTCTGATTATTTGAGTTTGAAAGTTGCCCATAGCTTAGGTTGTCTTCATAGATTGAAACATGTGTTTCCTTTTTCCATCATTAAAATTTTATACCACTCTCTAATTGAATCATATCTAAATTATTGCCCTGTAATCTATCTCAACACATTTACGGTCCATCTGCAACCTCTTCAGATAATTCAAAATAAGGCAATTAGAATTCTGGGTACTTCTGTTCATCGCCCAATGAGGCTTCAAAATCTCTCGGAAACTCAAACTTTGTATGTCTTTCTCAATATACTTAATCTTAAACAACTGAAAGACCTGCATACAGCAATGTGGTATTATGATATTCAATCTTCAACAAATTATTTCCATGATTTGGGTATAACTGAGATTCCCATTTCTCCTGCCCACCCCGTCCGCTCCAAAACGTATCGCCTTCCTCCAATTAAATCAGAAAGATCTAGATTCTCAATCAGATACCAGATTCCTCATATTGTAAATAAACTTAATTTAGTAGAAATGTTCCCAAGTTTCAAGAGCAGATCTTCTTTAAAAAGACATATTTAAAAAATGGTTCTTTGTCTGGATGTTGGGATTGATGAATAATTGATATTAGTATGATTTGTGTTCTGGTGTTCTCGCGCTGGGGTGGCCTCCTCTGTTATCTCCTGCCTTGTATGTTTTTTTTTGTTTTTTTATATATCCTGTATTTGTTATTTCGGCATTTTCTTATATTTGTTTATGGCCGACACATCGAGCACTGCTCTCCGTCGACCAGTTTAGAATTTTATTTGTCATGTATTTTTGTCAATAAAAGATCTTGTCTTGTCTTGTAACTACATCACCAGATACCCCCCTTTTTAATAACTCATGCATAGCCTGGGAATGAATTAGAGATCCGAAAGCATTACTAATGTCATATGTGCCAATAGCCAAAGGACTATCTGACCTTTCAGCATCCTTTAATATTGTACATAAACTCCTTAAAGCATGGTAGTAACCAAGACGCGGTTGAAGCTCAAACTGAAAAGGCGGCATGAGGCACTGTTGACGAATATGATCAATAATCAACAACTCCAAAATCTTTGATAACATACTAGGAACTGTAATGGGCCTATAAGACGAACATTGAGAAAGCGGTTCCCCTTTTTTCAAAACCGGAGTTAGAACACCAACACATAAGCAATCGGGTACAACTCCTACTGTAAAAATCATCTGGAAAATAAAGCGATATGGTCAAAAAGGTAATCGCTAGCGAACTCAAAATGGCGTACACAAATCCCTTCCGACTCACAAGAAAACTTCTTTATAAGCTTCGGTATAACCTCTTTAATCAAATTACCTCCCACGATTACCTGCTCGGATCTAGCTCGACTGTTCAAAATACTCTTAATTTCGTCATCAAACTTTTTGCCTGCGGACTATCAGAAGCTTTAAACTGGGCAGAAAATTGAGCCACCTACTCAGACTCGGGTATTTCTAAAGCACTAAAAACAGTAGATTGACCGGGGCGAGACTTCCAAAGCAAATTTGGATCGTCAGCGATTTTGCCACCAATTCAGCTTTGATATTGGCAACATGATCACGGAGCGCTTTGCAAAACTTTCTTTTCGTATGAATACGGACGGCATTTACAACACCAACTTTATGCCTATCACACTCTTGCCATATACGCAACCATACTTTAGCCTGGGAACAAGCACTAACTAAAATTGGATTTCGAGACCAACCATATTTTTCCGTTTTTACTCGAGACTTGCGAACAGGTACAGCTGCATGATCAGCACATCTAATAGCATGAATAATTTGTTCACAATATAGATTAAGCTGTAAGCGAAGCTCAGGCTCATCCATAACTGCAGAAGAAGATTGAAGGAGGTGGTAGGGAACCTTTATTTTCGTCAAAATATCATCGCAAACTTTCTGGAAAAGTCCTACGTCGGTGTGACCCCAAGATTTTCTGACCGACCTTTAGAACGTAGGGAGGCCCTTGGAGAACTAGACACTGGATGCTCACGTTAATAGGAATGTGATCACTACACAAAAAATCGTTCGAAACTGAAACTACATGCACAGGTTTGCCGGAGAACAGAGCGTGATCGATGTTTGAAGTAGTGATAGCAACGGATATGAAGGTAAACTGTTGATTTTTCGGGAGCATATGGAACACATTAGGCAACATCGTCTTTAAAATTTGAGCTCGGGGGGCAACGATCATTTGATAAATCACAGTTGAAATCGCCAATAATGAGACAACATGGGAATGAATGGAGCAGCTGTTTTACATATTTAGCCAACTTGCGACATGCGTTATTAAATCTCATTTCTGAGGCCTGATCGCTATAATTAGTGGGTAAATAAACATTCACAATAGCGAAACCATTGCAACTAACGGCAAGAAAGTGATCTTCTGAACGTAAACATTCAAATTCGTACTTGCTCAAAACAGGCATCCCTCCGCTAGGTCCTTTCGTTTTTGAGGAGAAGCAGGGTATATCAAAGTAGAATTAGCACGAGATTTTTGTAGTATGTTTTTGAACTAACGGCAAGAAAGTGATCTTCTGAACGTAAACATTCAAATTCGTACTTGCTCAAGACAGCCCGCCCTCCGCTAGGTCCTTTTGTTTTAGAAGAGAAGCAGGGTATATCAAAGTAGAATTAGCACGGGATATTTGTAGTATGTTTCTGCGATCCGGTAGTAAAAAGTGTTCCTTTATGCACACTATGTCATATTTTTCAACGATATTTTCAAGCAAGGCAAGTTCATTCAGGACGCCACCAGTTATGTTCCAAGATAACACCCATACAGAACTGTGGTTAGTTGGCATTTCTACGAATTTGCTGGGATTCTATTTGCTTTCGGTTTTTGGGACAGCTGAAAGAGTAACAGCTTTGTTTTCTAGATTGGCATAATACACAATATAGACTATTAGTGCAAGGGGATTCTTTGGTATGTCCGTGTCCAGTTTGCGCACAGTGTCGACATATCTGGGGAACATTACAATCTTTCGCCACGCGACCATCGTGTTTGTGGCAATTATAGCATCTGCGGGGTAGATACCGATATTTTTCGACGTGGAGGATCTCGTATCTAAGTTTAGGGGATTTTTCAAAAAATTCTCTAGATCATTTCAGTGATTTAAAGAACATTCAAAGAACAGTCTTGTTTAGGCTGGGAAGGTATTAATAATAGAATGCTAATTGCTCATTTTATGACTAAAAAGTTCAGGGTATCAGTTATAGTAGTATACGCCCCTGTAGAACCGACTGACGGAGATACTAGTGACTCAGATGAATTTTACTTAGAGTTACAGGAGCAAATAGACAGGGTCCCAGGTAGAAATATGATGTTATTACTGGGAGATTTTAACGCACAGGCTGGTAGAAATAGGGATAGATGGTATCCTAGCCTTGGTAATTTTGCTGTAGGAAAAGAAAACAGTAATGGATACAGACTTTTGCATTTTTGTAGGTATAACAATCTAGTTATAACCAATACGGTGTTTGGTCATAAAATGGCTCATAAATTAACATAGTATTCACGTGATGGTAAGACAGCAAACCTTGATGATTATTTTATAGTAAACCGAAGACTGGCAGTATCAATACAAGATACTAGGGTATATAGGAGTGCCGTTATTGACGTTAAAAGTAAAGATCACCATCTAGTAGTGTCAAGGGTTAATTTAAAGCTGAAATATCGGAAGGGTAACTACCTCCCGGGAAGTTATGATGTTAGTAGACTTCAGGATCAGAATTTGAGAGAAACTTTCCAGGAACAGTTGAATACTAAACTTAAGAGTTTAAAATTTGATAATGTGGAAGATGGTTGGAACCATTTTAGAAAATAATTTGTGAAGTTGCTGAAGGTGTATTAGGGAAGAAAGCTAGAACTGCAGCTAAGAATCAAACAGTTCGTGGTAACGAACTGTAAGTTAGGAGCGACCCGGCTCAATGGTAACCGAAACTCTAAAAAACGGAATTTTGATACCAATAGATACACCAAAAGAATCAGATTTTAATTCTGATTTAAAATATATAAGTTTCATCAAGTTTAATCTTACCCATCAAAAGTTACGCGCCTGAGAAAATTTGGCTGATTTTCGAAAAAAGGAGGAAAGACCCCCTAAAAGTTATAGAACCTTAATGAAATTCACACCATTATATTCAGCGTATCAGAGAACCCTACTGTAGAGGTTTCAAGCTCCTATCTACAAAAATGTGGAATTTTGCATTTTTTGCCAGAAGAAAGATCACGGGGCGTGTTTATTTGTTTGTTTGTTTGTTTGTTTTTTTTTTTTTCCCAGGGGTAATCGTATGACCCAGTGGTCCTAGAATTTCGTAAGAGGGCTCATTGGAACGAAAATTAAAAGTTCTAGTGCCCTTTAAGTGACCAAAAAATGGAGGGCAACTAGGCCCCCTCCCACGCTCATTTTTTTCTCAAAGTCACCCAATTAAAATTTTGAGATAGCCATTTTGTTCAGCATAGTCGAAAATTTAATAAATATGTCTTTTACGATGACTTAATCCCCCACAGTTCCCAGGGGAAGGGCTGCAAGTTATGAACTTTGCCCATTGCTTACATATTGTATTGGTTAGAGAGAAAAAGGTTTTATTAAAAAAATTATAACACATTAACAACAAAACCCGAAGTTTATTAAACTTTAGTTATTGGGAAGCATACAGACATTTTCAGGAAGAATTTTTTTCTGGTGGGAGGGGGGGCTCGAGGAGGGGGTTACTCGGGAGAATCTTTCCGTGGAGGATGTTTCTTTGGGGTAATGGACATTTCTATGAAGGGGGCGCCGTATTTCCAAGCATTATTTAAAAAACGATCAGAAATTAAATTAAAAAAACAAGTTTTCTCAACTGAAAGTAAGAAGCATTATTAGAACTTAAAATGAACAGAAATTATTACGTATATAAGGGGGTTCTCCTCCAAGTCAATACCTCGCTCTTTACGCTACAGTTTTTTTTTAGTGCTTTCAAAAGAGCTATCTATTCTAATTAAACGGCCTTTGTGATTAAGGGGTTTGTGAATTAAAATTTTTTTCAACTTTTAACGTAAAGAGCGTGGTATTGAATAAGGGGAGAACCCCATCATATACGTAATAACATATACGTAATAAAAAAAAAAAAAAAAAAAAAAAACAATAAAAAAAACAAGCGATACGGCTCAATAGTAATCGAAACTTTTAAAAACGGAACTTTGATGTCAATAAATGTATCAAAAGAATGGGATTATAATGCTGATTCTAAATATATGAATTTTATTAAGTTTAGTATTACTCATCAAAGGCTACAAGCCTGAGAAAATTTACCTGATTTTCTAAAGAGGGGGGAAACATCCCCTAAAAGTGAAATAATTTTAATAAAAATCACACCGTCAGATTCAGCGTATCAGAAAACCCTACAACATAGGTTTCAAGCTCATATCTGCAAAAATCTGCAACTTTGTATTTTTTGCCAGACGAAAAATATACGAATATAGAAGTTCGTTACGTAAGTTAATTTGTAAATTACGTCAGAACCAAATTTAGAGACAGCCATTTTGCAAAAGAAAAGTAAAATTTTTATGCAAATTTTGTTTACTTATTCAATGACGGCGAGCCAAAACAAAAGCTGCATTAACTAAAAAACGATCAGAAATTAAATAAAAAAAACAAGTTTTTTAAACTGAAAGTAAGGAGCGACATTAAAACTTAAAACGAACAGAATTATTCCGTTTTTTTATTTAATTAAATAAAAAAAAAAAAATTTTTTTCACTGAAAGTAAGGAGCGACCTTAAAACGAACAGAAATTATTCCGTATATGAAAGGGGCTGTCCCCTCCTCAACGCTTCGCTCTTTACGCTGAAGTTTGACTCTGTCTCACAACTTTATTTTTTAAAACAATAAAAAACTTTAGCGTAAAGAGCGAAGCGTTGAGGAGGGGACAGCCCCTTTCATATACGGAATAATTTTTGTTCGTTTTAAGGTCGCTCCTTACTCTCAGTTAAAAAAAACTTGTTTTTTTTTATTTAATTAAATAAAAAAACGGAATAATTTCTGTTCGTTTTAAGTTTTAATGTCGCTCCTTACTTTCAGTTTAAAAAACTTGTTTTTTTTATTTAATATTAGTGAAAAAGCTTTATGTTTAATAGAAAGGAGAAAGGACTTGTACAAGAATTATCTGAGTGATAGATCATATGAAAACAAAAGGAATGTAAAGTAAGTGGAGAAAGCATTAAAATATGAACTAAGGAGATGTGAAGTGTTGGTCATGGATAAAATTGCCGAGGATCTGGAAGACGCAGCTAGACGGCATAATAGTAAAATATTGTACTGGCATGTTAACAAATTGAGAGGGAGTAGTCAATCCGGACTTGGCCCAGTTAAATATAGGAATGGGGCCGCAATTACCGACCAGGAAAAAACTAAGAGATGGGCCGAACATTTTGAAAATTAGCTTAACCGAGATGGAGTTGCAGGAAAAGATATAGAGGAAAATGAAAAAGTTTGTGATACCTTGGACGTGAAAGAAGATTTGTTTTGTGAGGAAGAATTAGCAACGGTACTAAAAGGATTAAAAAATAATAAGGCTCCAGGTGCTGATAGGGTGGTAAATGAGTTTCTTAAATATGGTGGCTCTAAGGTTAGAAATAAGTTACTGAAGATTATGAATATGATTTTTGGCAAAGGGGAAGTACCTAACGATTTTAGGAAAACCTTAATTAAGCCACTCTATAAGAAGGGTGATAAAAGTGAGTTTGGTAATTATCGAGGCATTAGTCTGGTCTCTGTAGGTAGTAAATTACTTAGTAATATGATACTTTTTAGACTGAGAGATGCCGTAGACAAAGTTTTTAGAGAAGAACAGTGCGGTTTTAGAAAATTTAGAGGATGTATTGACCAAATTTTCACTCTTAGGCTAATAATTGAGAAGTGCCTGAGCTTTCAAACACCTTTGGTCCTCAGTTTCATAGATTATGAACAAGCGTTCGATTCTGTTGATGAAGAGCTTTGGTAAAGGTTTTATCCTTGTATGGTATACCAGACAAATACATTAAAGTGATTAGTGCAATGTCCGAGAATAACACCGCTGCGGTTAAGGTAGGAAATGAGGTTAGCAGCTGGTTTTGTATTAAATCAGGAGTTAAGCATGGTTGTGTTCTATTCCCCTTTATATGGATTATTTTGATGGACTTTGTTTTAAGGAGCACAGGAAAGGCAATGGGAGACCACGGAATCAAATGGGGAGGAAAAAGTCTCCTTGACTTGGATTATGCTGATGGTTTAAGCATCCTAGATGAAAGTGTGAGCAAAATGAATGAAGTTTTAGAGGTTTTGCGGTTCAGGGTGCTAGAATTGGTTTGAAAATTAATGTTAGGAAGACTGAGTCACTAAGGCTAGGAATAAGTGAAGATGAAAAGGTGACGTTGGGTAATGAAAAGATTGATCAGGCGGGCATCTTCACTTACCTTGGTAGTATTATTAGTAAAAATGGTGGGAGCAGTGAAGATGTTAAAAGTAGAATAGCCAAGGCTCAGGGTGTTTTTTCGCAGTTAAAAAAAGTTAGGAAGAATAGGAAGATAAGTCTGCAAACCAAGATTAGAATATTAGAAGCTACAGTGATGACAGTGGTCAAATATGGCTCTGAAGCATGGACGCTCCGAAAAGCGGATGAAGATTTGCTAGATGTTTTCCAGAGAAATTGATTAAGGATTGTTCTGGGTACCCGGCTGACTGACCGTATTTCAAACAATAGGCTATACGAAAAATGTGGTTAAATACCGCTGTCTAGGGCTATAATGAAAGAAAGGTTGAGGTGGCTAGTGCACATTGTGTGGATGACAGATTGCAGAAGATTGTTCTTTTCAGCCAACCGTCTAGGGCTAAACGGAAAGCAAGTCGCCCCCGTCTCTGGTGGGAGGACGTCATAAAGAAAGATTTAAAGGAAATGGGAACTTTGTGGGCGGGTGTAAAAAGGGAAGCTTTGAATAGATTGTGGTGGAGGAGGAGCGTGCGTAGCTGTGTAGGCCTCAGGCGGCTTGGTGCTGCGGTGAGTTGTTAGTAGGAGTAGTAGTAGTAGTATTTTGAGAAGCGAACGATAATTTAAAAGTTAATGAAAGCCCACAACGTCCGGCCTTGATGCAGTTAGGAATCAAGGCTTCATCATGAAACTTAAAATGATACCTGCTTTAAGATGCCCATAAACTGTTTAGCTTTAATTTTACAGCTACACTATCATCCGAAGTTTTAAACGAATCTTCAATTCTCTCAGCCGTTTTAACATTGTCTACAAGAATTTTAAACTCTGATTTGCGACGACGAACTTCAATCTTATTTCTTGAAGGATCCGTAATACATACTGAATCGATAGCTAATTTACGAGCTTTAGGAGTCAACAAGGATTTAGAATTTTTCACCGCTACAGAATATAGTAGAGGGGTTACACCAGTATTTCTATCCAAATCAGGGATAGCCTTACACACTGACCTTTGTCTGAATTTGGTTAGAGTTTTTTCCATCTTTCTACACATTTGATTCATCGTAGAGGTGATGCACGCCGAAACTAATTAAGTACCTGCTGGGACTTCTGAAGGGTCCCAAATCATAAATTTGGGAAGTGTCTTTTTCTCTTTTGAGCATTTATGAAATATTTTTGCAATGTCCATGATGTTATCCTCATTTTTAAAGTACTTTACGAATCTATCATTACAGCCACTTACTTCTTATAATAACTTTTTCCCCAGAAGAATCGTTTCTTTAGGAAATTAAATAAAAAAAAACAAGTTTTTTTAACTAAAGTAAGGAACGACGTTAAAACCTAAAACGAACAGAAATCATTCCGTATATTAAAGGGGCTGTCCCTTCATCAACGACTCGCTCTTTGCGCTAAAGTTTTTTATTGTTTAAAAAAATAGAGTTGTGAGAAAGTCAAACTTTAGCGTAAAGAGCGAGGCGTTGAGGAGGGAGCAGCCCCTTCATATACGGAATAATTTCTGTTCGTTTTAAATTTTAACGTCGCTCCTTACTTTCATTTAAAAAAACTTGTTTTTTTATTTAATTTTTGGACGTTTTTGAAATGCAGGTTTTGATTTTGGCTCACCGTTCATGGATAATTAAAACAAAATTTGCGTATTAATTTTACTTTTATTTGGTTAAATGGCTTTCTCGAATTTGTTTAATTTTATTTACGAACGTTTTTATTAGTAATAAATATACGTAGCCTACAAATTAACTTACGTAACGAACTTCTATATTCGTATATTTTTAATACGTATATTAGGGGGTTCGACCCCTAGTCAATACCTCGCTCTTTACACTAAAGTTCGAATTTTGTTCCAGTTCTTTAAATATGACCCCTTAATCACAAAGGCCGTTAATTAGAATAAATAGCTCTTATGAAAGTACTAAAAATCTTTGGCTTAAAGAGCGAGGTATTGACTAGGAAGCGAACCCATTCATATACATAACATTTTCTGTTCGTTTTAATTTTTGATGTTGCTCCTACTTTCAGTTGAAAAACTTGTTTTTATTTAATTTCTGATATTTTTTTTAAAATAATGCTGGGAAATCTGGCGCCTCCTTCATAGCAATGTCTCTTCCCACATGAAAACTTCCTCCATGTAAAGATCCTCCCACATAACCCCACATTAATTTACGACATTAACATACCACATTAATACACGGAATAATTTCTGTTCGTTTTAAATTTTAACGTCGCTCCTTACTTTCAGTTAAAAAAGCGTTTTTTTTTTATTATTTAATTTCCTAAAGAAACGATTCTTGTGGGGAAAAAGTTATTATATGAAGTAAGTGGCTGTAATGATAGATTCGTAAAGTACTTTAATGATGAGGATAACATCATGGATATTGCAAACATATTTCATAAATGCTCAAAAGAGAAAAAGACACTTCCTAAATTTATGATTTGGGACCCTTCAAAAGTCCCAGCAGGTACTGAATTAGTTTCGGCGTGCATCACCTCTACGATGAATCAAATGTGTGGAAAGATGGAAGAAACTCTAACCAAATTCAGACAAGGGTCAGTGTGTAAGGCTATCCCTGATTTGGATAGAAATACTGTTGTAACCTCTCTACTATATTCTGTCGTGGTGAAAAATCCCCGTAAATCCTTGTTGACTCCTGAAGCTCGTAAATTAGCTATCGATTCAGTATGTAATATGGATCCTTCAAGAAATAAAATTGAAGTTCGTCGTCGCAAATCAGAGTTTAAAGTTCTTGTAGACAACGTTAAAACGGCTGAGAGAATTGCAGATTCGTTCAAAACTTCGGACGATAGTGTAGCTGTAAAAATTAAAGCTAAACAGTTTATGGGCATCTTAAAGCAGGTACCATTTGAGTTTCATGATGAAGCCTTGATTCCAAACTGCATCAAGGCCGAGCGCTATGGGCTTTCATTAACTTTTAAATTATCGTTCGCTTCTCAGAATGATCTGGAGAATTTTTTGAAAAATCCCCCTGAACTTAGATACGAGATCCTCCACGTCGAAAAATACCGGTATCTACCCAACAGATGCTATAATTCCCACAAAGACGATGGTCGCGTGGCAAAAGATTGCAAAGTTCCCCAGGTATGTGGACATAGTGCGCAAACTGGACACGGACATACCAAAGATTACCCTTGCACTAATAGTCTATATTGTGTATTATGCAAATCTAGAAAACACAGCTGTTACTCTTTCAGCTGTCCCAAAAACCGAAAGCAAATAGAATCCCAGCAGATTCGTAGAATTGCCAACTAACCACAGTTCTGTATGGGTGTTATCTTGGAACATAACTGGTGGCGTCCTGAATAAACTTGCCTTCTTGAAAATATGGTTGAAAAATGTGACATAGTGTGCATACAGGAACACTTTTTACTACCGGATCGCAAAAACATACTACAAATATCTCGTGCTAATTCTACTTTGATATACCCTGCTTCTCTTCAAAAACGAAAGGACCTAGCGGAGGGCGGGCTGTCTTGAGCAAGTACGAATTTGAATGTTTACGTTCAGAAGATCACTTTCTTGCCGTTAGTTCCAATGGTTTCGCTATTGTGAATGTTTATTTACCTACTAATTATAGCGATCAGGCCTCAGAAATGAGGTTTAATAACGCATGTCGTTTTCTCTGTTTTCAAATTCTTGAAACAAATGCAATGTGACAGAATGTATTTATTACCTTAATTACCTTAATTTGCACTTTCGAGCAAATTAAGATCCATCATGATCTGTTACATGCTCCATACTTGGAAAAGCCGGAAAAACAAGGACAGAAGTGAAGATAAAGGTTCTCCCCATGCAAAATATGTTAACTATGATTATTCTGCATATTATGAAGTAAGAATGGTTTTCTTAACATGTTTCTTTTCAGCTAGGCTCCTAGGCTTGCACCTAAATTTCTTAGAAATAGAATTAGATTAAACTCAAATCTGTTGCCTCGATCTTGGCTTTGCAGCCTCTCTGTCCAAACGCTGGTGAGACGTGCATACTGTGTATTTTGTCAAGAGAACTGCTGGAATGCCCATTTTTTCACCAAGAGGACTTGTACTGATCAGGCCGTAGAAAGGCTTTGAGTGCTATACAGAGGCTAGTTTCAGAGAAAAAACAGAATTTTGTTTTAGGGACGATTTTCGTTACTGGATAGTTTTTTGTACTCAAGATCAATAGAAAATAAATATTGCTTTTGACATGCGACTTGGTCGCATGTAAAAAGCGCCATACTGACAGGCTAAAACCGTATATGACAGTTTTGGCTATATATAGTTAAGGGCTAGCTATATATACTTTTCTAGCAGATCCGAATGGTCTGAAAACTTCTTATAAAATAACATAAACCAAACAAATACACAGATTTTTTTTATTTCAATATAAGAAGATATTGTTTTATTGTAGGAAATTCCTCAGAAATTGTCAACTTTTTTCCGTTAGTCTTTAAATTGACATATTTATGTAAAGCTTTTCAATTTTCTTCTGTAAGCTGATGAAAAGCGTATATTGTGTACAAATATAAAATGCCTGCAGAATAGTCTTGAAATTTTTTTTTTTTTTTTTTTTTTTTTTTTTTTTTTTTTTTTTTTTTTTTTTTTTTTTTTTTTTTTTTCCTTTAGGAGCAGATATATTTCTATACTTGATGTGTACACATGCGAATTACAATGTCGGCTTTTTCTATGGAGCGTGTAGCTCAGGGATTAATTTTTGAATAGTGATACATATTGCTAATTCAGTATGTCATTAGAAAAAAAAGGAAAATTATGAAATTAAACCTTAACTTAAGCTCAAATACAAAATGACTAAAGCTTAAACGATTACAAATTGTGATACATTAGAAGGCTACTTGTCCATCCAACACTGCTATGTAATTAAGGATGAGATTGACTGTTTCCTGAAAAGGCAAACTCGTTGTAGGAAACTTCTTTACTTGCCAATATGGATTAAAAGTCCCATATTTCTTCTGTGGTAATCAGAATATAATAAAAGGAATAAATTACTCTCTTGTCTACCCTCTTCTCTGTTTCGCCTTATCTATTCGTCGTACTCTAGTAGTAATAGGCCGTAGCTACACACACTCCTCTTCCACCCCACTCTAATCAGAGGTTGACACTCCTTTTCTTGATATTCTACTTCCTTTAAGTCTTCTTATCATCTCTTCCTTAAGTGTTTGAGAACGCCCTGTAGTGATGACACATATAAATAATTAGCAATGATCAGATTTGGAGTAATTCATTAGTAGGTAATTATAACAAATTATTAAAACCATTATTTATTAATTCTAATGATAACAATTAAAATTCACTCAAAAATTGACACCAAAAATAAGAAATGGAAAGACCTATAAAACCTGCAAAATAATAACCAATGATGCTGCCAGGAGTTAAAATTGTGGACAAAAAGCTAAATCTATGTTATTGGAGAATGTTTTATTCGATTTGGTCATTGAAATAATTTGGTGTTCAGGAATGGTACTATTTCTCAGTTTCTTATTTTATAAATTTCATAATACCCCTTATGAAAACTATTTCTTTTTTTATTTATTGATACGTGCAACAATTAATAGACTTCCTGAATTCCTCCATTTTATGTGGTCCAAATAGTAGTAATAGGCCGTTCTGAAAGCCTTCGAGATTTCCCTAGTCGATTTTATCAAAAACAAATTTGGCTCCTGTTGAATAATACTAATTTCAAAATAAAACTGGCGTCAAAGGGACTTATTTTTTGGGTTTATTATAAAGTTTGGCCCTAAATTTAGTTATCAAATTGACAAATCGCTGTATACACTGTCGAAAAATTGGGCTCCAGTTTTAATTTGAGGGTATCGAAAACAAGTGTTTCCTGAAGTTAAATTTTTCTGCGTTTGAGAAAAAATAAACTTGCCAAGTTAGATTACGGAAGTCCTTTAATTAGACAAAGTATCTATTACGCTGTGCACAATTAGCCTCTTCATTACTGATTTGTATTTTATTTATTTTGAGTGTGATTTGTTCTAGGCGCATGTATTTGAGCTAATAGACAATCCAGATCGTTGGCTAATTGTTGGGAACACTCACCTATACTTTCATCCAGACGCAGATCATATAAGACTTCTTCAGGCTGGGTTAGGAATGCTGTATTTTGAAGACTTGGTTAAAACACTGGAATTAAAGGTTTTCTTCCTTTTTTTATTAACATTACTAAATTCCTGTAAAGATTTTAAAAAGATGATCAAAATCTTTGGTTACTTTAAAGATAACCAAGAGATTTGGTGTCAAACTATCTTTATGAGGGCCATAAGCCTGATTCGTCATTAGCGTTAGCCAAAACTAGAGCAAGCAGAGGGTGGTGAGAATGCCAGTTAAGCCAGTTTTTGGCTTGCTAAAAATACGAAAAAGCTGTCTCTTTTGTTAGCTTATATATAAAATCAAGTGCATGTTTGCTAGCTTTTCTTTCCTTCCATTCAATTTGCAGCTAAACCATTCAAGCTAAAAAGTGGAAACTTTGCAGAATAATTGTGGAACCCTGAGAATAGAAATGGACTATAAAAATTGCAAAAATTCAAAATAAAGAAACTGGTAGCCTGACGTCAGAAACAAGCATGCTAGGGCCGTAGACTTACTGTAAAATTATAGTCTTGTAAACTTTATCTATAGTACATAGCTTGTGAAGCTTTAATTTTGGGCTCACAGCCTCAACAGTGAAAACTGAAGATTATTTAATTTTTCTGTAAGTTTTTTATTTTGAATTTTTCTGCATCAAGCTCTTGTATATAAAATTAATTAAAAAAAAAAATTCCACAAAATAAGTTTTTCAAAGAAAAGTAAAGAACTCCATTAAACAAAAAATGAGCAAAAATAAAATCAAATAATCTACCAAGCTCGAAACTACCAGAAATCAGCATCGATAAATAAATGAAACCCAAAACGAACAGAAATTACAATAAATAACCGAGTCAAACTCAAAACGAGCAGAAATTAACATAAGTCGGGCGCAAAACCCCTATGCCTTCCCAAGGCCAGAACAAAATTTGTACTTTACTGAAAAAAAATATAAATGTTTTTTCTTTTATAACTTCAATAAATCAAATGATTTTAACATTTTGATTACTAAATATCAGTGTATGTATATTAAAATGACAATGTACATTCATTTGTATTTTTTCAGTAAAGTGCAAATTTTGTTGGGCAAGTTGTCGCAGAAACTTCGAGAAGGGCTAATTCAATTGGAAATTGGAGTGGCTATTGCCCTTTTTAATAATCAAAAGTGATTGGAAGGGAACTAGCCCCCCCCCCCCACGCCCATCATTCCCCCAAACACATCCAATCAAATTTTGAGATAGCCATTTTGTTCAGCGTAGATGATTTCCAGATAGAAAATATCTTTTTGAGGTGGACACTCCCCCACAACCCTCAGGGTCAGGGTTTTAAGTTATGCCCTGAGGGAATATAAGATCAATGTTGACACAATGTACAGTTTATTATTTTTTTTTTCTTTAAAGCAGGGCACTTCATATAGAAGGGGTCGTCGTAGAGACTTCAAAAGATGTTTATTCGATTGGAAATCGAGAGTTCTAGTGCCCTTTTTAATAGTCGAAAGTGATTGGAGGGCAACTAGCCCCCCCCCCCCCCTCACGCCAATCTTATATTCCCTCAGAACATAACTTAAAACCCTGACCCTGAGGGTTGTGG